>ML778131.1:630141-677559 GCA_009831015.1 Picea engelmannii
CGGTCGGGAGGAATAAGGGTGGAAAGAGGGGGATGAGAGCACCATTCGACGGGAGGGGACGGAATGGATGCTATGGACGGCTGTGTTTCGCCGTGAGCAGAGATTCTGCGTATTGGCTGGGAGCCTGTGATATTTTGTGGACTATTGGCTTGCTGTGAACAAGGAACAGAGTGTTCTGGACTATGACTTTTGAGCCACTGCGTTGCTAGAGGTTTTGGGCACGGGGGCCAGGATATCCGTAGATATCCTGGAGCTAGGTCGTTTTCCTAGTTGGCAGGGTGGACATTAGTTTTGGGTAGTTTTTCTGTGTTTGCAGCAGGACGAGACTGTGAAGCAGGCAGCAAGAGAGCAACGGCAAGGCATCTGGCAACGGGAATTAGCATCAGAACCAGGTAACCTGTTAAATTATGCATTTATTTCATTCTGCTATGAAACCGTTAATCTGGATAAATCTAAATTACTGATGTTGCTGTAACGAAAATCAATAGTATGCTATGAAGTTAATGTTTTCAGTTATTAAATAAATTGTTTATGGAAATAAATACTGTTTAGAATTATTTGGTTGTTACACAAGCCCTAGCTACTCACGCCAAAAGAGGAAGGAAGAAACCCTACTTCCAAAAGGAGACTCATAAATAGCCTCAACCGCCAAACAAATTCAATAATAAAGAATCTCATCCAAGGAGATTTCAGAAGAAAGGACAGTGCAGGGAAATGGATTACTCATCTGTACAATGATATCATTGTGACAAGATGGGACACATTTTGAAATTATGTGCATCTAGACGAGAAGAATACAAGAGAAAACATAAGAGGTACCATGCCCATGTAGTTTAAGATGAAGAGCCACCCGCAAAAATGATAAGAGAGCAGATCAAAGACCATGTCTTAATCTCGTCCCTCTCAGGATCTGTAACACCTGGAGAGGACACTTGGCTCATTGATAGTGTTGCATCTAAGCACATGATGGAACAAAGAAACATTCTCTCTTATATCTTAGAAAATATTTTTTCTCAGAAAGTGACACTTGGAGATGATTACCAATATCCCATCAAGGGAGTGGGAGAATCAAACCACAAATTGAATTCAAGGAATTCACTAAAAATGAAGGGCATACTGTATGTACTAGGTTTGACAAAGAACCTAATTTCATCTTTAGAAAATAAAGGCTTCAAAGTTGCCTTTATAGATGGAGAAGTTCTTATGTGGGATAAAGGAGAAACCTTAAATGAAGCAATCATCATTGGAAGTGAAGAAAATGGCTTATATAAACTAAAGGATCACTCAGAGGCTGCAATGACCCATGCCATTGAAAACTCATGTGAACCTTGGCATAAAATATTAGCTCACATCAACTACAAGGCGCTACCATACATATGCAAAGAGGTCACAGGTTTACCAGAACTCAAGGGTGACCTTGAAGGCGTATGCAATGGATGTGCACAAGGGAAAAACATCAAGAACCCTTTTCCGAAGAGAGACAATAAAGCAGGAGTCCTAGAGCTCATTATTTCATATGTATGTGGCCCAATGCCATCATCCTCCATTAGTGGGTATGTATATTATGTATCATTTATTGATGATTATTCTCGTAAGACCTAGATATATTTTTTGAAATCTAAAGATGAAGTGTTCAACAAGTTCAAGGAATTCAAAGCCTTGATAGAGAATCTTTCTGAAAGAAATATTAAGATACTCAGGTCAGATAATGGAGGAGAATATACCTCAAAAGAATTTTTGAACTTCTGCAAAGATGTTGGGATCAAGAGGGAACTCAGTACTCCCTATAATACCCAACAAAATGGTGTAGCTGAACGAAATAACAGAACGATAATGGAAGCTGTGAAGACTATGATCCATGATCAAGATCTTCCTATGTGCTTATGGGTAGAAGCATCAATGGCAGTTGTATATGTGCATAAACGATTGTCCTATAGTGCACTTGGGCTCAAAACCCTGGAAGAGATGTTCACTGGAAAGAAGACAGAGGTAAGCCATCTCAAAATATTTGGCTGCCCAGTATTTATTCATATACCGAAAGATAAGAGAAACAAGATGGAACCTTCAGGAAAGAAGGGAATATTTGTGGGATGCTGTGAGGTATCCAAGACCTTCAGAATCTATATACTAGGTCACCATCACATTGAGATTAGTAGGGATGTGACCTTTGATGAAGATGCAGCGCTCAAGAAATCAAGAAGATTCCATCTTGAAGAAGTATATGAAGAGGAACTCATAATCCCTAGAACTGTAGTGAGAGAGGTTCCCAGAGCCGCATAACCAGTGAGGGAATTCATAACTTCTCCTGATGAGGAAATTCTAGAAGACCATGATATATCATAAGTTCAAGAACCTCCTTAGATGACGATCCTCCATAAAAGGAAGCCATCTTGGTGTAGAGAGCTTATTCAAGATCGAGAGAAGTATGGTGTTCCCGAAGGAACTACGTGACAAGTGAAAAGACCAAAGCCATTCTCCAGTTATATGGCTTTGATGTGTGATATTCTAGAGGAGGAGCCTACCTTCTTTAAAGAATCCATTCAGAGAAAAGAATGGGTAGATTCCATGACATAGGAATACCAATCCATAATAAAGAACGAAGTATGGGAAATAGTTCCCAAACTGAAGAGTAAAGATGTGGTATCCTCCAAATGGCTCTTCAAAATAAAACATACTACTGATGGAAGTATTGAGAAATATAAAGCAAGATTTGTAGCTCATGGATTTTCTCAAAAAGAAGGCATTGACTATGAAGAGACATTCGCTCTTGTAGCCAGATACACTTCGTTTAGAACCATCATAGCTCTTACAACTAAGATGAAGTGGAAGTTACACCAGATGGACGGGAAGACAACTTTCCTAAATGGTGTCATTGAAGAGGAAGTGTATATAGAGCAACCTCAAGTATTTGAAGTTGAAGACATGAAGTTTCATGTTTACAGGTTGAAGAAAGCATTGTATGGATTGAAACAAGCTCCTAGATCTTGGTATGGCTGAATAGATAGATTTCTGACAAGCTTGGGCTTTACCAAGAGTAAAGCAGATTCTAACCTCTACTTCAAGGCCATGAACGATGAGCCATTAATATTACTGCTATATGTGGATGACTTATTCTTAACCAGAGAAGAAATGCTCATCACTGAATGTAAGAAGAGACTTGCGTCAGAATTTGAAATGAAAGACCTTGTCCTAATGCATTATTTCCTAGGTCTTGAGGTATGGTAGAGTCCAGAGAGGATCTTCCTTAACTAAGGGAAGTATGCAGTCTAAATACTGAAGAGATTCGACATGTTGGAATGCAAGTCCATGAATACACCCATGGAAGCAAAGCTGAAGCTGTTGGTCGACACTTTGTCAAAATTGATTGATGCCATGCTATACAGAAAGATTATTGGATCTCTTATGTACCTGACGAACACCAGACCGGACATTTATTTTTCCGTGAACACCTTGAGTCAATTTTTGGTAGAACCCAGACATGTTCACCTAGTGGCTGCAAAACATGTGATGAGGTACCTTAAGGGTACAATAGATTGTGGTCTCAGCTATGATGGAGATCATGATTTCACATTGAGTGGATATACTGATGCAGATTAAGCAGGAAGTGTTTCTGACAGGAAAAACACTTCAGGATGTTGTTTCAATTTGGGATCAACCATGATCTCATGGTAGAGTAGGAAGCAATCCAACATTACTCTCAGCACAACGGAAACAGAATACATTGTTGCATGTTCTGCCAACTGTGAAGCTATATGGCTTTGAAAGTTGTTGACCGGTCTATTTGAACTAGAGATGGAAGAAACCACGATCCTATGTGACAACCAGAGATGCATAAAGATGATAGAGAATCTTGTATTCCATGAGAGGTTGAGGCACATAGATATCCGATATCATTACATCTGTGACATGGTGCAGAGAGGAGCCTTAAAGCTTCAGTGCATTAGCATGGATGAACAGGTTGTTGATGTGTTGACCAATCCTCTATCTCATGTAAAGTTTGAGCACTTTCAAGATAATCTTGGTAGAGTCTGAAAGGAGCTTCCTCGAAAGGGGGAGTATTTGTTTTGATGAGACATCTCTTGCTTCCAGCCTCATTGTTGTGACTTAAAGCAAGATGATGTGATGAGACTAGAACTATGCTTCCAGCTTGACAACTATGACATAAAGCCAGTCTAGTATCCTGCTTCCAACTTGATTGTTGTGACGTACAATAGGATGAGTATCTTAATTCCAGCTTTATTGTTGTGACGTAAATCAAGACGATGATATGAGACTAGTACCGTGCTTCCGTCTTGATAGTTGTGACATAGAGCCAGTCTAGTATTTTTCCTCCAGCTTAAGTGTTGTGATGTAAAGCAAGACGATGTGATGAGACTAGTACTGTGCTTCTGGCTTGACAGTTGTGACATAAATCTAGTCTAGTATCTTGCTTCCATCCTAAGTGTTGTGGCATAAACCAAGATGTTGAGATGAGACTAGTACTGTGCTTCCAACTTGAGAAGCTATGACGTAAAGCCAGTCTAGTATCTTGCTTCCATATTGATTGTTGTGACATAAAGAAAGACAAGTACTAAGCTTCCATCTTGACAGATGTGACGTAAAGCCAGTCCTGTATTATGATGAGCCAACTTCATGCTGTGATGATGATGATGTATCAGTTTTATACTAATACATATTGATGCAGATGATGATTTCATTCCTTTGCGAATGACGATGCTGCCAATGAAGAAAACTTTCGATGATTTATAGATATGCCAGTCAATGTTCCAAGATGATATTGATGATGTTGTTCTCTCACCCACTTGACGATGTTGATGATGTTGTCCTCTCTCTCTCTCGCATGATTCTATTGAAGAATACCCTTCTTGTTAAGGGGGAGTGTTAAAATAATGTAACTGCAAAGTGTATTCTTATTATTATTTGATATATTATTCATTGGATCAATCCCCATTGTGGATTGATCATGTTGGATATTGTATAAGGACCAAATCCCCTTTTGTGGATTGGTCATAATGTAATTGTAAAAGGAAAAAGAAGAAGTCGTCCCCAGAATATATCAATAGGCCTCGAAATATAATAAAGGTGGTTATAACCTTCTAATAATCTCAAGAAGGTACTAAGACTCTTGCAATACATTAGGGTCATAAAAATGGAGTTGAAAGTAGAAGCCTCAACTGGCAACATCATTGACCCATAGGAGTAAAGATAATGGAGTCTCAAGTTTTGGAAAAAAATTGAGTATGTTTCAGTTGCATGGGGAAATGAAATGATTTTGGCATGGGGGAATGTTGAGCCTCCAAATTGACATCCCCATTACCATATTATACTCATAATTTATACCTTTTTGGCCTACCTAAGCTTGTATCAATGATAAAGAACCCTACCTCTAGTCACTGATAAGGTCATAAGGTAAAGTACAATTGAATTCATGCATTTTGTGGTTTATTAAGCTAGGAGACTAAATATTTCATGTACTAATGTTTAAAATTTCCATGTGTATCCTTTGACCTTTGGATGAAGTCCAACACTTCTATGTCAGCTCAGTTATTCGGTACTTATGTGCTAGATTGCCCACTGTCTGAATTTGGTACCAAGCGCACCTTCCATTCAGATCAATTACCCACAGACCATTCACTGTCGTGATCCAGTACCAACATTTGCAGATTGTTCTAGTCTAGTACCAACCAATTGCATATTGTTTGGATCCGGTACTATCTACCGAATCTCACCTGTCACGATCCGGTACCAATACAGGAAACGGAGTATGCTAAGATTGGCTCCAGATCGTGTCCAGGATAGTTGTTGAGTGTTTATGAAATCATCAAGTTCTAGCAAGACTGTGTTAAGCCAGTTTGTTTATTTCTTCATCCTCATACACTTTGTGTCATGAGGATGAAGCTTAAAATATGTAACCGAATATATAAATTTGAAAAATGTTAATTTGTAAAAGATTTCACCACCTTGTGTTTCACGACTAATACTGTATAAATAGTCATGGAAATGATGGTGGAAGTAGTAGAGAGGTAGCATATCATAGCATGTGAAGCAACGTCACATATTGTAGAAAATATCTTGAGTTGAGGTTTAATAGAAGAATGTCATTTGTTTCCATGTCTTGATTATTTATGAATGAATGTGAGTTGAGTTGTTAGTATAGTTTCATGTTTTGAGGTTTTGAGTAAGAGTGATGTGTGGATTAAAGGCCAACTTACTGTAGAATCCAGTTGCTGACCTGTTGACGCAGCAAGGGCCCACCACCCAACAATGTTCAACATCCTTATAGATTAGTGTTAGCATTTTATTTCAATAGTATAACTGTTAGACTAGTTGAAGCTTTGATTCTTTCATATGACAGAAGTATAGTTCAGTTTAGGATTTCGATTATATAATTGCTTAGGGATATTTATTTACTCTGTTTTACATATGCTCTATTTTTGTTCTTATGAATTTGATTTTTCTTAATGGATATGGATGTTGGCAGAAATAGTCAAACATAATTGAAAAAGGACTAGTGAAGTTCACAATAGAATATTGTGAACCACAACATACTCAATATACTGGCTATTGAACTGCCCATGCTATGTCTTGATGATTAATGTGTGATTTTTCGTTCAAGAGTGTGATTGCATAGTTAGCTTTCTGGTTCAGATAACAGAGTTGATTTTTCAAAGGACTCCATCTCATATTTGCATGTGCCCCAATGTAGTAGATAGCTTCTCTGTGAAAGGAAACCAAAGTGTGTTTCAATTTTTTTCTTAATCCAGATTAT
This sequence comes from Picea engelmannii, assembly GCA_009831015.1. Classification (NCBI taxonomy): domain Eukaryota; kingdom Viridiplantae; phylum Streptophyta; class Pinopsida; order Pinales; family Pinaceae; genus Picea; species Picea engelmannii. The sequence continues at coordinate 636,911 of ML778131.1, forward strand.
TTCTATACTCGTGACATTAGAATTTCCTCTCTTACTGGTGTCTTGTAACTCTATTGATTACGAATCTCGAATTGATAATTAATGAGTGCATTATACTAATCATATAAGCAACACAACAAATTCAATGGCACTAAATGACACAATCAATAATGTGATGTTTTTGAAGATGATTCTTGAACATTATACCATATTGCTTGTTGAACTTTCAATTATTTTATGCCTTTTTACTTCATGTGTGTATGGTGTAAGGACTAGGTGCAATGGTAATTTTTAAGTGTCCAAACCAGACACAAATTAACTTCATCAAGCATCCAAGAAATCATCACCACAAATAAGTTGAGTTGATGATCAATTCCTATGCATGAGTGCATAATAACTTGTTACTTAAATAGAAAAAACATAGGGAAATTCTCCATTCAACATACAATATAGCAAATTAGAAACATGACATAATACATATCAAATTATAGTCAGATTGAATAGGTTGGGACTGAGTGATCTAGAATATGCATGTTAAAAGGTCAGAGAAGATGCATGGAGTTCTCTACAATGAGAAATTGGCTAAGAATGAGAGAAAATGGGTTGGGTTGAGGTTAGATTTCCTTATTTTGTTTATGGTGAAATCACAATTTATGAGATCATATGCCACACAGATTATATGGACACTACATTCAGATAAATGCTTATGGTTGTAACTGTTGTTATCTCCCTCTCTTGGGATAGAGATTAGATTTAATAGGTCTCTCTCTCTCTCTCACACACACACACACACACACACATAGTGCATATGATACATTGCATCAAGAAATCACTTCACCACATGATAATGACACAAGAATCTGGAAACAAAATGTCTTTATATTCATCCATAATAGTCACTTACAACCTTTGAAAATTTTATGCTGGATGGGGAAATTTCCATGCCATCCTTCCCTGCCATTCTAAATTGATCAACCCTTTGGAATGTGGCCTCCATTGGCTTTTATAATATTTATAAAACAGTTTCAAATCCTCAAATGATGGATCTGAAAATTACAAGTGTTTATAAAATCTATCCTATTACAAAATTCTTGGAGATAGATCCTATTCGTAAGTGATTGAATACCTATCAACACTATAGTATTTGACATTTGCATAGTCTTGTAGGTGATGACAAGGCAACTCGAGATCTTTTTCTGGCACCTGGGAAAATCTTCAGCCAAAAATAGGATAAATTTTTAGCCTTTTATCCTTTGTATTATCCACTAAACCTTGAAAAAGAGGATGATATTTATCCATTTTAAAGTTATAATTCATTTGAAACCTTCCTTGAATGATTTGGAAGAAAAAATATTTGATCTGGGCAAAAATCCTAGCGTTCTTCCCATGTCTGCGCTTTCAGTAGCTTACGTGCTTGAAACATAGTAGAATAAGCTGCCGAAAGTCTTGGGATTCAGCAGCTAACAACGCCTTTTCAAAACCCAAGTAAGCTACCGAAATTGCATGTCTTTGAAACCGTTTCCAAAATTGAAAAAATGGAATTTATTCGATCTGTCTACTCTTTAGGATGTTCATTGAGGTTCACAACGACTTCTACTAGAGATTCTAAATCAAGATGTTCTCTTGGCTTAGGATATTTAAACATTAGTTTGATCCTTAAGCATCTAACCATTTTATGCAGCTTATGATTCTCCTTGAGCAATTTCTTATTCCTCTTCTACTCCTTTACATGCATTTTAGCTAACCTTAAAAAACAATTTCTTACCTCATATGACGTCTTCTTTGTAGTCCGGCTTTGGGATTTAATAACCCTCTCAAGCAACTTCACATCCAATAACTCTTCTTTAAGCTTCTTAATCTTTAATTATTTTATAACCTTGCTTGTTGATGTTTAAGGTATTTCGAGATATGGAGCTTCAACTTCAGTTTCTTCTCTCTCATCCATAGGTGTTTTAGACTAAGAATCTGAATATGGAAAAATCAAAATGTTCCTATCATCAACACTATGGCCCTCAATTCCTTGATCAAAATCAAGATTCTTTTTTCCCTCCTTGACCCTAGATGAATGAGTTGGATCTTATGTCTGAACTGGTGATAGAGCCCTTCTCTTTCTCTTGTTGTTCTTTGGTGTAGATGACTTCTTTGTAGGTGTGTTCTTACCCTTAGGCTGGATCTCTTTCTCAAATTCTCCCCAAAATAGGAGATAGTCCCATGCCTTCTCTCTTCTCTGGAGTTCCTCCATCACTATAATTTTGATGAGGACATGATAGAAAATCTTGTTGTGTACCTTATTAGGCTTAGATTGAACTTGGTGTGACATCTTGGTCAAGCTTCTATAAAGGTAGTAGGGTAAATTCAGAGGATACTTGCCTATAAAATGATTCATTAGTTTGAAGTGGTAGATCATGACTCTACCATACCGACCTTCACAAGTTATGTACACTTGAATTTCCTTAAGTAAATGTTGCCATTTCTCCTCCAGGTAAGACCTGGGAACATCCTTCTGCCAAATAATGCTTTGAAATTCAGGCTTAAGGTAAGACCTGAACTCAATATCCTTAGTGACAGTTATTTTAAACCATCTCTCACCTTGCCCAAGAAACTTTGTTGTTGCTACAACACTGGCCTCATCAATTTGCATTATCATTGGACCCAAGGTTACTTTTTCTCCATCGAAGATTTGAGAAAAGGCTTCAGCAACACCCTGGTGATACCCCTGCAATTTCTCACAATATCTATAGCAACCTGCTTCTTTTAACATCTGACAAATCTCAGGATGATATTATATATATAAGACGTCATTCAACTCCTTCCTGAGCAAATTTCCTCCACTGGCCATTTACAACAAATGTTAATTCCTGCAAACAACAAAATCGGGCTGGGGTGGAAGATCAACACTGATGTAGGGTGAAATGGAAGCCAGATGGAGGAAAATGAGTGAGGTAAACTAGCAGTTTAAATGACAACCTTTGAAATGAACACTTAGCATACAAGAAACTTAGATCACAATGTTTATTTAAAACCGACTCAGACAGTGATGGTTTTTCTCACGAGGAGATAATGGTAATGACTGTTGATGATGGAAAGGTTTTGAATAGACACCTTAGGGTTTCGAATCCTTCATCAAATAATGAATACAAACCAAAATAAATTATTGAGACTAAGAAAATCATATCTGGAGGTGATTTCGGTAGCATTTAAGATGATGATGATGTGTGTATTACCGATGCTTTGAGAGTCCGATGGGACAGTCTAACCGTTAATAGAATATGCACTTTCGACAACTAACTGAGAGTTGTGCCTGCCTTTTTAGCTGCCGAAACTAGGAACTTTCGGTAGCTTACAACACATGATAATTTGACCCTTAGCTGCCGAAAACTATTTCTTGGACACTTTTACACTTAGGAATTCAAACCATCTAGTAAGGCTGCAAATGAATCTTTGAAACCAAGATCACAATCACATTGTCTCAAAAGCTTCGACTTCTCATATATTTCTTCTCCTTGTAAATCATGGGCAGGATGCCACATGATTTACCACACAAAATTTCTGAAGGTAAAATCTTAGTCATTTGTATGATTCCTATGAAACATAGGGTCATAACAATTTCAAAACTATATTGGATTTTGATTTGATTATTTTAGGTAGAACTCAAGTTCTTGAGCTTACAAGTTAAGTTTGTGAAGGTATCTTTATTTCCCTAGATTTTAGATAGATTGATAAAAACTCGACTAATTTTTATTATTGAACATGTTTGTTATACTATTATTTTCAAACATTATATGTATTGGGACAAGTAATTTCACTAATTGGATTTTGTTGTTTCTAAAATAGGAATTATTCTTACACTTTATGATATTGCATATTGTAGAACTAAGAATTCACTAAAATTGGTGATGTAATTTAGTGTAGAGAATGTGCATATTGCATCATGTACAAAACAAATACTAGAACAACTAAGATTTCTCATTGATGAATTAAATTATATTCATTATATTACATGGTGAAATTATTGTGAGCTTGTATTCTACTCATCATTTTCACTATGCCATCGCATGGATTCTTCTTTTAGCTTATTGCTTAGTGTAAAAATCCAAATAAAAACAATTTAAGGTGAATACTAATAATATGAATGCTAGCTTTGGTCTTTATTCAGTGTTGCTATTTTTGGATTTTTATTCATAAACCATAGTTTGATTCAATTATGGAATATTTTACTTTGTCATAAAATGATACATACGAAAAAAAATTACTATAATTTCCCATGGACAATCTCACTTAGAAAAAACATATTGGACATTTCAACAATATTAAATTTAGTTTATGGACAATGTTTTCTATGCATATTTTTTATAACAAATTTCAAGCACAAACCCACCGATTGTGATGCTTTCATCACAAACCCACCGATTGAAATTAGCATATACTAATCACTTTCTTATTGTGTTAGATATTTTTTCTATTACACTACTATAGGGACATAGCCACTACACGGATCTTGTTAATTTGGGATTCAATATATGACTTTTGGCTAAAAACCTATAGGGGAATTTTATGGATAGTCATCTGTATCCAAAACTAACTCAAAATATACTCATGAATACTGTCACTAGGATCTATTTGCTAATGATATGATATCCTCAAACATTTTAACAACATCTATTTATACTACAAAAAAGGGTAAAAACTCTTTACATCAAAGACAAAAACCCTTTACATTGTGATGTCCTTCTTTATTCCTTTGAATTTTGATGGGAATAGTCCATAAACCCTCCCATATCATTAAGGCATCAAAATAGTCTATCCATGTCAAATTTCAATGCATACAGAAACAATTTGAAAAAACTTCAACGTTGGCCCCAACCACATGTCATTGTTGCACGCCTCTAGTATTTTTATGGTGTCGATTAAGAAATCAATGAAAAAGAGGTATTTTCAATCAAAAATATGTCACAGATACATTGTATATACATTAATGTAGAACCTAAAATAAAAATGAAGAAAGACTGACGAAAACTTAAAACTTGCGTCAACCAAATTGTGTACTTTGAAAGAAAATTAGGGTTTATGGTTTACATGATGAATTGATGATGGAAGAAAGTGGGTGTGTGAGTGAAATTTGAGTCCAGAAATCCTCCCATATCATTAAGGCATGCAAATAGTCAATCCATGCCAAATTTTAGTGCATACAAAAATTGTTTGAAAAAATTTCAAAGTTGGCCCCATTCACATGTCATTGTTGTCGGTGTCCAGTCCTCGTACAATTTCAATTCCTTGTTCCTTGTGTTGTGTTCCTCATTCCTTATTCCTTATTCCTTTTTCCTTGTTCCTCGTTCCTTGACCATGGTGTAGTCCCCAATATCCATTATTTTTGTACAAAACATACTAATGGCATAAAATGTCCCACATGAAGACCAAATTAATATCCGCTACATAAGTCTTTTGTCTTTTTTCAAGGACTATGTAACGAATCTCAATTATAAGAAGATTCAAATAGGACCTAAGAACCTTAAGTTATTTCCTTAACCATGGGTGACATAACACTATCATTCAATAGTCAAATTGTTACATTTCATTGTCAGGCATCATGTGTACTGAGGGCTTGAGCCACCACAAAGGAAACATACAAAGAATATATGGCTTATGAACAAGATATGGTACTATCCATTTTGAGGTTTGGCATATATATTTTTATTATAGAATACACTACATTGCGCCATAATAGAATCCCTACACTCCTTGCAAACCATGTAACACCATTCAAATTAGACACAATATTCTTGCGACGAATTAGCTATACTATCGATGAACTTTTTTCGTCGATAGTATAGCTAATTCGTCGCAAGATTATTTACATTCGCCTCTCTTGCGATGATATCAAATGATTCTTAGATTCATTTCATATTTGGTTTTTCAAATTGAAATTAAAATTTGATACTTTGCAAGCTAGTTGGACCTTGAGTCAAATACAAATATGAAATTTGGAATCATTAACATATCTACTAGAACATATGAAAAATAGGGTTTATGGTTTCCATGATGATATGATGATGGAAGAAAGTGGGTGTGTGAGTGAAATTTGAATCCAGAAACCCTCCCATATCGTTAAGGCACGTGAATAGTTTATCCAGGTCAAATTTCAATGCATATAGATATAGTTTGAAAAAATTTCAAAGTTGGCCCAATTCACATGTTATTGTTGCCCACCTCTAGTATTTTTATGGTGTTTATTAAGAAATCAATGAAAAAGAGGGATTTTTCATCACAAATATCACAAGGATACATTGTATATACATTAATGTAGAACCTGAAAGAAAAATGAAGAAATAATGACGAAAACTTAAAACTTGCGTCAACCAAATTGTGTACTTTGAAAGAAAATTAGGGTTTATGGTTTACATGATGAATTGATGATGGAAGAAAGTGGGTGTGTCATTCAAATTTGAGTCCAAAAACCCTCCCATATTGTTAATTCATGTGAATATTATATCCATGACAAATTTTAGTGCATACAGAAACTATTTGAAAAAACATTCAACGTTGGCCCCATTCACGGGTCACTGTTGTCGGTGTCTAGTCCTCGTACAATTTATGTTCCTTGTTCCTTGTTCTTTGTTCCTCGTTCCTCATTCCTTGTTCATTGACCATGGTGTAGTCCCCAAGATCCATTATTTTTGTACAAAACATACTAATGACATAAAATGTCCCACACGAAGACCAAATTAATATCCGCTACATAAGTCTTTTGTATTTTTTCAAGGACTATGTAACGAATCTCAATTATAAGAAGATTCAAATAGGACCTAAGAACCTTAATGATCCAGATTTTATGAGAAGAATGAAATGAATATATATTATTAACAGGTGCTTAACAAAAAATAATAGAGATACAGTAAAACTAGTTTTCTATTCAATAAGGAAATAAGTTGAAACTGTAAAATGAAGCGGAAACAAGCTTCCTGGAATGGTGGCAGCTTATATCTGAGAAGAGATGTGATGGTTGCACTCATTCAAAATAAGATGATTAGAATGAGGATATGAAGGCATTTTTACAATAAATAGGAATTCCAAAAATCCTAAACATCCAAAAACTTAACCCTAGGAGATGAAGCGCCAAAAGTCATGTGGGCCCCATTTGGGTAAGTTAGTACATCAACTTCCCGGGGTCGTAACTTTTGCATACGATATTTGTTTTAGGCGTATGATAGCCCATTGGAAAGGTATAGACGAGGAGATTAATTTTGGGGGATAAATGATTCCTTTGGGTATTATTGAGAATATCAATCCCGAAAAAACGTCATCTAGGCCCTCAAAATGGCCCCCGAAGATAAAACTGCTAAAAATAGTAAATTGCCAAAATTGTCAGGAAACTGTTTTGAGCTAGTTGGAAAAGGTGGGTGGCCACCGATATCCACCTGGATAAATCATCCCTACTTAGGAAGCAATGGCCTCCATTGCATTGAGTTCCCCCATCAGATGAGGAAATTTCTACTGAATTTTTCCCCGAGTGAGCCACTTGCCTTGGTGCGGGAGCTGCCCTGCTTTGATGACTCGCTAAAGATGGATCCTTTGTTGTCGAGTGCACTTGATCTATGTGTTTACAATATGATTGTTGGATTCCTATTATAGGTAGTCGGGGTTGAGCTCTATTGGTGTCAGCTTCTCTGCTACGTCCGAGGTGTCCAATAATGGTGGGAAATAAGGGCGAAGGAGATCCATGTTGAACACTGGGTGCAGGCTAAGGAAAGGAGGAATGTTGAGTTCAAAATAATTATCTCCCACGACCTTGGTGATGGTGTATGGCCCATAATAGAGTCGGCGAAGATTTCGATGGGGTCTTGTAAGGTGTTCTTTCTGCAAGTGCAACCAAACTTTGTTGCCCACCTGAAACTTATGTGGCACCTGATGTTGATCATGGCGTTGCTTGTCCTTGTCATTGGACTTCTGTAGGATATCTTGAACCTGTTGGAGGATGTGAAGGATTCACTCAATGAAGCAAGTGGCTTGGTAAGCTTTAGTTGGATTAGGATATGAGTCAGTCGAGGTGACCGCAAGGGGAAGTGTAACATCTATGGGACCCAATGGTTAGAATCCCAACCCCACCTGAAAGGGGCCATGGCCAATTGAGCTATGCAGGGCTCAGTTGTAGCTATGTTGGACATAGGGAAGGATATCATCCCATGTGCGAGGTTGATTTGAATTATACATGCGAAGGATATGCACAATCATTCGATTGACGACCTCGGTTTGGCCATTTTTCTGGGGGTGGAAGGTCGTGGATTTGGTGAGCTTGGTGTCCAGTAGTGACCAGAGGCTCGACCATAATGTGTTGAGAAATCGACTATCCCGATTTGAGACAATGGTTTGTGGGATTTCAAAATGTACCCAGACTCATTCAAATAAGAGCTTGGCAGTGGCCTCTGTTGTGATGTTCTTCTTGTAGGAAACCATAATCGCCATCTTTGAAAAGCGATCAACAACCACAAAAAAACAGTCTCATTTCCCCACTTGGTGGATAGGAGGCTCGACATATAGTCCATTGAGATGGATTCCCATGGCTTGTCAGGAGTAGGAAGAGGGGTGTACAAGCCATGTTTCCTAGTGGTCATCTTGGCAATAGTGCAGGTAGTGCAAGACCTAATATACTTGCTGACCTCCTATTGGAGTTTCGACCAGTAGAAATTTTTATGTAGCATTGCCATTGTCTTTTCGACACCGAAGTGTCCTTCCACATGACTATAGTGGACTTCCCATATCAGCCTCACTCGCTCTCTTGATGGAACACAAATATGGCCCAGACGACACAACAACCCATCCTGAAGATGAAAATTATTGACAACTGCGTTTGCACCTAAACTTTGGTAGGTGGTGGCCAAGTCCAGGTCTGTCTCATAGAGTTGGGGCCATCTAGAGGTCTCATGGCCGCAGGAGTCTAGCACAATGGTGAGTGTCGTGACTGGTGGTATGCTAAGGCAATCATTGATGTGATTGGTGCTTCATATTTTATACTTGATGTTGAGGTGGAATTGCTACAAGTATGTCAACCACTTTTGATGGTGGTCATTATGAAATTTTCCTTGTGTCTGCATGAATTGCAGTGGCTTATGATCAGTGTGGATTATTGTCTCCTTCCCAAGAATGTAATGTCTCCACTGGAGGCAAGCTTGTATAATGGAGTACATTTCTTTTTCATAAGTAGGGTACTTACGGACAACATATGATAGTGTATCACTATGATAGGCCACGGGGTGGTTGTGCTAAGTGAGAATGGCACCCACTGCATAGTCTAAAGCATATGTCTCGATATCAAAGGGATGTTACAGGTCTGGGAGTGAAAGTATTGGGGTTGAGCACAAGTGTTGCTTCAAATAGTCGAATGCTTGTTGTTGGGACCAACCCCATGCAAATTTATCCCTACCACCACCCCTGGTTATTTGGCTAAGGGCCCATGGAATATGGGAGAACCCCAACATGAACCTACGATAGAAATAGGCAAGGTCCAAGAAGCTCTAAAGATCAGTGAGTGTGGTTGGGGCTGACCAGTCACAGATGACTTGGATCTTGGTTGGATCCACATGTACGTCATGCTGATCAATTATGTAGCCCACGTAATGGACCTTGCCCATGTCGAAGGATCATTTTTCCAAGTTGGCATATAGTTTGTGTTGTCGTAGGGTGTGCAGAACCTGTTGAATATGTTGCAAGTGTTTGGCCCAAGTCTTGTTGTAAATGAGAATGTCATCTAGATACACCACTACAAAAGTATTGGTGAATGGTCACAGGATATCGTCCATCAGCGTCATGAAAGTGGCTAGAGAATTTGTCAAACCAAAGGACATGACCAACCATTCAAAAAGACCTTCCTTTGACTTGAAGGCATTTTTCCATACATCTGTATGTTCTATCGGGACCTGGTGGTAGCCAGACTTCATATCAATCTTACTGAAGTATTTGGCCCCCCTTGAGATGATAAAGGAGGTCGTCGATTCAGGGAATTAGGTAATAGATTCTGACTGTGATTTTATTCAGAGCCCGATAATCAATGCAAAGTCATCAGGTTCCATATTTATTCTGTACCAGCATGATTGGGCTCCTGCAAGGTGATGAGATGGGACGGATGTGCCCCTTGTTGAGTAGTTCTTGGATCTGTCACTTGATCTCCTCATTATCTAACAAAGAGAGGTGATAGACTGGCCCATTGGGCAGCGGTGCACCGGGGTTTAGATCGATGAGGTGCTTGACCTGGCAGTGCAGAGGTACCTCGGTAGGTGAGGAGAAGATATCTAAGTATTCTTCCATGACCTTATCTACTTTCTTTTGCTGTGTGGAGATGTCGACCATAGAGACCCTGGATGTGGATGTGATCTTTTTCTTATTCTGAGAGAGAATCACGAAGAAGACAAACTTCCCTGTCTGAGAGATGACCTTCCTGCATTGCTTAGCAGAGATCAAGGAAATAGCACTAGGTGGGACTTCCTCGGGTATCCTGTACAATTTACTGTTCAAAGTAATAATAACACTGCGATTCCTAGACTCATATACAACATGACGTTTCCATAAATAAGGTTGGCCCAAAAGAACATCACAAACTTTGAGAGGAGAAACATCACACAATACCTCATCTTTGAAGGGCTTGATGTCATACGACAGTTGACACTGTTGGCTGACACAGAGATCGCTTCCTTGGAGGAGCCATCCAATAGTGTACGGTTGTGGTTGTGATGTTGTTGGCAGGTCCAGACACTTGATGACCTCTACTGAGATGAGGTTCTTCTGGATACTACTATCCATGATGAAGTGCAGCGGGCTTCCTTTTAACCACATCTATGAATGGAAGAGGTGTTCTTATTCTTCTGACTCGTCTGGTTCACCAAGATGGAGCTTGGTGGTAGCAATAGTGGAATTGGGTTCCACGTGGAATACAACATCTGCATCTATATGACCTTCAAATATAGGAATATCGAAGTTTATTTGTACCTTGAAGGGGGTGGCACCTCCGCTCGAAGAAGATGCGTCGCCTGTTGCTAGCCACCAAAGGATTTGCACGAAACTATCCATCATCTCGTTCCTTTGTTGTGTGAGGGATTCCTCAATCAACAGTTTGAAAGGATCTCCTATCCCATAATATTTCTTTTATCCTTCCTTGAGAGGTCGCTTGGGTGTCCGAGAGATTTTGTCCTCAAGAGAAACAAGCTTGAGACCCAATTCTTTGTACTCTGACCTCATTGGGGACATGCATTAAGACGACGAGGAGAAGACTGCTCTGATACCACTGATATGGATTTTATGAGCAGAACAAAATGACTACAGATTATTAACAGGTGCTTAACACAAAATAATAGAGATACAGTAAAACTAGTTTTCTATTCAATAAGGAAATAAGATGAAACTATAAAATGCAGTGGAAACAAGCTTGCTGGAATGTTGGCGGCTTATCTCTGAGAAGAGATGTGACGGCTGCACTCATTCGCAAGAAGATGATTACAATGAGGATTTGAAGGAATTTTTACAATAAAAAATAATTGCAAAAACCCTAGACATCCAAAAACCTAACCCTAGGAGCTGAAGCGCCAAAAGTCATGTGGGCCCCATTTGGGTAAGTCAGTACATCAACTTCCCAGGGTCGTAACTTTTGCATACGATATCTGTTTTATGCATACGATAGCCCGTTGGAAAGGTATATTCAAGGAGATTCATTTTCAGGGCTCAATGATTCCCTCAGCTATCATTTAGAATCTCTATCCTGAAAAACCTTCATTTAGGCCCTCAAAATGGTCGCGGAAGCTAAAACTGCTAAAAATAGTAAATTGCCAAAATTGTCAGGAAACTGTTTTGAGCCAGTTGGAAAACATGGGTGGCCACCAATATCCACCTGTATCACTTAATTTCTTTCCTTAACCATGTGTGACATAATTCTATCATTCAATAGTCAAATTGTTACATTTCATTGTCAGGGATCATGTGTACCGAGGGCTTGAGCCACCATAAAGGAAACATACAAAGAATATTTTTCTTATGAACAAGATATGGTACTATCCATTTTGAGGTTTGGAATAGATATTTTTATTATAGAATAAACTACATTGCACCATAATATAATCCCTACACTCCTTGCAAACCATGTAACACCATTCAAATTAGACACAATATTCTTGCGACGAATTAGCTATACTATCGACGAACTTTTTTCGTCGATAGTATAGATAATTCATCGCAAGATTATTTACATCCATCTCTCTTGCAACGATATCAAATGATGCTTGGATTCATTTCATGTTTTTTTTATCAACTTGAAATTAAAATTTGATACTTTGCAAGCTAGCTGGACCTTGACTCAAATACAAATATGAAACTTGGAATCATCAACATATCTACTAAAACATATGAAAAATAGGGTTTATGGTTTCCATGATGATATGATGATGGAATAAAGTGGGCGTGTGAGTGAAATTTGAGTCCAAAAAACCTCCCATATCGTTAAGGCAGGTGAATAGTCTATCCAGGTCAAATTTCAATGCATACAGATACAATTTGAAAAAATTTCAACATTGGCCCCATTCACATGTCATTAATGCCCGCCTCTAGTATTTTTATGGTGTTGATTAAGAAATCAACGAAAAAGAGTCATTTTTCATCACAACTATGACATAGATACATTGTATATACATTAATGTAGAATCTGAAATAAAAATGAAGAAAGACTGACGAAAACTTAAAACTTGCGTCAACCAAATTGTGTACTTTGAAAGAAAATTAGGGTTTATGATTTACATGATGAATTGATGATGGACGAAAGTGGGTGTGTCATTCAAATTTGAGTCCAGTAACCCTCCCATATCATTAAGGCATGTGAAACTTCAGTGCATACAGAAACAGTTTGAAAAAATTTCAACGTTGGCCCCATTCAGAGGTCACTGTTGTCGGTGTCTAGTCCTTGTACAATTTACATTCCTTGTTCCTTGTTATGTGTTCCTTGTTCCTAATTCCTTGTTCCTTGTTCCTAATTCCTTGACCATGTTTTAGTCCCCGAGATCTATTATTTTTTTACAAAACATACTAATGGCATAAAATGTCCCACACGAATACCAAATTAATATCTGCTACATCAGTCTTTTGTCTTTTTTCAATGACTATGTAATGAATCTCAATTATAATAAGATTCAAATAAGACCTAAGAACCTTAATTTATTTTCTTAACCATGGGTGACATAGCCCTATCATTCAATAGTCAAATTATTACATTTCATTGTCAGACATCATGTGTACCGAGGGCTTGAGATACCACAAAGGAAAGATACAAAGAATATTTGTCTTATGAAAAAGATGTGGTACTATCCATTTTGAGGTTTGGCATAGAGATTTTTCTTATAGAATACACTACATATCACCATAATATAAACTCTACACTCCTTTAAAACCCTGTAACACCATTCAAATTAGACACAATATTCTTGCGACGAATTAGCTATACTATCGACGAACATTTTTCATTGATAGATGTATAGCTAATTCATCGCAAGATTATTTACATTTGTCTCTCTTGCGACGATATCAAATGATGATTGGATTCATTTAATATTTGGTTTATCAATTTGAAATTAAAATTTGATACTTTGCAAGCTAGCTGGACCTTGAGTCAAATACAAATATGAAATTTGGAATCATTAACATATCTACTAGAACATATGAAAAATAGGGTTTATGGTTTCCATGATGATATGATGATGGAATAAAGTGGGTGTGGGAGTGAAATTTGAGTCCATAAATCCTCCCTTATCGTTAAGGCATGCGAATAGTCTATCCAGGTCAAATTTCAATGCATACATATACAGTTTGAAAAAATTTCAACGTTGGCCCCATTCACATGTCATTGTTGCCCGCCTCTAGTATTTTTATGGTGTTGATTAAGAAATCAACGCAAAATACGTATTTTTCATAAAAAAATATGAAACGGATACATTGTATATACGTTAATGTAGAACCTGAAATAAAAATGAAGAAATACTGATGAAAACTTAAAACTTGTGTCAACCAAATTGTGTACTTTGAAAGAAAATTAGGGTTTATGGTTTACATGATGAATTGATGATGGAATAAAGTGGGTGTGTCATTCAAATTTTAGTTGATAAAACCTCACATATAGTTAAGGCATGTGAATAGTATATCCATGAAAAATTTCAGTTCATACAGAAACTGTTTGAAAAAATTTCATCGTTGGCCCCATTCACAGGTCATTATTGTCGGTGTCTAGTCCTCATACAATTTTCGTTCCTAGTTCATTGTTCTATGTTCCTCATTCCTCATTCCTTGTTCCTTGTTCCTTGACCATGTTTTATTCCCAAAGATCCATTATTTTTTTACAAAACATACTAATGGCATAAAATGTCCCACACGAAGGCCAAATTAATATCCCCTACATAAGTCTTTTGTCTTTTTTCAAGGACTATGTAACGAATCTCAATTATAAGAAGATTCAAATAGGACCTAAGAACCTTAAGTTATTTCCTTAACTATGGGTGACATAACATTATCCTTCAATAGTCAAATTTTTACCTTTCATTGTCAGGCATCATGTGTACCGAGGGCTTGAGCCACCACAAAGGAAACATACAAAGAATATTTGTCTTATGAACACGATATGGTACTATCTATTTTGAGGTTTGGAATGGAGTTTGTTCTTATATAATACACTACATTGCACCATAATATAATCCCTACACTCCTTTCAAACTATGTAACACCATTCAAATTAGACACAATATTCTTGCGACGAATTAGCTATACCATCGACGAACTTTTTTCGTCGATAGTATAGCTAATTCGTCACAAGATTATTTACATTCGTATCTCTTGCGATGATATCAAATGATGCTTGGATTCATTTCATATTTGGTTTATAAACTTAAAATGAAAATGTGATACTTTGCAAGCTAGTCCGACCTTGAGTCAAATACAAATATGAAATTTGGAATCATTAACATATCTACTAGAACATATGAAAAATAGGGTTTATGGTTTCCATGATGATATGATGATTGAATAAAGTGGGTGTGTGAGTGAAAGTTGAGTCCAAAAAACCTCCCATATCGTTAAGGCATGTGAATCGTCTATCCAGGTCAAATTTCAATGAATACAGATACAGTTTGAAAAAAATTCAACGTTGGCCCCGTTCACATGTCATTGTTGCCTGCCTCTAGTATTTTTATGGTGTTGATTAAGAAATCAATGAAAAAGAGGGATTTTTCATCACAACTATGAAACAGATACATTGTATATATATTAATGTAGAGCCTGAAAGAAAAATGAAGAAATACTGACGAAAACTTAAAACTTGCGTCAACCAAATTATGTACTTTGAAAGAAAATTAGGGTTTCAAAAAAAATTCTATAGAAATGAAAAACACGTTCATCGAAACTTCGTTGATGCATGAAATATTGTAACAACAATATTGATGAAATCTTATATGATCATGATGGTATAAAAATGAAAGATCTTCTCATGGTTTCAAGAATAAATTATCCTCTACTCAACAAGGCCAACCACGTGAAGGTGGAAGCTCATATGGCCCCTCCCCTCCCCTTCACATCAATATCAATTGATCCCCAAAACATTATCTATAAAATATAAAATAATTGAAAGCAACGTCCTATTAAGATCATGCATAGAAACTACAAAAACAAAAATTGATGGAGGTACATGAAATTATGTCTTTCTAAATGATATTTTTAGTCTACCATGTACTTTAGTATAATGGAAACTATTTTCAGGTTTCAAATAATAATTAAACAACATGTAACATAGGATATAAAAATTTTGCATAAAACTTAAAAACATGTAATTAACCCATGACATTATAAGTAAATTATTTTAAGAGAATAATTCTTACAAATTAAAACATTATATAGTCACGTACCTAATCCAACCTCAACATCTATGTAATCATCCTTATTTTGTATCTTGATCTTCTTCATCGAAATTGACATCTGTATCATCATCCGATTCTGAAACTATGTTGAAAGGATTGATGATATCATCATCGTCATCAATGTCATTTTCGAGCATATTTTCATCGACATCATCATCAAGAATTGCAATATTGTCTCCTACGCCTGGATCATGATCTTCTTCGCCTTCATCATCTTTTGACCCTCCATTATCTTCTGGCTATGTCTGATCTGTCAAATCATCTTCTTGATCTTCAATATCATATTCTTCCTGTAAATGAGTATACTTAATTTGCCTTCCTCTTGGATCATATCTAACAACAAATGACCAATCCCTTTCACCTAGAACATTTGAGTAAAAGTCATGTTCACATTCGCTTGGAAAAACATAGCGATCATGTCCTCTTTCAAACACTGTTGTTTTAATCATTGGAAATCCGTTGGCATGTTGAATAACAGTTCTTTCCTCATCACGTTCATGCATTCGTAACCTATACCATTTGACATCAAACAAAACTAATTTGAAGGAATTAAAGTCACACTCAAGTATATTGTTTAAATACCCATAGTATCTATTTTCATATTCTCAGGGATGTTTGTCACTCCTAGAGGAAACATTAGTGACCTGGCATACTATCGTTATCCCACTATCAGAAGTTTTCCTGGTTTCATCCAATTGTTTGATGCGAAATTTATGACCATTTCACCACATAGCCTTGTGGTGTTTCAACTGCAATATGTCAGATATGTAAAAGATGCATTGTCAATTAATAAATTAACAAAAATTTATATAACTTCGAAAGTATCTGAAAAATATAGTACACATGTAGTCACATTAATATAATATTAAATAACTGAATAAAATGGGTGAATTTTCTTACCTTTCCATCTTTCAAACCATATGTTAAATCAATTTCCCTCTGCGTAACATTGACATATTCGTTATGACGAACTTCTCTAACCAATTAAGACAGTCGTTGCCATGATAACCTACCTCCATTATGTTGTTTACATCTTTCAATCCATACATTCATCCAGTCAAGATTATTTGCAATGTATAAATGCAGTGCATCCCACTCTTGAGCAACTGAATAAGAAAAACATAATTCACCAATATTAAATATTAGTTATAACGTCCAATATGCAGGTAATTATAAATATTTATAATTTATGAAATAAATTATATTAATATATTAATCAGTATGATCATATACACAAAAAACAAAACTTTGTATGCATTATTAATATAAATTTTCACAATTATTAATATATTACCTCTCATTTTTTTCATTTTACCTTGCTACAACAGATGCTCCTGATCTTCAAATTTTTTTATGGAGTTCACATCCCAAATTCGATCCACTGCATGCATAGTTGGTGCTGCTAATTTAGGAAGATACTGACTAATATACACCATTGATTGATATACCATATATCCCTCCACCATAGAACCCTCAAGACATGCTCTTTGTCTAACCAACGCCTTCAATGATTTCAAGTGCCTCTCCACCATCCACATTGACCTTATGTGAACAGGTCCACAAATTTCAATCTCTTCAACTTGGTGTATGAGGTAGTGTTCTTGTGCATTGAAAAATGTTGGAGGTATATGCTTTTTCATTTCACACATTAGATGAGGAATTTCTCTCTTCCAATACTTTATATCATCTTCATGGATTTCTTTCAATGAAAACCATCTACATGAGATCATGACACAAGAAAATAACATGTTTCAACTTAACATAATATAATATATTACATTACAAGTAAAACACTTGTCATTAAGTACAACAATAATTTGAAAGAACATTTTGCATATAAATCACAACTACTTACCTCATGTATTTTCCAAGATCATATATAACTTGTTTGACGTTGTTGTCAAAGTCATTTGGGAGAGATAGTGGTAGAACATACTGTAACAAAAAAATGAATCGTTATTTCTTTCGACCAAAGTAGACAAGAAAAAATAAAAACAATAAAAGATGTATAAGGCCAATATATATAAATATGTATACCAAAATTATTACCTTAATGAAGGTATGCCAATCATGTGTTTTTACCCCACCAAATTCGCCTTTCTTTGTTAAGATATTATTTATGTTTGAAGCAAAACCCATGGGAAATTTAATTCTTTGAATGACCTCTTTTACATCATTGCTTTGTTGCTCCGTTAAAAAACATGGAAGGTTATTTCGATCTAGTACTCCATCTGATCTATTTGAATATCAGATCACACTTCGCATTGCATGATTGTCTTCCTGAATGTCAATACAAATTTTGACAATTTTTTCTTTGTCCCTCCTGCCATCTATGATTTGCCATAACGTTTCAGTCACATTCTTCCCGATATGCATTGTATCAAACAAATGAGTTATTTTTAGCTCCTCATAGTAGGGAAACCTCATGAATTGAGCGGGATAATATTTCATTCCTCGTGGAAGCCCATTATTAATACCTTCATGATGATTCTGGCCTTCATGAAGCATAAAATAAATCACAAAAATAATTATCAAATACGGTAAAATAAATTCAATGATTAAAATAAAAATTCAAAACATTACATGATCTACGATACATTATGAAATTGAGTACCTTGACGATTTATATTATATTCCAGCCTCCATAGGTGAGGTGTCATTCTTTGTGGTTTTAAACCAGTCTCTTCTTTCCCATTGAAAAGATGTTTTTCAGTATTACGATACCTATGGTTCTTAGGAAGAAGGTGCCTATACTCATCAAACACCATCTTTCCTAAACTTTTTGAATGACGATACTTCATCTGAGGGCCACAAACTGGACATGCAAATTTACCCTTTGTTTGAAGACCTGCAACAAATGGATTAATGTCAATTATACGATGAGATTATTTAAAAATCAAACATGCACCATGATAAAATTAAAAAATTATATAGTATTAAAGAGAAATATTAGAATTCTACATATCACAAAATGTGTTAGTCCAGGGGCATCATGAATTGTCTATAAAAGTATTCCATGGAATTTAAATTTATTCTCCCCAGTTGGTTTACATATGTCATACATTTTGATGCCAACCTATAACTTTAGTAGCTTGTCGATAAGAGGCTCGATATATACATTCATATATTTAACCTGGTACTTAAATAATTGTTTGAAATTACACATAATTACTATAGGAATGATATCATGTAATATATATAAGTAAATAAATAAACAAAAGATATTATGCAAAAATTGAAACAAATGAAAATGTTACATTCAAAAAATTAATGTAAAACAATACATGAAACAATCATTGTCAACGTTATGTGCTCCCTCTTTATTGACATCCAAGGAGGAATGTTATTGTTGATAACAAAAATAGGCCACACTGAGTAAATAGACCTAATCTCTCTAAATGGATTAACACTGTCTGCTACCAATGAAAACCTAACATTATGAGGTTCATCCTTGAAATCTGCCCATTTTTCCTCAGTTTCCCTAAATGAAGAACCATCGGCAGGCATTCGAAGAACACCATCTCCACTTCTAGTACATGCATGGTAATCAATAAATTGTTCTATGCTTTCACACCTGAACAATCATTGCAAACTTGGAATTATGGGAATATGATGAAGAACCTTTCGAGGCACCCTTTTTGTTACTTGATCGGTTCGATATCTACTGATAAGACATTGTGAACATTCTATTTTTGAAGCATGTTGTCCATAATATATAATATGGTCATCAGGACATGCATCTATAGTTTGATAATCCATTCCAATGTCTTTCATAATGACATGCAAACCTCGATATGTGCGAGGTAAAATATTTGACGATGGTAACAAATATTCACCTAACAATCTACAATATAACAAATAACTAGTTAGTGTAAGAATATTAATCGTAAAAATTGCATTCTTATTTTACACATTAATTAACACTAAAAACAAATAGAAAAAATCAACATTTATGTATAATATGAGATGAAATATATTACATACCTTAGGATCTGTGTCATACAAGTGTTCGACAAATTATTCATAACCTTTAAGTTCACTAGCAACAATGTAGCGGAGAGAAGATTTGCTCTTGATCCTTCATAAAGTTGTTTATTTGCCTTTTCTAATAGAGGTTCATCATAAATAACAACATTGTCCCCATCCTCATCCGGTTGTGAAAACAAATCTTGGATCATTTGATTTGTCCCATCATCTTCTTCCATGGGATCATTAACTTGATTTGTCCCATCATCTTCTTCCATGAGATCCTCATTTGCTTGGTCATGATGTTCCCCAGCTTGTACAACATCATTTATACTAATACTTGGTGCAATATTCTGTGGAATGTTAGAGGGAAACTCTAACTTTATAATAGAAACAATCACGCAAAATTAGTGTATACTATAACAAACATTCAAACAATATATATACATATATATAATTTTATATAAAATTGACAAAATAAAAGAAGATAATGAATATATAGCTAATTACCATAATAAAAATAGATAATGAATATATAGATAATTACCATGGGACGATATTCATTCGATCTGCCATCAATGTGCCCATATTTCCTACAATGTTTTGTAGTTTTTGCTATTAAAATTCTTACGGGATGTACGAGGAAACATTTTTGCCAAGGGCAATAACATCTACCATCACCCTTTTCACCTGCTTTACTTTTTTCCCCACCTCTAACTATATTCTGTGGCATTCTTACGCACAAAAATACCCTTTCGAAACCGTCGTTGTTATAAGAAGATTGTCGCAAGATATTTAAATCATCAAATAGTTATAGGTCATCGTCGTCGCAATGGCGACGAACGTGACCTAAATATTTCTTTTTTTTACCTATTTATTTTTTATATTTAGGTCACTTTGCCGAAGACGGGAATGGTTATAATGGTGTATTCTTCGCACTTGCGATGAACGTTATAATGGTCAAAAGTTAGTGTTGCTCTTGCGACGAAAACACAACTTTGTCGAAATTGAGACAATAGTCCACCACATTTGACGATCGTCGCAAAACCGACGATAGTTCGTGTCCATCGATAGAGTGACGAATACAGGGTGGATTTAGATCAAAATTGAAAAATTGAACTTTTCTCTTGAATTTTTCAACGAAAGAGTACTTTCGTCGCAAGTAGTTGTCACAATTTTACCAATATGTAGTAGTGAATGGACAGAGCATGGAAACAAGGTTGTTGATAACGTCGTTATTCAAGGAGATGATGCTATCAATTCTCTTCGACAATGCAGGATGTACAAATTCTTTCAAACAAGTGGTATGCGAGCGCAAATAATCTTGCTCAATCTCCTCATTGAATATTGACATCCATATGTGGAGGCCTTCATGCTTGATGGGAAATCATTAACCATAATGATAGAGGATATTTACTTCATTACTGGCCTCTCTTGGAGAGGGGAAGTAGTGAAATTCAAGACTCATGGAGGAGGTGGATTAACCATTAATGAATATATAGCCACATATTGCGAGGATGGAACTGAGAAAGTGGGTACGCAAATACCTATCAAGAACATATAGAGTTTAATCCTGAAAGTGATCTTATTCACGATGACATGTATTGTGGGATTAACCTCCTTGCATCAATCTTCACGGCCTCAGATGCAATATGCCGTTGAATGTATGATACCAACAATATTTTGTTGTTTTTAAGTTTCCGTGGTGAGGAGTTTTGCATGTGTTGTTCGGATAATCCACAGTTGGTGTCATTTCGTCATCGATGTTTCGAATCTGAATCAGGATTCATCATCAGGACTAATCGTCGTCAATTAATACTTTAAATGCAAGACAATTTTTAATTTAAAAGTTATTTAATTAAGTCGGTTGTCTTAATATCAGAATTTAATTTAATTATTGAGACTTAAATTTAATTAATGAGACTTAAATCTAGGGTTTTGAGAATAATAATTAGTATGTATAAGTATATAAAAAACTAGGTTATACGAGGCTTTTAATTATTTTTTTAGGGTTTTAGGTAATTTATTAGGTTTTACTCCTGATTAATTATTTAATAGTGTTGGTATATAAGTAGGTGATTAGGATATTAATGTCATATGATTAATGATTATTACCTAAGTGTGGAATAATAATTAGTGTGTATAAGTATATATATAAATCTAGGTTATAGGAGGCTTTAGTTATTTATTTGTTTTAGGGTTTTAGGTAATTAGGTTTTACTCCTAATTAATTATTTAGTAGTGTTAGTGTATTTGTAGTGGGGTTATTTGCAATTATTTTTAAGGTGATTACCTATGTGTATTAATATCAAGAATCAATGCTTATTACCTAAGTGTGGATATTGTAGTTAGGTGTCAATATAGAAAATAGTGTGAAATCTAGGTTTCTTTAATCATTTAGGTTTTTTATTTAAGCACTCAGGTTTTAATCATATCTAATTATTTGAATTGATAGTGTTTTAATATATGTTTGTAGGGTAATAATATCTAATTAGGGTTTTAGGGTTTGTAAAAGGATTAGGGTTTAATTAATAAAGTGTATAGTGACAAATTTTAAATTAGAATTTTTATAGTAGTAGTAAGACTAGAGCACCACAATATTTTACTGGAGCACCATAATGCTCAATTGTATGAAGACGTAGTTGATGGACTGCAAGTTGCAGAGGAGTAAAAACTTCAGGTTTGGTAGAATTATATGTGTTGTTTGTTTTAGGGAGTACCGGGTATGAGCCTTAGGACTTCATGAGAGAACACCAATGACCATGGCCAACATTGATACGATGGACCTAGTTTGTAGTGCACCTTGTAGGGGGGACATTGTTCAATCCTTTTTATGATAAATTCTTCGATTGGTGGGCATGACAGATACCTATGATAGAGGACTATCCATATGTACATATTGAATTTTCCCAAGATCCATATATTATTGTACCTCCTGGCCCAACGCTTGGAGATATACATAACCTTTATCTTTTGATTTATTTAATTTTTAATTTTTTATAAAAAAAATCGATATAAACATTAAAATGAAAATGCCCTTTTTTTTGGTGAGATCCGCATGACTAAAACATGCTCGTTGAATGTGCAGATAGAGTGCCAGTGAGACCAATTGACTTCCCACAACACAGGTGTTGGGGAAGAAGTGAAGGAGAGTCCAGTGATGATGCAACCAGAACACTATGGAGTGTGGAAAGGAACATGGAGGCCTTGACATGTTCTGTCCCTATGGAAATCATAGATGATATTCCATTCAGGATGCAACACCATGTTGTTGGCATACCCCAGACATGGGTCCACTTTTTTCGACGATTAGAGAACAACATAGTTTATTGTAATAGGGCTCACCAGACTCAGGAATAGACTTCTTATGTGCCAAGGGAACCATTTTGTACTTAAAAACCTTTGGGGATAATATCCTATCTTTTTTTCTATGGACGTCATTATATATATATACACACACAAACAAACACACACACATCTTTTTTCCCTATGTTATTATAATTTTCTTGTGAATAATGGATATTTACATGTGTAAATGGTGTGTGCTTGAGTTATTGATGAGACAAATGCCAATCTAGAATCTAGTTAGCATATGCATCAGTTACTAGATTAGATTTCCTAGGAACATGTATATACGTAATGAAATCAAAAGATCATTCCAGAGGTCGTACTCTAAGGAAGTGACATAACAAGACTGGATCATGAATACAATATAAGCCATTCAACTGTGACACAACCAACTTAGAGTCCAAATAAACCTGAAGGCATTGAATGTCATATGACAGAGAAGCTTGCAAAATCTCAATAACGACACTGGACTTGGCTACATTATTAGTAGTTACCCCGAGACAAACACCTATAGTGGAAACAAGATGGATTGTGGTCGAATAAATCACCCAAGAACTAGATGAAATGTTCTGAGTGTGGAAATTGGCACTGTCTGTGAACCCGGCATAATCTGACAACTCCCATAGCATCTTCCACATAGCAGAAGCACAACATTTAACAATGTAGGGAAAAAACAAAAGACATCTATACAAATCTATGTACAAAAGATAAACAAAAATACAACATAACTAATACTCGAGATATAAATCTCAAGCATAGTACTTTTAAAGGTAGAGCCCATTTATGGGCTCTGACAACACATTTCCCTCATAATATGCCAATTCATAGGCCCCTTTTTTTAACACATGTTACACGATATACAAACCGTGCCACATAGGGTTGAACTTTCCTACCCCCAAGGAATCTTTGTCTTGGTCATAGATCAAGACAAGGTCTCCTTCGGAGAACACCCTTGGACGAACAGAATTATCATATTGGGTCTTGACACATTTCTTATACACTTCAATTTCTAAAGAAGCATCTCGACATTGTTCATCAATATATTCTAAGTAAACAAGGCGTTCTTCGAGATGACTTATGTCAGGGAGGATCTCAACAACGATTTTAAGTGAAGGGATTTCACATTCAATAGGTAAAACTACTTCTACTCCATGAAGAAATTGAAAAGGAAAGAATCCTATTATAATTTTGACTAAGGTTTGATAGGCCCGCAATGTCGAATATAAATTCAAATGCCAATTTGATCTGGTTTTGTTGACAGTTCTTTTCAAAATGGTTTTCAAGAACTTGTTAACAACTTCAACCTGAACATTTTCCTCAGGATAGTAAGGAGACGAGTGCTCCTTCCTAAAACCTAGTTTTGATGCTAACTCAGACATCATGTGGTTCTGGAAATGACTACCATGGTTAGTGATAACCTCTCTCGAAACCCAAAACCTAGATATTACCTGATTAAATAAGAAATGTTTTATGGTTTCACCATGATTAGTGAATGTCGGCATGGCCTCTTCCCACTTCTTAAAGTAGTCAATGGCCACTATGATATATCAATGTCCATTAGATGAAACTAGGTCGCTTGTCATAAAATATACCCCCCACTTCATGCAAGGGATGAAATTAATAACAGGAGACATGGGAGGAGGATGCACGCACATATTTTTAGTAAATATTTAGAAAGGGTGACATATCTTGACCACTTAAATGCAATCTCTAAATATTGTTGGCCAAAAATATCTGACACGCAAAATATTTTGGGTTGTTGCCAACCTTGACAAGTGACTTCTACATGCTCCACTATAGCAGTCATTCAAATCCAACTCCGCTTCTTCATGAGTCAGGAAACGATGGAGAATTGATTCTACCCCTCGTCGATACAAAGTGTCGGTGATAATGAGATAATTATTTGTTAGGTGGAAAATCCGTTGTCTCTCTTCTTGTGAGAAATACAAAGGGAACTTTAGATTACAGAGATATATAATAATATCTCCATACCAAGGATCAAATGAAGATATAAGGAATATATGTTAATCTAGAAGCGAGTCAATAAATTTGTTATCCTCATTCTCTACTAGGAACTCTAACATAAGTTTGGCGAAGACTAAAGACATCTTGGATTTGGTAGAATAAAAATCCAAATCAAACTCCTGAAAAACAACAATCCACTTGTTGTATTTCCCAACAATTATTTTTTGAGTCAAAACATACTAAAAAAGGGTTAACGTCATCAATGATGATCATCTTGCACAATAGAATATAATATTGAAGATGTTGAACATCATGAAATGTTTCTAAGGCCAATTTATTGACCCTTTTGTTTAGGACCCACCAAGGCGCAAATCAAATAATAGATGACATGATCTTGGAGCTTATCATCCTCCTGAACTAATACCATGTTGATTTAAAATTCATATGCTGCAAGATATAGTGGGAAATCTCTATTATAATCTGGGGGACTAAGCAGGGGGGGAAAAACTATATCTTTCTTCAATGCATCGAAAGAAAATTGTTCTCACCCATCCTAAAAAAATGGAACCCCGTTCTTCAATAGGTTCATAAAACCCTTTTTGACATAAACATAGTTTGGTACAAAAAACTAAAGAAAATTTTCCTTTCCTTGTAGGATCTGAAGTTGACACACTGTGCATGGGGGAGGAAACTATTTTATTTCCTCAACCTTCAAAGGGTCAACCATGATCTCTTTAGATGAAATGATAAACCCTAAGAGAAGTCTTGAAGTTACACAAAAGATGCATTTATGTGGATTCAAGCAAATTTTATAGTGACGCCATATATCAAAGACAAGGCATAGGCATAAAATATGTTTCCCCCTCTTACAATAATGAACTATAAATTCATCTAAGTAAGCCTCCACTATGTGTTTAAGATTGTGGAAAGTGAACATCATGGCCTGCTGAAAAGTGGCTCCAACCCTTTTGAGGAAAGAACATCTTTTTCTACACAAAGGTTCCCCAAGGACAAATAAAATTATTCTTATGTTAGTCCTTGGGTAAGATTTGTATCTGGCTGTATTTAGAAAAACCATCCATTAAAGAAAAAATTTCACTTCCTACGTAGTCATTGATTATCTTATCTATAAATGGCATAGGAAAATTGTCTTTAGGAAAATATTTATTCAAATCATGGAAATCCATGCAAACTCGAATAGTGCCCTACTTCTTGTCCACTGGAATGGATTTGTATACCCATTCTATCAATGAGAATGGATAGATAAAACCTGCTTTGAGCAGTTTTTCTACCTCATCCTTGATCATTGTTTCTTTCCTCGGGTTAACCAATCACAATTTCTACCAAACAAGTTTAGCATTTTCATAGGTTCAAATCGTGTGTTCAAAAATTCGAGGATCTATGCCAGGAATTTCCTTGTACAACCAAGCAAAAAAATCACACAAATCCTTAAAAGGTGACATATACCGATGGATTTCATCTTGAGAGAAATAGGCCTTGTTAAAAATATTTTCCACAACATCAGGGGTTTTAGAAATGTTGATAAAAATGGTCTCTGATATAATTTCCATATTCCCCTTGGCATAGACACCGTGATTTTCTAAACGGTTCACCGTATGACCAACGTTTCTACTCACGGTTGACCTGAATTCTACACCTTCCAAACAATTGATATTAGGGACAAAATATGATCGATGATGCATATCCTCCCATGACCTTTATGATCTATTCATTGAATCTATGATAGCCTCATTTTAAGGAAATATGGTATCAAGACAATATTATAAAGTTTAATAATTTTGAGCCCAGATGGGCTCTGGAAAATGATTGTCCTCTTCTGTCCATGAAGTATTTTTATTAGAGTATGAAATGGCTTGTTGGATAGCTTGATAAGAAACCTCATCTATAGACATTGGAATATCCATCCCGACATCTGCTAGACCTTCTACCAATTCACATGGCGAGGGTAACACCCATCAATATTGTACATATGTCATTCTGAATGAAGCAACTCTTGTAATGAAAGATGGGGACCTTGGATTTTGATAGAGAACTAGGGTGGCATGAATATAAGACATCGATGTTTGGAAATTATAGGTTCCCATATGCGAAGGACACATTCCAACACCGATACACTCAGTTTTCGACTGAGATTTTTTTATCCACAGAACTGTGGATCCTAGATTTTTTGCAGAGATAGAGAGGTTAAAAGTAATATGATCAATAGTTACAATCCTCCTCTCATGGGTAAAACAAAAACTATAAATATCGATGAGATGACGACGTTCATCACATAAGTCCAACTCCTTCCCAATGATAGATTATAATCGAGTGGCGTGTCAACTATATCTACTTCCATAGAAATAGACTTTCCTCCTAACTCAACCAGAAAAGAGGAAATAAGATCATGTTCTCTAAATGATTATCTGTCAAATTTTGTTAACGAAGTGGGAGAAGGTGAAATCTCGGGAGGGCCAATAGCTTTCTAACATGAAAAAGAGATGACACATGTTGAAGCTCCTTCACCAACGACGGTCCTCCTGATCATGTGTTTTTCATATTCAATGTCAACCTAGAAGGCTACATGATAAGGAAGGTGATTCTTCACATAAGTAGCATCAAACTTCATAATGAGTTGGATGGAAGAATACGTTGCTTCAATCATGGATAACAATGAGGTGCCTTGTGTAGGGAAACTTTGAATCACCTCTAAAGAAAAAATCACACACGACGTTTGAGCTAAATCCTCAACAAATGGAATAGTTGGGTTCATCTTGAGCATTAGGGTTTTGTGACACTCATTTATACACACCTTTCAGTATGCACAACATTGTTTCCTTTTCAAGTTTCTCTATGTGGAGAGATCCTTGAGGATCTAAATTTTATGTACCTTTCAATGTCAACTATAGATTACTATGATCACAAGATTTGGACGACAATTCTACCTCCTCTAATTTTGTATGATTTATCATATTAAAAAATGGAAAACAATTGTCTGGAAAAGGTGCACTCATAGTGGAAGAGCCACCCTGGATATTTTGTCCTGGTGGAAATATATTTTTCAATACATTAGGTTGTTGTTTTTGTTGTTGCAACTTTATTAGGAATTGGGCTTCTTCCATCTATGGGAATTAATGAGTAAGGTGATAACCCCCACAAAGCTTGCATAGGAATTTCACCTTCTTCTTTTTGTTCTTTCCCCCCTCAACATTTTTATCATCCTTTTTATCATTTCCCCCACTACACTTATTTCCCTTGCTTTTATTTTTCTCTTTGGGGTGTTGAGGACACTTTTAAATATTTGATTGTACAATGTGTATATTTTAGGAATAGGTGGTAGGGGTGGATGAGCAATGGGCTAGACCAACCGCATTTTGATGAATAGAGAAATGCTACATCTGGTTAGAGACCATATCTATGACTTTTCTTTGTGAGGAACCAACAATACCATCAACATGTGGTCTAGATTTTGGTTTCAAGAATTCGAGAGTCAACCGTGGTGTGTTGGGCATGATCTCATAGAGCATACCTGATTAAGAGTAAATTAGTGCCAAGTGTTGTGCTCTAAATATTGCTTGTTCTTCTGTAAACACACTTGAAGTTGAAACATCCTTAGAGATATAAGGAAGTAATGACTTCAAGAACCATTCTAAGAGAAATTTTTGTGGGACAATGGATTTAATCAACTCTTTCATCTCCTCTATTCCCGAATATGATCAGAAATGTGAGTAGATTTATCTTGTTCAAAGTTAGCTAAAAATTTTGTACCAACATCATACCAGACATGGAGTTGGAAGTGATTAATAAAAACCATGGCCAGATCACCAAACAATGTGTACTTCAACGTCTCCAATTCTATATTCCATTTAGAGGCACCCCTAGTGAGGGTGCATTGGAATAATCATAACTAGATCGAGTCATCGTTCAACAAATTAGACAAGAACCACAACTGAAATGTCATTACATGATACTATGAGTCCTCTAAATTCTTTCCTTCGAACTTTGGTATATCAGAAGGTAGTTTTATGGGGACTGCATGCCAACTCAGTTCATAACAAATCAGGTCATTCATCAACTTTGACAAATATGGAAAATGAAGAGTTTCCAGAAAGGCTAGCCTAGGTTGCGACACTAATTGATTGGCATTCTGAAAAGAAGGTCTTAGATTAAAATTGGCACCATGTTTTCGGGAAGATTTTGCAGATGAAATAGATCCTTGGGTGAAACCTTGGTTTTGGTTAAATAGAAGAAAACTTCCACCCATATAATTCCCAAATGGAAAATAAGGGTTTCCCCCTGTGGACCCTCCTTGTGTGTGAAGAATTCTCTGCATGGAGTTCGACTAATTGGGAAAGGGGTTTACCCTTGAAAACATCCCTTGCGAATGGAAATACCCTTGCATGGGATTCTACTGGTCTTGGAAGGGGTATCCCCCTACCAACACTACAAACATGGTGAACGTATTACTCCAAAACTCACCATATAAAGTGAATGGGGTCAATGTGGATGGCATGCTATCATATTGGAATCTGCTACATGTAGAAGCACTCCATCCCCCAAATGGGTTCGGGAAAAAATATGGGAATTCCCTGCTCCTGTTGGTCATTGGTTATGTAAGGAAGAAAGGTGAAGTGCCAACTGCACGGAAGGCATAGTAATTAAGTAAGGGTTGAAGTGGTTAAAGAAGCAACAAAGAAGGAGAGAAGTAAAGGATAATAAATTTGTTGAAAGAAAAGATCAAGGAAGATAAAGCAACAAAGAAGAGTGATCGTGGAAAACTCAGCGAGAAAAATAAGACACCAATGGATACTTTGGAGCACCTCATGGAAAAGGAGGAAGGACAGGTTTGGGAAGCCTCAAAAATGCGGGTCAAGTGGACCTAGGATTTTGGAACTAGGATTTTGACACCTAGGCTTCGATATAAGGTTGTTTGAGATTCATGTAATGTATAAATGAAGCTCTAGAAGACCTGGGAGGGTTTGTTCTAGTTTTTGGTTCTAGCTCGATTATTGGTTGTTATTCATTGTTGTTACTATTACTGTTGTGGAGAGAAATATTGATTTTGTATTATGGATCTTCAGCTGGGTGTGAATATCAACCTTGTAGCAGGGTGCGTAGGGAGGGAAGAGAAACAGAGAAAGAGAGAAGATATGTAACTAAGTGCGTAGATAGAACTGTATGTTTCCATCTAATAAATCAAGAAACACAGTTTTGTGGACGTAGCCCTAGGGAGGGGGTCAACCATGTATATATTATTGTCTATGTGGTTGATTTTGTGTTATTTTTTATCTTTTATATTGTTTATGCATTGTTGTGTTAGATCAGGGATATAACCTCGCGAAGCTAGCATAAGAGCGGTAAAGAATATCTAGATTGTTTGTGTTGTATTTGGAATCACTTTGCATTTCCTCTGGTTGTAGACACCTGTGTCCTGCGACCCCCTATTGCTACTTTGGGTGAGACTGCATCTACTTTGCAGGTGTTGCCAAAAGGGCCAGTAGTTAGCACTTGTTGGTGCACTATTAGAGTTGAACCCTGGGTCTGACCCTGTGCAAACAAATCGTTCTATTGTCGGGACCAGGATCTTCTTGAGGGAATGTCAAGGTGGTTTCCATCAAAGACAGAAATTCAGAAGTGGATAGAAGAACAAGAGAAGGACTTCACTGAAGCTCAGAATAAGTATCCTAGCATTAGCATAGAAGATTGGTTAGGAAGGTACATATTTACCGACATACACAAGATTTTCTTTGGAGGCGCTCATAAAGAGTTGTATGAGTGGTTAGCCAGATTAGCAGACACCCAATTTGATATCATATCTAGACAACTTGTGGTTTGGACAACAACGTTGATCAATAAATTCAAGAGAGTCAATAACATTGTGTCTAGAGTAGTTGATATCTGGTTTGATAGCACTATTGGAGGCTACATCACTGAGTTCGCTATCGAGAGAGTAGAATCGTATAGTCAAGAAGAGAGGTATTTATTTAAGGGACCTAGAGGAAAGTTCCTACACTTTTTAAAACTGAGGATTAAGATGTTATTGCATGAGAAGAATATCCTGAAGATATAGTGAAGCTAATGTTCAATAATTCAAACAATGACAGTGACACAGAGAATGGACACATGTGCAGTGGGAGATCATTTAGAGAAGTTCCTCTTGCGAACCTGTTTAAGAAGAATTACAGAGATGAGGGATTCTACAGTGGGGAAGAATCAAAGCTAACAGACGCAGAGTATTCAGAGTTTGCAAGAATAGAGGAAGTAGAGATTGAAGAACCTCACCGAGGAGAGTCAGAAACTTTAGTAACTACGCCTACTGTTGAAGTAAGTATTATTACTCCTCCTATTGTTTTAGCAGCATTAAGTAACCAGAGTAACCAAAGTAGTCAGAGAAATCAGAGTATCGTTACAATAAATTTAGTACATACTCAGTCAAGAAACCCAGGAAGATCTATGGCAGATGAAATGAGGTTACCTATATTTAGAGGAGATGGATCTGAAGATCCTGACCAGCACTAGTTCTTATACGAAGTTGTATAGAGAATTAAGCAAGTCACCAATGAAGCTGTTAAGAAAACTCAATTTAGTACTACCTTGAGGAATGGTGCTCTAAAATGGTATATGAAGTTTTCTTTAGGACCTGGACAGCCTAAACCGCTAAATGACATTAAGACTACGTTGAGTGTAGAATTCAAGAAACCTAAGTCAGAGTTGTAATGCATTACAGAGTTGAAGGAAATCAAGCAGAGGGTCACTGAACCTGTTTGGGAGTTTGATCAGAGGTTTAAGACTCTGACAGGTCGTTTAATTGTTTAGATCCCAGATGAACAAAATAAATAATGGGTCATCGGTGCCCTCCTGCCACATATCAGAGTTCCTCTGATGCAACAGAAAGTCACTTCCCAAACTGAAGCTCTAGATATTTCTATGAAACTAGAAGCAGCCCCTGTAGGAGAATCTAGTCTAGGTATGAGTCAGATCTTAAATCAATTAACTAGTTTCTCCTTACAATTCGAAGATATGAAGAAGGATAAAGGAAAGGGAAAAAGAGAATATATCTAGTGTATCAGATGTAAATTAGAGGGCCATGACAAAGAACAGTGTCCCCTATTTCATGAATACCTAGAGTCGATAGCACCTATCCCTTTGAAGCAAGCCACTCTACCATAGTGTGACGTATGTAGAAATAGACATTGCCCTGGTGAATGCTATTATATGCAGAAATATGTCCAGACACCTACCAATATTTATTGTACATTCTATAAATATGTGGGGCATGATGAGAACGATTGTAGGGATTATGATCTCATGCATGAAAGATCAAGGGATACATATAGGATTCAAGGAGAAACAGAACAAGAAGGAAATAATGCACAGTTCAACTCCCCAGGAAGAAGAAACTTCAACTGTCATGGTGGATTTAGAGGAAGAGGACAAGGAGGAGGTATGGGCCGAGGTCAAGGTCATATTATTTTCTAAAATGCGCACAACTAGGAATTTTGGCAAGGGATTGTCAAAACCCTTGTACTACTTGCAATTACTGCAACTCATTCCATCATGTCATAAAATATTTTCAAGTATTGTTAGTCGACGACGAGGAAACCAACAAGTCCAATTAATATCAGCAGAACCTTGTGATGAGGACACTAGAGGCATTGTTATTACTAGAGGAGGCGTTGTTATAGGAGAAGATAGAGTTAATCCATGAAATAATGTAGAAGGATCATGGATCAGAAGGGCTGTAGAGAAGGCACATTTGTTTGATCCAAGGAGAGAGAGGCATACTTTTGAAGAAGAAAGGAAATAATTTGTAGGAGAACAAGCTTCTTCATCTAAGGCACAACCATAAGTCAGGGAATGTGAAATGCCACCAGCATTTGATCAGTTTGCCCTAGATAGACAAATAAAAGAGGTAAGCAAGTTCATGGACTTCCTATATACCTGTATCAACTTGATTAAAGATGAAAAATATGTGGAGGAGCTATAACACCTATTCATACAGTATGAAATTGGAAGAATAGAACCTATGCTGAGTAGAGATGTAAATCAAGTATCAAGGAAAAGAAGGACAAACAAGGAATTGCACCTTAGTGCTCATATTGCAGACTACGATGTGGAATATGTGGTCCTCGACTTGGGATCATAAGTAAATGTTATGAAAAATCATACTTGGCCACTGATGGGAAAACCTAGATCGATTTACTCTCCTATCAGACTCAGGATGGATAATCAGCAGGCGGTGAGCTCCTTTGGAAGACTAGAGAATGTTCTTGTAGACGTCGATGGGGTAAGAACATTTACATACTTCGAAGTGATTGAGATTGTTGATGATAGTTGTCTTAATCCTGAACTGTTAGGAATTGATTGGGCTTTCAACAATTCGACTGTTGTTTACCTAAAGAAGAGAAGAATGGCATTCGAGGGTAATGGCCTTAAACTCATTGCACCTCTTGACCCTAATGAAGGTCGTAGATACACAAAACCCATAAGAGAAGAAGACCATGCCTATGAGCCAGAAAACATCTACAAACGGACAACAAGACAACGTGATTATATTAATCCCACAGCATATGGAAATCTAAGTTGGCGAAGTGAAAGTGCATTTTCATCAGATTCAGAGGAAGCATTGGAAAATTAGTAGAACAAAATGTACGAAGTCTCCACACGGCAATGTGCCAGATTGACCAGAGCAGTTCACTAGATTGGCACAGAAGTAAGTAATCTCCCTACATTTGATGGCTCAAATCATTTCAAGACATTTCTAGCTAAATTTGAAGGAATTGTACCAGTACAACAGAGGTTGTTGGAACTGGATGAAGCGTTAAAAGAAACACCAGCTATATGGTGTGGAACACACAAGAAGAACATCACAGAATGGGTACAATGTCACACCTTGATGACAGTGTTCTTCTCAGACCAAGCTGAGGGATGTGAAGTTTGATAAATAGGTCAAACTTTTCCTAAGGACCATGTGTGAGGCTATGAGGAGGCCTGGAGAAATATTCCTAAAGAACAGTGGGTGCATAAGTTCATCAACACTTTAGATACGAAGAGTATTCAAAGTAAATCAAAGGGCCATGACAAAGAACATTGTCCCCTATTTCATGAATACCTAGACTCGGGAGAACCTATCCCTTTGAAGCAAGCCACTCTACCATGGTGTGACGTATGTATAAATAGACATCGCCCTAGTGAATGTTATTATATGAAAAAATATGTCTAGACACCTACCAATCTTTATTGCAAATTATGTAAATCTATGGGGCATGATGAGAATGATTGTAGGGCTTATGATCTCATGCATGAAAGATCAAGGGATACATATAGGATTCAATGAGAAACACAACAAGAAGGAAATAATGCGTAGTTCAACTCCCCAGGAAGAGGAAAATTCAACCCTTGTGGTGGATTTAGAGGAATAGGATGAGGAGGAGGTATGGGTCGAGATCGAGGTCAGATTATTTTCTATAAATGTGCACAGCTAGGACATTTTACAAGGGATTTTCAGAACCCTTGTGCTACTTGCAATTACTGCAACTCATTCAATCATGTCATCAAAGATTGTCCAGTATTGTTAGCCAAAATTAAGGATAGACGAGTATGAAACCAACAAGTCCAATTGATATCAGTAGAACCTCACGGTGAGGACCCCTGAGTCGTTGTTATTACTAGAGGAGGCATTGTTACAGGAGAACATAAAGTGACTCTAGGAAAGGCTGCAAAAGGATCAGGGATCAGAAGAGCTACAAAGAACACACATTTGTTTGATCCAAGGATAGAGAGGCATACTTTTGAAGAAGCAAGGAAATAATTTGTAGGAGAACAAGGTTCTTCATCTAAGGCACAACCAGAAGTCAGGGAATGTTAAATTCCACCAGCATTTGATCAATCTTCCCTAGATAGACAAGGAAAAGAGGTAAGCAAGCTCTTGGACTTCCTATATACCTGTATCAATTTGATTAAAGATGAAAAATCTGTGTAGGAGATACAAAACCTATTTAGACATAATGAAATTGGAAGAATAAACCCTATGTTGAGTAGTGTTGTGAATCAAGTATCAAGGAAACGAAGGACAAACAAGGAATTTCACCTTAGTTCTCAGATTGGAGACTACGACGTGGACTATGTGGTCCTCGACTTGGGATCAGAAGTAAATGTTATGATGAATCGGACTTGGGAACTAATGGGAAAACTTAGATTGATTTACTCTCCTATCAGGCTTAGGATGGATAATTAGCAAACGGTGAGATCCTTTGGAAGACTAGAGCATGTCCTTGTAGATGTCGATGGGGTAAGGACATTTGCATACTTTGAAGTGATTGAGATTGTTGATTATAGTTGTCCTTATCCTACGCAGTTAGGAATTGATTGGGCTTTCAAAACTTTGACTGTTGTTGACCTAAAGAAGAGAAGAATGACATTCGAGGGTAATGGCCTTAAAGTCATTGCACCTCTTGACCCTAATGAAGGGCACAGATACAAAGAACCCATAAGAGAAGAAGATCGCACCTACAAGCTAGAAAACATCTACAATCTAACAACAAGACAACATGATTATATTAATCCCACAACAGATGGAAATCTAAGCTGGCAAGGTGAAAGTGCATGTTCATCAGATTCAGAGGAAGCATTGGAAAACTGGAAGAATAGAATGTACGAAGTCTCCACACAGAGATGTGCCAAATTGACCAGAGAAGTTCACTGTATTGGCACAGAAGTAATTAATCTCCCTACATTTGATGGCTTGAATCATTTAGAGACATTTCTAGCTGAATTTGAAGGAATTGTACCAGTACAACAGAGGTTGTTGGCATTGGATGAAGCGTTAAAATAAACACCAGCTAGATGGTGGGGAACACACAAGAAGAACATCACAAAGTGGGTACAATGTCGCACCTTGATGACAATGCTCTTCTCAGACCAAGCTGAGGGATGAAAATTTTGATAAATAGGTCAAAGTTTCCCTAAGGACCATGTGCGAATTTGTGAGGAGGCCTAGAGAAATATTCCTAAAGAACAGTGGGTGCATAAGTTCATCAACACTTTAGATACTATAGCCATCAACTTGTATCTTCAAGAAGAACTGGGCCTAGCCACTTCAGATTGGTATGGTATGTCTCAGAACTTTATAGCTACATTTTTATTTGAGAGTTAGTACTCTACAGTAGATCAGGATTTACAAATTGTAAGACAAAAGGTCTTTGAGGAGGCATCTACCCTCCCTTTTGAGACAGAAGAGGATGAATGGACTACACCGCTTCAGAGATTACAGGGTTGTTATAATATTAATGTTGATGAAGATGACTATCCTAGGAATGTAAACATTGTAGAAACTGAAGGACAAAGAGACATAGAAGGTCCAGGCATCGAATTACCTTTTATTGGACAACCCATTAAAATTAAGAAGGTTAATATTGGAATAGAGAAAACACCTAAGTTAGAAAATGTTGGATACTATTGGGATGATGATACTATTAGAAATATCACAAAACTATTGCATGAATATAAGGATTTATTTCCAACCAAGGTCACAGACACAAAGGGCATTAAAGGGCCCATGGGTGAAATGAAGATCCCTCTGAGACCAGATGCAAGACCCATCAAGCAGAGACATTACAGACTGAATCGCAAATATAATCATAAAGTTAAGATTGAATTGGATTGAATGTTGGAAGCATGAATCATAGAACATGTTGAAGAATCTAAATGGATCAACCTTATGGTGGTCTAAGATAAGAAGTCGGGAAAAAATAGAATTTATATTTAAGGAAACTGAATGATGCATGCCTACATGATCCATTTCCTACACATTTTACTAATGAGGTCCTAGATAATGTAGGAGGACGGGAGGTATACTCATTCACAGATGGATTTTCAATCTATCACCAGATCATAATTGCTAAGGAGGATAGACATAAGACCACATTTGCAACAAAATGGGGTTCTTTTCAGTAGACTGCGATGCCTTTTGGCTTGAAGAATGCACCAATCATATTTTCCAGGGTGGTGGTTGAAGCATCTAAGGACTTTTTACACAAATTATTGGAAGCTTATTTTGATGATTGGACTGTATTTAGCCTACTGAAAGACCACACTGAATGTTTGAAATTGATGTTAGATAAGTGTAGGCAATGCCAGATTTCCCTGAATTTGAAAAAATGTATTTTCCTTTCACCTTTTGGAGTGCTTCTAGGACATATTGTGTGTAAGCAAGGGTTGTTGGTAGATCCTTCCAAGATTTCTATCATTGTTGATCTACCTCCCCCTACTTTGGTTAGACAGTTGCCCACTACACTGGGGCACACTGGATACTATAATAATTTTATTAAGAGTTATGCACATATAACAACACCTATGGAGAAGCTAGTAAAGAAAGATAGTAGGTTCCAATGGACATAAGAATGCCAATAGAGCTTCGACACACTAAAGAATAAAATGGTCACTGTGCCAATCTTGGTTTTTCCAGATTGGAATAAGGAGTTCAATGTTCATGTCGATGCTTCATCCATTGCATTAGGAGCAGTCTTAATACAACCATGTGCAGGAGACATTGAACACCCCATAGCCTTTGCTATCAAGAAACTTTCTATAGCTTAAAGGAGCTATACTACGACTAAAAGAGAAGGTTTGGCTATGGTATATGTGTTGTAGAAATTTAGATACTATTTGCTGGGAGAACATTTTAAGATGTTCACTGATCATTCTACATTAAAGTACTTAGTCAACAAGCTAGTGTTGGGGGGAAGAATATACAAATGGCTACTATTATTCCAGGAGTATGAATTTGAAATTATGGTTAAGCCAGGAATAATGAATAAAGGACCTGACCACTTATCCAGTTTGGAACATGGAGAGGAACCTAATAGCCTGGAGGATACACTTCCATATGCAGAGTTACTAGCCATCAGAAAATTTGATGATCACTTCACTGAGATAGTTCAGTTCTTGTCCACATGAATGGCACCTCGCGAGTATACAGTCATTCAGAATAAACTAGTATTAGTCTGCGCTGCAGATTCTCAACTTATAGTTGGGAAATTATATAATATGGGACCAAATGAGATCTCAAGGATATGTGTTATGGAGGAAGAAATACCATTGATTGTTGCATAATAACATGAAGGCATCACAAGAAGACACTATGCAGGGAAATAAACAGTGCATAAGGTTCTCAGAGATGGTCTCTGGTGGCCTACTTTACACAAGGATGCTAAGAAATACTACAGAGCCTGTGATGTATGTCAAAGAGTAGGAAATCCTTTTATAAGGGATGAGATGCCTTTAGTACCACAATTAACATTGTAAGTATTTGAGAAATGGGCTATTGAATTTGTGGTACCTATCAACCCACCATGTAAATGAACAGGAACTCGATACATCATCACTGTTACAGAGTATTTGGCCAAATGGGCAGAAGCGAGAGCAGTTAAGGACTGTAGTCTAGATACATCTACGTAGTTCATCTTTGAAGATATTATAACCATATTTGGATGCATGAAGATCCTCATGAGTGATCAAGGCACACACTTCATCAACAAAACTATTGAAGCCTTGACTCAAGAATTTGAAGTTCACCATCAGAGGAGAACACCATACCACCCACAGGAAAATGGTAAAATCGATGATTTCAATAAGATCCTGGAGACAACATTGATCAATATTTGCAGCATTAACAAAGATGATTGGGATATAAGAATTCCTGCAGAATTATGGGCTTATAGATCTACCTGCAAAAATTTAACTACGCAGACTCCCTTTAAGTTAGTATATGGCTTGGAAGTAGTGGTACCTATGGAATATTTGGTTCCTAGTTTAATAATTGCAGCATTTATAGGTATGGATGACGCAAGCGGTCTTCAAGATAGGCTTGCACAGTTGATCGAACTGGAGGAAGATAGATTTATTGCAGGATTTCATCAGCAGGTACAAAAAGAATGAGAAAAGGCTTACCATGACATGCATATCAAGAAGAAAGCATTTAAGCAAGGATATTTGGTACTGTTATATGACAACAAGTTCATGAAGCATCCAAGGAAGTTCAGGACACATTGTCTTGGGCCATTTGAAGTTGCCTATGTTATAAAAGGTGGAGCTGCATAGTTGAAGACGCTTAATGGAGAATGGAAGGATGGTTTAGTGATCGGGAGTTGGTTGAAATTGTATTATGAGAACCAGCTTCCTCGTATCTCTTAGTAAACACAAAGGAAGAAGGGTCTAGGTACCAGGTGCAGTTGAAATTGGGTACCAGACACAGAAAAGACAGTCTGCACAAACATGTGAGTGTTGGGGGCCTTTTGTCCCTTGGTTATGTAAGGAAACAAAGATTAAGGAAGAAAGGAGAAGTGTGAACTATGTGGAAGGCACAGTAACTGAGTAAGGGTCAAAGTGGTTAAAGAAGTAGAAAAGAAGGAGAGAAATAAAGGAAAAGTAAGTTGTTGAAACAAAAGATCAAGGAAGATAAAGCAACAAAGAAGAGGGATTGTGGACAACTCAGCAAGAAGAAGAAGACACCAACAGATAATTTGGAGAACCTCATGGAAAAGGAGGAAGGATAGGCTGGTGAATCCCCAAAAACGTGGGTCAAGTGGACCTAGGGTTTTAGATCTAGGATTTTGACACCTAGGATTTGGTCTAAGGTTATCCGAGAGTCATGTAATTTATAAATAAAGGTATAGAAGACCTGGGAGGGTTCGTTCTAGTTTTTGGTTCTAGCTCGATTATTGGTTGTTATTCATTGTTGTTGCTATTACTATTGTGGAGAGAAATATTGAGTCTGTATTTTGGATCTTCAGTTGGGTCCAATGATCACCCTTGCAGCTGGGTGCACAGGGAGGGAAGAGAAAGAGAGAAAGTGTAGAATCCTAACTCAATTAAATCCAAATTTTTTCATAAAATTAAACATATAATTCCTTTCTCATTGCATATGTAATTCATTGACCATCGAATAAGCATAAATATTCAGCAGAAATTAAAATTTTATCCACAACATAAGAATTACTTAACAAAATAAAATAAATTACCTCTTCCTGATGCTAACCCTAATCTCTGTTGGTCCAATACTGAAGTTGAAACTGTGCCAAACACTGCCCAAAACCGATTTTTCCTCCATGCCATCTAGGAGTAGCCTGTCCGGCTCCCTAGCTCCAGGATACCGTAAGGATATCCTGGCCCTCATGCCCAAAACCCCCAGCAAACCAGTGCCCCCTGCTTTTGATTCACCAAAAACCCCCAAAGCCAAACTCCTCACACCAGATATCTCCACAGAAAATATCGCACATAAATATATATCCTCCTCTCAAAATGCTTCCTCCTCCCCTCCAAAGAATTCCTTTCCCCATAAGACTCTTCCTGTCATATTCCCCCTTCACCGACTCTCCCCCCTTCATTAATTTCCTTATCCCTTTATTTATTATCTTATCCCCTTATATTTATTATCTTATCCCTATATTTAATATCTTATCCCCA
>ML778131.1:677659-689753 GCA_009831015.1 Picea engelmannii
ATACATCTTAAAGTTTCACTGTGAATAGAAAATAAAGTATATAGGCCTCAGGTAATCCTGGTTTTCTAAGTCAAAAGTGGTGTTACATACACCCAACCTTCGAGAAACATATTCTCGAGGTGGTCAAAAAAGTGAGGGATAATCTCGTCATAGTGTCTCGACGTCTTCCCAAGTAGAAGATCCTGGACCATACTTGTCCCACTAGACCTTAACTTGGTCTACCAAGTTCCT
The DNA here is from genome assembly GCA_009831015.1 of Picea engelmannii. Lineage (NCBI taxonomy): Eukaryota > Viridiplantae > Streptophyta > Pinopsida > Pinales > Pinaceae > Picea > Picea engelmannii. Next base: position 677,891 of record ML778131.1, read on the forward strand.
GAGCTGTCGGGTTCTACGGTCCAATATGCATAATCGTTCTACCATGAGAGTTCCCACGTCCGATACCTGCAATTCCTTCAAATTTAGTTTATGTGATTCATCAACAACATAATGACATAAAACATATACATGAAAAACATTATGAGTTTTATGCAAGTGGGGTGGCAGTACGAGACGATAGGCAATGAGTCCAATTTTCTCTCGGATTCTGAACGGTCCTATAAATCGAGGTGACAACTTTGTCCCCTTCCCAAACCGTATGGTACTCTTATTAGGCCTAATACAAATGAAAACCTGGTCTCCCACTTCATAACTTCGGTCGGTCTTGTGTGCATCTGCATAACTTTTCTGCCTATCATGTGATTCCTTTAGTCTCTGGCTAATCTGAATCACCTATTCCTCCATCTCTTGAATCAATTTTGGCCCAACTGTTACTCAGTCTTCTAGTCTATCCCAACTCAATGGCGTTCTGCATGGCCTTCCATACAAAGCTTCGTAGGGTGGCATTCCGATGGAGCTATGAAAACTGTTATTGTAGGAAAACTCTACCAAAGGTAGGTACTTCTCCCACTGGGTTTGATTATCCTTGACATACATCCTGAGCATGTCTTCCATGACTTGATTTACTCTCTCAGTTTACCCATCTATTTCAGGATGATAAGTTGTGCTTAAGTTTAACTGAGTTCCCAATGCTGACTGCAAGCTTGTACAAAACCTAGAAGTGAATCTGGAGTCCCTATCTGAAATGATCTTCTTAGGTATCCCGTTCAAACGGATAACCTTTCTTACAAACACACATGCCACATCAGTGACATCGTAAGTGTCTCTGACCGGAATAAAATGAGCACTCTTGGTTAACTTATCCACTATCACAAGAATGGCATTGTGTCTATGAGATGTGAGCGGTAACTCCACAACAAAATCCATAGAGATGACTTCCCACTTGGACATAGGAACATCATGTGGTTGTAGGAGGCCTACCGGGTGATGGTGATCAACTTTCACTTGTTGACACTCTAGGAACTTGGCGACAAAATGGACTACATTGTGCTTCATGCCTGCCTAGAAGAAGAGCTTCCTCATGTCTGCGTACATATTCTTCACACCTGGATGCGCACAATAAAGTGCTCTATGGGATTTCTTCAGTATGATGCTTCGAATATCCCCATTCTCAGGGATGTACATCCTTCCTCGATATCTTAACAGTCCATCTACTTCCAGACTATATCCCTCATACTTTGGATCTAACTGCCTCCCGCTCTGGCGGTTTGAAGTAACTTTTAAATACCAACTGTCTCCTTGGAGTTGTGTCAACACATGTTTCCTCAGATTGACCTTTAAGGGTACCAAGGAGAAGATACATGGTCTCCTACTCAAGGCATATGCGACCACATTTTCCTTTCCCTTGATGTACAAAATACCAAAATCGTACTCACTCGTAAACTCACTCCATCGCCTTTGCCTAGCATTCAGATCCCTTTGAGTGAAGAGATGTTTTAAACTTTGATGGTCCGTTTTGAGCTCAAATTTTTGCCCCACAAGATAGTGCCTCCAAAGTTTCAGAGCTAGCATTACAACTACCAACTCTAAATCATGAGTCGCATATAGCTCTTCGTGTTTCTTCAACTTCCTTGACGCATAAGCTATCACTCCTCCATCCTTCATTAGCACGCCCCCCAACCATTGCTTCAACGCATCCGTGCAGACTGTGAATTCCTTTTCCATATCCGACACTCGTAGAATTGGCGCACTAGTTAGTAACCTCTTAAGCTCAATGAATGCACTATCACACTCTTTTGTCCATTCATACCTGACCCCCTTGCACTTCAAGGTGGTGATGGGTTTCGCTATTTTGGAGAATCCCTCCACAAATCTATGATAATAACCTGCTAGCCCCATGAATCTTCTCACCTCATGGGCATTTTTCGGCATTGGCCACTCCATAATGGCCTTTACCTTTTCTGGGTCTACAGAGATTCCTTCACCAGAAATGATATGACCTAAATAGTGGATCTCTTTCTGAAAGAAGGAACACTTCGAAAACTTTCCATACAATTTGTTCTCTCTAAGGTAGGACAACACTACTCGTAAGTGTTCCTCATGTTCTCTTTCGTTCTTGGAATAGATGAGGATGTCATCTAGAAAGACTTGTACAAAATGGTCTAAGTACTTCCAGAATATGCCGTTCATGAAGCTCATGAATACTGTTGGCGCATTGGTCAATCCGAAAGGTACTACGACAAACTCGTAATGTCCAAACCGAGTTCGAAAGGCAGTTTTTGGGATATCGCCTTCCTTAATCCTTAATTGATGATACCCTGATCGCAAATCGATCTTTGAGAATACCACTGCTCCTTTCATCTGATCAAAGAGGTCATCTATTCGTGGCATTGGGTACCTATTTTTCACTGTAGCATGGTTCAAGTCCCTGTAGTCTATACACAGTCGTAAGGATCCATCCTTCTTCTTTACAAAAATTACTAGTGCACCCCAAGGTGAAACACTGGGCCTTATTAGCCCTAAGTCTAGTAACTCTTTCAACTGCATTTGAAATTCACAAAGTTCTGGCGTTGTCATCTGATACGGAGTTTTGGAAATTGGTTCTGCACCAGGTTTTAGCTCAATAGTAAAATCAAGCTCCCTCTCAAGAGGTAACCCTGGTAACTCGTTCGAAAAAACATCCTTAAAGTCTGACAATATCGGGTACTAATCCAATGAGGGTCCCTTCCTTTCGTTCACTACTTCCACTACATATAATCAACACCCTTGTCTCAAGCATCGCTTAACCTTCATAGTTGATATAAAGCGTAATGAAACTTTTCTCCGTACACCCTGGATCTCTATTAGCCTTCCCTCATCGTCGACACAAAGCACCCTCTTTGCGAAACAATCTACCAAAGCTCGGTGAGCTACTAACCAATCCATTCCAATGATTAGGGAATATTCCTTGAGAACAGTGATGTATACTTTCAACCTGGTAGTACACACTCCTAGGTCTACTATACAATTATCAACACTAGGTCCTACCGCTTGTTTTTCCCCCGAAGCCATCTCGACTTGTTTAAAGTCATCATGCTCGTAGGCTGCCAACCCACTCTTTTCTAATGCAGAAGGTGAAATTAAACTATCTGTCGCACCAGAATCAAATAAAATCTTAACATTGATATGATTTAGCGTACTTGACGACTCCACCATCGTGGATTGATGCTCAGCCTGGCGATTATTAACCACTACGTAAATATGGTGGCTGCTACTTGCTCTTCCCATCAGGGCCTTTCCTTATCTATGCATGAATCCTGATTGTAACTCTGGGAAGTCACGCTGGTAATGGGGTCCTCCACATCCCCAACAGGCAACACGAGATTGAACCTGCACACTGTTATGTGATAGTCTCTGAAATGAGTTCCTTCCCCTGGAACCCCTGCCCCTACTAGTTGTTCTCTGAGATGGTCATGGACCTGTCTACATTGTTGGTGATGAAAAAAATGTTTCACTCGCTGCCATTGAAATCCCTGCGGTTACTATCCTTGGTGAAACTCTGTTACCATATGGAGGTGGCCTTGAGCCCCCTCCCCTAGGAAATGTCCTGGGGGCCTTCCCCACGAATCCAGTACGATGCGGAAAGATTGGTCTCGTACCTCCAGTTAATTTTATGTGTTCCTCCGCATAACGGGCATTTTACACAGCTTCCGCTACTGAAGACGGTTTCCACATCCACACCATATCTCTTATCTTAGGGTTCAATCCATAGACGAAGCGCTCTGCCTGTCGTTGGTCATTATCCATATACAAAACATATTTGACCAATTCCATAAATCGGATCTCATATTATTCTACAGTTTTGTTTCCCTATACTAAGGCATGAAATGCTCCTACTTGTTGTTCCTCATAGTAGGCTGGCAAATATTTCCTTTGGAACCTCTCCTCGAAAAGTTCCCAAGATACTGTGTCCGGGGTAAGATGCAGTTGTCTTTCCAGGTTGCCCCACCAGTTCAAGGCGCTATCTCTTAACTGAAAAATTGTTATCTTCGCCTTTGAGTTGGACGCATAGTCCCTTAAGGAAAAACACCTTGTCATGCCTTCCAACCATGCTTCCGCGCGTTCACTGTCGTGCCCCCGACAAACTATGGAAGTTTGATCTTCAACAATTCTCGAGTGATGTCTTCGGGTGGAGGTCCTCCCCCTAAATCCCTTGACGCTTCTGGATTACCCATTCTAGATGGTGGGGGTTCCACTTCCGTCCCTGTTGGTTGTCTCCCTTTTAAAGTCTCATTTATGGCCTCCAACGAGCGCAGTATGAGAGCTAGTTCGGGCGATGGTGGTGGCAGCGCTAGCGGTGGCGGCAGTGTCTGCGACATTGCTCCCCTGCCTCGATTCCCTCAAGTCCTAACCATCATGTATGATTTAACCTGCATCAACCAAAGTTGTCAGGGTGAGTTCAAGGATGTTTCAAATTGGTGCTACTCAAACTAGAAACAGGGTTAGGCATAAGTTCTTCTTTACTTGTTTGTAAACAGACGTTACTCTCTTTAGGGGGTTGGCTGGGTTAGGATTAGGATTAGGATTAAGAGTCTAAGCTTGATTTCTTCACCTAAGAAAACTATTGACTCCCTTGCCTGGTAGCTACGCTAGCCTTACGCCATACTCACCAATTCCTCTTGCTTACTCTTCTAGTGCGTATGTCGCCTCCTTCCCGCTTGTCCTAGTCTAAGTCCTTTAAACTTTTCGCTTACAACTAATTATCCTTCGATGCTTGACTCGTGAGCTTTCCTAGGCGCATTGTACATATGCATTGAATTGCATGTCTTGGTGGCTGCAGGTGCGAGTCTTTAAGGATTGTAGAGTGGATTTCAACATTGGACCTTAGTGCTTATGCACTGTGGTTATGTATTGCTTCCTGACTTGTGGTCGTATGATGTAGTGAATCTGAGGAAATGCATTGAAGCTTAGTGTTTGACCTTGACTGGTGGAATGGAGTGGAGGGACTTGGCGCTTGGATCGATGAGTTGTGTGTATGGTCTCGTGAGCTTGGCGCTTGGATAATCGGAGATTATTCTTCAGGATAGTACTTTGCTACTATTGATAATTAAACTATTTATATGTGAATTTATTTGTAAAAGTGATATTTGTGGTGCGTTGGTGTTATTGTTCTTCTTAAGGCACATCGCTTGGTGGGTGGTATTGGGTTCAAAACCCATGGACCCTCTAACATTTTAATTAACTTTAATGTAGTTTACTTTACACTAAATATACAATTAATTTAATTGAATATTTTTTTTTATGGTTAGTTACACTAATAATTTTATAGTTACTTAATTATTTTTAAAAAATTTACTTTATACTAAATTATCATAAATTAACTTTAAAATAATTTAAACTAAATTAACCTAAATTATTTTTACACTAAAATAATAAATAAAAAAAATATAAACGAACACACACAAGTTTTAATAATAAATATATAAAACTTTTAATAAGATATAAGAAAAAATAAAAACAATTAATAAAAAAAAACAAAAACAAGTGCGGGCATGCATGGATTTCACATGCTCGACTTGCTTCCTCCAGTGCCTTCCTTTATTAATCCCTAACTCTAGAATCCTCGTCATTTTCTTTTGGCTACGCGGTCGGCCGCCATGGCCGTTCCCTCTGCATCTTTCTTTGGTAATTTGTTTCTTGGGCGTTTTTATCTGTGGAGAGGGGAGGTGGTTGTACAATATAAAAGCTGGGCATTTGTGCAAAGTAAAAACCCCCGGTGAGCTCCTCTTTGTTTGTCAGGTGATGGCTCAAGACCATTTTTTTTTTTTTTCTTAGGGCTTTGTGTATGGCGGTAGCGCTTGGGTGTTTGGCTTGCATATAATGCATAGATTCGATTTGGACCGGGAACTCTTAAGACATACTTTAGTTGTTCCCAATCCCATGGTAGATCTTTCATATATTCATGACCCTATCCACAGTGCCCTTTCTCCAATGACCGAACAGATTTCTGGAATGATTCTAGGAATGTGCGGCCCAAAGCCATCGATTCCCCCACAGACTTCTTTTGAGTTGTAAGAATTGGCTCTTCATTTGGAAGTTCCCATGTCTGGACAGTTCCAACAACAGGAGAAGCTAAAAATCCTAGAAACCTTAATATTACTCCGTCTGTTTCACCCACAAGACTGATTAATTTCACCCGATTCAAACCGGAAACTGGTTGTTCCTTCATGCAGTAAATACCCGATAATTCTGGAAACTGGTTGTTCCACACCCTGAATAGCTGAGTTAGATCTAGATAAGTTAGATTGCAACTCACATCTCTAGATACCTCCAGAGATAAATATATATCCTGATTACGCGATTGGTATTCAAGGGTTGTTGAACGAAATTCTTCGACGTCTTGATTGGGAAAGTCGAAGGAGGATAGTAATAGTTTTATTGTATGGTGTGGGAGGAATGGGGAAAACTACTCTTGCTAATGCTATATTTTCAAACTTTAATAGTTCGAAAAAAAAATTGTAAATTTTCCAGGGTTAGATTCTTCGATGTGGATACACAACCATGCTCTGAATCGATCAAAAGCTTGCAAACGGGCATTATAAAAGATCTAATGGGAGCACACGAGCCAGTACCAGAGATCAGAACATTTGAGGATGGATGGTGACAGATTGGCCATATATTAGAGAAAATGCTTGCTTTCATCTATATCGACAATGTTTCGAGTCAAGATAGTCTAGATCAACTTTTTCCCTTGTAGTCTGGTTTGGATAATGCAAAGAATCTGAGGTTACTGATCATTGCACGTAACAAAAGTATTGGTAATGTATTAGGAAATAAAATGTCGCCTACATATCATGAGGTGAAGCCCATTGAAGATAAAGATGCAAATCGCCTTGTAAGTGAGATAATGGGCACACAAAACATAGACTCCCAGGTGCAAAAGGAGATAATAAAAAAAATGTGGCAGGGTTCCATTACTTTTGAATCTAATAGCACGATTTATAGAACAGGAACTCGACAAAGAGAAATCCTATGAGATATTCTGAGAGGAAACTAAAAGTTGGAGTGGTCAAATATTTTGTGGAAAAGAGCTTGATGAGCTTATTGGGTACAATAATCTACCAGAGGAGAGGATATATTTCTGTGGCTCTAAAAGAAGACACCTAAAAAGTACAATGCCTAGGGTTCGATTGTCTAAAGTTTCTTTAGAAAAAAAATTCAGAATATCCTTTCTGGAGGATCAGAACGCATCCATAGAAGGGATGATCTAAATGTCCATGGTGCTATGCTCATGCATGCCTCAGGTACTAAAGGAATAAATATCAGTGAAAATTTACGAGAGCCAATTCGGAGGCACAAGCTAAAACTTTTGTTGAAATTAGGCTTGCTAAACTACCTTGAATCGTTGACATCTGAGCATGCATTCTCTGCGACTCCTGCTGGGTACCGGCAAGTTCCTCTCATGCTCGTTCCTCATTTCTGTACATGTTTCTCCTGAGGATTCCTTCTCAGCCTGGTGTTTTGTTTTTTATTATTATTATATATTTGTTTTTTTAACTTGACACGTAGTGCATTATTCGTGGGATCCTTCTTCGTGGATTGTTCTTGATGATTATCTTTGTAATGAGTCATATGTTGTATTAGGTAGCTCGTGGGATTGGCTTTAATATTTGGAGATTGCCCAATTTTTATTTTTATTTCATTTTCTTTTTTTTTTCGTTTGCACTGTATCTATTTTGGATGAACTGCTGAAAATCATTATCACAACTCTTTTCTGGGACCTTCTGTTTTTCATCTTTTTATTTCTAAACATCTTGGGAAAAGATGCACTTTTTTTTTTCACAGGCATTCTCAAAGCCCCCGTTTTTGAAATCCCCTTCGGAAAGGACTGTATTTTGTATAAAGTCTCATTTACCTATAGATTTGTTATTTACCATTTATTAAAGATATAAAATATTAGTTGTATAAATATATAACATATTATATAAATGTGGTATAATAAAATACTCATACTTGTTTAACAATATTTGCAGGATGCAACTCTTATTAATTCTCAGTGTGTACAGGTGAAGAGTCATTCTCACAGGTGGCTAGAACTAGGGAGAGTCTCTCTTTTCTAATGCACCTACCCTCCTTCAATTCTCCTGGGAAGCATGCACACTCTCACGTTCATTCTGGGTACTCTACTTAGGGTTATAGGTCATTTCCATTTATTTCTTTTTAAGTTGATTCAATGGTTTTAGGCTGTAGGATGGGAGTTGTTTCAGGATCTTGTTTGCACAATTTATGAGGGTGGTAAGGCCTTAGGTTTCAATTTTTGAAACCATGTGTAGAATCCTAACTCAATTAAATCCAAAATGTTTCATACAATTAAACATATAATTCCTTTCTCATTGCATACGTAATTCATTGACCATCGAATAAGCATAAATATTCAACAGAAATTAAAATTTTATCCACAGCATAAGAATTACTTAACAGAATAAAATAAATTACCTCTTCCTGATGCTAACCCCGATCTCTGTTGGTCGAATGCTGAAGTTGAAACTATGCCAAACACTTCCCAAAACCGAGTTTTCCTCCCTGCCATCTAGGAGTAGCCTATCCGGCTCCCTAGCTACAGGATACCGTAAGGATATCCTGGCCCCTGTGCCCAAAACCCCCAGCAAACCGGTGCCCCCTGCTTGTGATTCACCAAAAAACCCCAAAGACAAACTCCTCACACCAGAGATCTCCACAAAAAATCTCCCACAAAAATATATATCCTCCTCTCAAAATTCTTCCTCCTCCCCTCCAAAGAATGTCTTTCCCCGTAAGACTCTTCCCGTCATATTCCCCCTTCACCAACTCTCCCCCCTTCATTAATTTTCTTATCCCTTTATTTATTATCTTATCCCCTTATATTTATTATCTTATCCCTATATTTAATATCTTATCCCCATATTTAATGTTTCTTCCCCCCCGTATACGTAAATCTTTAATACATTAAATTATTAACCCCCTTTAATTCTTTACTCAATTAATTAATGAGTCAATTAATAATTAATTAATCATTTACAGATATGGAAAAATAATTAATAATAATTAATTAGTTAATTATTATTTAAGAAATAATTATTGTTTAACTAACATATTAGGACAGTCAGATTATCAAATTAATTATAATTAATCATCCCTATACATCTATTTAAGCAGGGTTGTTACAGAAAGAGAGTAGATTTGTAGCTAAGTGCGTAGATAGAACTGTATGTTTCCATCTAATAAATCAAGAAATACAGTTCTATGGATGTAGCGCTAGGAAGGGGGTGAACCACGCATATCTTATTGTCTCTGTGGTTGATGATGTGTTATTTTTTATTGCTTATATTGTTTCTTCATTGTTGTGTTATATCATAGATATAACCTCGCGGAGCTATCATAAGAGTGGTAAAGAATATCTAGATTGTTTGCGTTGTATTTGGAATCACTTTTCATTTCCTTTGGTTGTAGACACATGTGTCCTGCAACCCCCTGTTGCTACTTCAGGTGAGACTGCATATGCTTCGTAGGTGTTGCCGAAAGGGCCAGTAGTTAGGGCTTGTTGGTGTGTTGTTAGAGTTGAACCTTGGTTTTTCCCCTATGCCAACATCTCCCAATGGATGGGAATAAAAGACAGATATGACCTTCACCCCAAGGAACAACTTGGTAGGGAATTGATGGATTCCCTAAACCAACATTAAAAATTTTGGGCGTTGACTGAGACCTATTAAATGCATTTATCATGTCCATTGATGACATACCAAATGAGAAAATGTTCGTTATGGAAGGTAAATACATGGTCGTGCCCAAAGGATAGGTATAACCAACAATCAATGCAGCAGAGATACTTATAAATGTGAAAAAAATGGATTGGACCACACTAGTGGTTTGGTTGGTCATATTAAGGGGAAAGATCCCATTGGTGATGATTGCTAAAGTGGGAGTTACAACGAATTCGGACCTAGACACTTCTGGAGTGTATTCCATTGCAACCAAGTGAAGAGGGATACTGTTAGAAAAGTCCAAACTAGGAGGCACACATTTCACGTAAAATGGAGAGGATTCTTCAACCACAAGATCAGCTACCATTAAAACGAATGAATTAGAAACATTTATTTTTGTAGGTTTCATAATTAAGGTATCGACCGGACTAGTTGGTACAAAAGTGTCAGATTGATCAAGTTGATGCATCAAAGGAGGTGGATGAGGATTTATTTCAACTTCTTCAGAGAGAATACCTTGAATTCTCCTCAATCAACAAGGTGATTGATTAGCCACCTTCATTTGTCATCTCTAGGTGACCACCTATGCACCTTCCTAAAAAATTCTATGATCGCTAAGAACACCACTAGAAAATATCTAATAGAAAAAACAATCACAAACGGCCTTGCTAATATCTTGACTCAGGTGGATTAAGTCCTAAGATCACAATAGTAATAAATTAGGGGAAGGAACTTCCAAACAAAGGCATGGGTTGATTAAGTCTCTTGGATCGACGAACAAAGGAGCAAGAAGTAGTTATCTTGACCTCGACTAACCATCCTTTTCTGGTGCAAGTACCCATCCTTTTCAACACACCATCTAGCAGTACTGAAATGTGTGATATGAAATTTTCCCAGGTACCACCAGAATCCCCTCACAGTCACCTATGAGATCCTTAGGAAGACAAACTATGGTCACCAACTCGAATTCAACATCTGTGGGAATAGTGAATAGTCGGGATCAGACATATGGGAAGGGTAACAAATCTTGAAGTTTCAAAATCACAACCTCTAAGGTATGGGAACTAATGAAACCCCCAAAACACAATCTTAACACAACGTTCGATTAAGATTTGGAGGGATTATATCCTCGGTTTGTCCTAACATGACCTCATGCTTGGCTCTTGTGTGAGAGGAGTTTCCTGACCACAACTATATGACAGTTGAATTTTTCACTCCCTATCTCAGACTCCTAAGTGTGTTTCCTGGCCTTAGAGAAATTAACTCTACAACCTAAACCAAGGCCCTAGCCTAAAACTAATATGTTTACCCTTTAAAATGAAAACGTCTAATCAATTTTAGTTAGTGTTCATTTTATGGTTGTTATTTACTAAAAAGGTGTTACATATGAAACTATATGGTGTTTTAACGAACTTAGAAGAAAAAAACTTAAGAACACAAATGCAAGATGTAGTTTCTTCACTGAAAAATGAGCATAACGATGCTTCAAATCAATGAAAACAAACTCTTTCTTTTATATTCATTTCAAAAATGAAAACAATGTATTTTTTATTGTATGCAAGATCGTAAATCACTTTTCAATGCAAGACTAAAATTCTCTTTGAATGAAAATGAAAAATAGAGTGAGAAGGATCTTTGTAGATGAGATTCCTTTTCTTTTATAAAAGGATATTTTAGCTGAAACCAACAACTATCAAAGAAAGAAAAAATCCTAAAGACATGAGTGTTAGTACGAGAGTTATTTTCTTGAAAAGTTCATAGGCAAGAGAGAAAGAGAAGAAAAAACCAACAATCAATTTATTTTGTCTTTTCCGTTACTAAAAAGAAATGAAATGAAACTATTTTTAGTGTTTCATGGAAACCCACATAGGAGATCTAGCTAAAGCATGCACAAACAAAGCTTATCAAGAAAAGGAAGAGAGATACACAATGAAGAATGTGAATCAATGCATATTATGATCTTATCAATGAGTGAGTGATATTCACTCATATAGGAAATGGCATCCTATAATTAGGAATGCATTCATAATAGTGATGGTATAAGATTAGAAAGTCTAAAATAGAACTAGTCAGTTAACTCCCACTGAACTAGTGTCCCGAAAATAGAAATTTCTACAACACCCCCCTGAACATCACTATGGAGT
>ML778131.1:701000-735714 GCA_009831015.1 Picea engelmannii
TGTTTTTAATTTTAAATTATGTTTTTTTTTTAATTTAATATGTTTTACATTTATTTTTTTTAATTAAATTTTTAATGTATAATTTTTTCAATGTTTTTTTTTTCAATTTTTTTTTATATTTTTACACTCAACATTTTTATTATTAATTTTGGGAATTTTTTTTAATAAAAAGATAGAAAAAATGTTAATTTTATAAAGTAATAAGAAAATAAATTGAATAGAAAAAAAGAAATTAAATTAAATAAATAAATAAAACTTTAAAAAAATAATATTATTTTATTTATTATTTTCTTTACCTCCTCAAATATATTAAAAATAAGTTGTTTTTTTTCATTTTTCCTCCCGAAAATTTTATAAAATTTTGATGATTTTTCTTAAAAACAATTGAAAATGTTTTAAAAAGTTTAATTTGTTCACGAAATATGTAAGCGATCATATATCATTTAGAGTTTCTTCTTTTAATTTTTTAAATCTTATATCATTTAGGATGTGTTCTTTAAATTTTTTAATTTGTTTCTAAATGATAAAAATTGAAAAACAAAAAATTAATTTGGATGAAATAAAAAGTTATATTAAAGATATATATATGAGTGTTTTGATGTAGTGATTATGTTTGGTAGAGTCTTTTTTCGATAATTAAAATGACATAATTTTGATTTCAACAAATGGAGATAAATTTTTGAAGACTCTATTTAGTTGAATGTAAAGTATGTCAAGTGAATAAGAGGAAAAAACATTATTGAACAAAAAGAATATGAAGGTGTTGTTGAATCTTCACAAGGTAGAAGAAAGAGAAGCGTATATTGGTTCTAGAAGATCACATGCACAACATGAAGCCATGGAATACTTTTACAAGGGTTCAATACATAATATTAATGAGGGTTGTGTGATTGCAGTGTTAGAAACTGAAGATCCATGTGGTTATCTGTTATGGATTACAAAGGTTATAAAGGTCAATAAAGAAAATGAAGATGTTGTAGCATTTGAAGTACATTGGTATGCAATAGATACACATGACAAAGATGGTAGGTGAGAAACATATTAGCTAAAAGAGAAAAAAAAATGGTCAAAATATAAATCATCGTCGATCTGACCTCTAAAAATTAGAGGATGTTGGCATGCTTGTTTATGACTTTCATTTGACAAAGAGATGAACTATTCACTCAAGTATCAAAAATATTATTAATAGATTGTTTCTGCAAGAAACATTTGCAAGATGGGAGTCTAGTGAACCTAGTTGCAGATCTAGAAGACTTCTGACATCAGAAATGTTGGGCATACATGCAGACTCAAATGGTGCACTCATTGATAATAAAGAATAATGTGGATCATCTGCATCTTCGTCCAATCATTCATTTGAAGATAATATGGATTCTAATGGTGTACCAAAATACATAAGTTAGTTTGAATAATTGTATGAAACATTTTATGCCTTTTTTTTTTATTAATACGGTGTTTGTATGGTAACTCTAAATGAGTGTTTTAACTTACATATGATCTTCTAGGAAATTATCAATAATTTATATGTTTTTTGGATTATATGTTTTGATTATGAAGAATATAACAAAATTTCTTAGCTCATATGTTTTGAATATGAACAATGCAACACTACTTTTAAGAAATAATTTATGTTTCATTCAATGTAATTTGTATCGAGTTTTTTTATTAAAAGTAAAAAAAAGATTTCAAAGTAATGTTGAATTTTTAAATCATAGGGTGATATAGTCATGCATTATGTATTGTCTTATGCTTGGTGTTAGCACTGAAAGTCAGCCTCAGATTGGGGGAGGGTAAGCCCAGTACCCATCAGAGTTTTTGGTGGATGTTGGTTTTATGTGAGTGGATGACAATGGAAAAAACTCAATATATGAATGATGTTCAACACAGAACTGGACAAGAAATGAACATGGAAGTGAGGGCCACTACTAACTTTAGTCAGTGAATTGAGTTTAAGTGTGAGCAGAGGGAAGACTTAGTGAGAAAGGTGAACAAGACTGTTATGATGATCAGGATTTCAAGCAACATGGAGAAGAAAAACCCAGACTCAATATCACTCTTAAGCTCAAGATTCAGACAATGAAATATGTCCAAACAACACAGTCACAATAGAATAATGATCAAACCTACATCACCATGTATCTACAACAACTCGACTAGATCCTCCATGCCCAAGCCATTCAGTGTAAGAGGGGAAAAGATCACAAGGAAGCTGACTAAAATTGGTCACGATACCGCTGCAATCAAACATACATTACAACAACATAACAACCCTCAACTGGATCCTCCATGCCCGAGTGTTTTAGCATAGTTTTTACAAAGAGATGAAAAGAGGTTGACTTCTATTAATCTGAAAGTCTCAAATTTGATACATAACCAGAGAACAGTTCTGGCATCAAAACATTACAAAATAGGGATCTCTGCTCAACTAGTTGGCGACCATAACAAAATATCAAAACTACCTACTTATACTCCAAACTGTCCACAACCACCAGGGGCGCGATATGATCACTACATTCAAAGCATTGTTTATGAGCAGTCTTCTGCCAGACTGTGCATGTATCCCTTTGTCAGATGCGAGCTCATATCGACATGGGTCTGGAGGAAAATATGTCCACAAGGGGCCTCGGGCTAACAACTTTGACCTTTGCATCGGGGCCTCCATCCCTTCTATTTATGGACTGACCCCAAGTTTCAACTACCGACCTACGTCCATAACTGATATCTCATCGGGATCGAGACCAGGCCAATTAACCACGGGATGGCCACTTGCTGCGATTAAACATGATATTGAATGAGCATGCAAATTCAGGGCCATGGGTCTACACGAGCTCTGTGACTAGGAAATTCCTGCCATTTTCGGTGTCGTTGCTGAAATTTATCCATCCACCAATTCTAGGATACATTATATATCACATGGAGACAACGCCAAATTTGGCCTTTTAAGAGCCTTGGACATGGAGCATAGGATGAGTATCCTATGACTTTGGCCTCACTCCAGTATGACCTCGGGTTGTGACCCGACGCTTATCCGATATGATGCTTCAGGATTTTACACTTTGAGAGTCTTCACATCATTTGTCTCCAGATTTCCCAATACCCGAGTCGACAAAATCACCTTTCTCAGACCAACGGTCAGATCTGTTTCACGATCGACCACTGTGATTTCTTCTTCGGGACTCTAAATCGACCATTCGACGCTTCGGGCTTCAACTCTTCAGGAATTTGGCACTTTTCTCATTTCAAACTCCCAAAGTAAAACTCTCAGAGTGACAAATCTGATGATGCATGGCAGTCTGGATTCGGATGGCCGAGATCTACTTCGGGACTTCGGGCCTTCGGGACTTCGATGCTTTTGAATGTGAAACATGAAGAGTTTATCGGAGGAAAACTCTCGAAGTGAGAGATTGGCTGCCACGTGTCCCTGCTAACGGATGGTATGAATTCACTCCGAGACTTCGGGCTTCAGCCCTTCGAAAGTTTTACACACTTCCCACTTCAAAACTCCCGAATATTGTTTCCCCAAAGACTTGGATTGGGCACCACGTGCTCCCTTCAAGATCAATGGCTCATTCTTACTTCGGGTCTTTGGGGACTTCAGAACTTTTTCTTTGGCGCTATACTTTGCACAACTTTAGACTTCCGGATGTCTGTGGGTCGTTGATCTGGATTGTTCCTGGAATCTCTGCCACTGAAGGATTACAACTGTCTGTTTCTTTTAAGCCCAAAATGGGATGCTTTGAATGTCTCCCTTTGTGTCCATGGTTGCGGCCTACGTGAACAAGGATTTGGGTGATTGGCTGTGGGCTGGGAAAACAGGGAGACCAGTGACTGAAAAAGGAGATGAGTGTTCATCCTTGGAAAAAAACAGAGGGGCTTGGGCCAAATATTTCACTCAGGTAAGATATTTAAGGAAAACCATGGTGCACAAATGAACAAGGGAAAACAAAGAACAATTTACAAGCTGAANGAACTTAAGATTTGGTCTTCGAAAACGATAGAGACAGGGAAAGACTATAGATATGATTATATCGACACACACCTACAACCCTTGACAACCTTATGTGATAACATTTGGCTCCACAGGGGATGGCATGCTCCCTGCGAGCTGCCAAGAACGTGCAGTTTCAGTGCCTTAGTTGTTGGGATATGGAGTCTAGCTCAAAACTTTCGCTGAAGAAAGCAGGAAAATATATACACTACTCTACTAAAAAATGAAAATGAAAACATGAGCTCCAGAAGGAACTTATTTATGTACACTCCTAGACTAACTGATTTTTACAAAGTGTTAGGTGAAAGAAAACTTCCACCATAGACACCCAGACCGCTT
Organism: Picea engelmannii; assembly: GCA_009831015.1. Classification (NCBI taxonomy): domain Eukaryota; kingdom Viridiplantae; phylum Streptophyta; class Pinopsida; order Pinales; family Pinaceae; genus Picea; species Picea engelmannii. The sequence goes on from ML778131.1 coordinate 705,328, forward strand.
GGTAATAAAATTCTTCTCTTTTCTGCAAATAATCCATAAAAGGTAAGGGAAATGTGACAACACAAAGAACACATGTATGGGAAAAATGGAAATACCTCCAAATGAATAAAATATGAATAATTTTGTAGGCTCCAATGATTTTGGGAAACAAAGCTCCATATACAACCCCACAGGGTCACAAAATTTATAATCAGGAAAGTTTGACTGGTAAGAAATTACCTCATGTACTTCATTGTTTCTCACCCATTGTTCAATGTTATCAGAGTGTACAGGTGGGTAGAGGATTGACGCGGGTCGACTAATCTGAGGTGATATTTTCTCATTTACAAGTTTAAGACAGAAGATGAATTACACCTCTAGCTCCTCAATTTTGCCTTTGTCTGCTCTAAAAACATATGCTAGCTGAGAGCAAGAAGTCTCTTCATGTGTATCCATGGATGGATCCTTCCCTCTATCATGTTTCTCTTGGTAGGAGCTTTCAATTTCATAAGAAGATTAACATCCTATGCTTTCTTCTTCTGAATACTCTTCAGAGGTAGGTGAGCGCAAAACCCTTTTATTTTTATCCTCTTTTTTTCTCTCAATTAGATCTTTACCAAACTCATCACACGAGAAAGACTCTATCACATGCTGGATGTAGAATGAAAACTTCTTACAATAGTCATCCAAAACAAGATGAGACAGGTAAATCTTCTCGTAATATGAAGTGAAAGCATCATGAAAATCCTTTAAAGAATGGATACTAGCAGCAGGGAGAGATTGACACCATTCATGAGCATCTCCCTCCAACTAAAATTTGAACATCTTGATCAAGACATCCTCATGAACAAAATCATGATGAAGCATGCATACATGAAAAATTGAATAAGTGCTTACTAGCCTCACCATGCTTTCTTCCTCTGAATCTCAGAAGATAATCATCCCATTCATCTCTATGTGGAACTGGATGTGGATAACCATCTATGGATGAGAAATTGAAAGGGGAAAATCTTGGAGCCAAGATAGCCGAGAGATGTGGATCCCCATTTTCTCCTTCATGGCTCTCCCCAGGATTAGATTCACAATCACCATAAACAGGAACCATGGAGAGGCTTTGCTCTTCATCATCTTCGCTGGGATATCCATCAAAAGTTGTTTGTTCTTAGTCAGTATCCAACATCACTTCTTCATCATAAGCAGGGTTGTAAAGAGCCTTTGTTTCAAGGACCAGAATATCCTCTGCATCTCCTTCATAAGAGAAACAAGCACGATCTGCCTCCAATTTTTCCATTTTTGCAGAAAGTGTTTTTACCAGTTTCACCAACTCATCCGAGGTATACCCCTCCTCCTCACAGCTTTCACAAGAATGAAATATGTTTTGAACTCCATCTCTATACTCGTCACAATAGTTATGATAGATTAACTCAAAGGAATAATACATTTGACAGTGAGTATTGAAAGCTGCATGAAACTGCTCTAGGGAGGAGATTCTAGCAGGGGGCAAGGAGTGATACCACTCACGAGCATCTCCCGCTAATGAGAACATGAACATATTCAATAATACATCCTCATGATGTATCTCCCACTGATGCATGAGTTCATGAAACTCATGGAGATGCTCAGTCGAGTTGTCATCTCTATGTTCTCTAAATATGGGCAAAAAATCGCCCCATTCATTGATAGTAGGAAAACCATTTGTAAAACCAAGAACAAGAGAGAAATTAAAAGGAAAAAACCTTCGAGCCAAAATGGATTCCATATGAAATATGACTTCTTAAGACTAAGGAGTCGCCACTGGACTCTTTAAAAATGGAGTCATCAGGTGAATGATATGCAGTCTGAAAGTGTTTGGTCTTTGTTCACCATCAAAGACCAGATCTGGTCATTATCGTTCTCCTAGGGAGATTTTCAATTTGGGACAGTAGCTAAAGCCTTCTCGAGAAATATTTCCTTTCTTGATAATCTTCTTTAGATCAACTTCAAGGGTAGCTAGAGGCAGTTGCAAAGTAGACCTCATGTGTCTACTTTTAGGAGCCACAACTGAAACAGTGGAGTCGCCATGTGCAAGTTGCAATCTTCAATGGTATTGATATCTAATGCACCTTCATAATCAAAAATTCTTTTTCATTCTATCCCAGGGAAATTTCTTTAATTCATTACCTCGCAACGACGCCATGAATGTTAGCACTGAAAGTCACCCTCAGATTGCGGTAGGGTAAGCCCAGTACCCATTAGAGATTTTGGTGGATGTTGGTTTTATGTGAGTGGAGGTCAATGGACAAAACTCAATATATTAATGATGTTCAACACAAAACTGGACAAGAAATGAACAGGGAAGTGAGGGCCACAACTAACTTCAATCAGTGAATTGAGTTTGAGTGTGAGTAGAGGGAAGACTTAGTGAGAAAGGTAAAAACGAATTCTATGAGCATCAGGATTTCAAGCAGCATGGAGAAGAAAAACTCATACTCAATATCACTCTTAAGATCAAACTTCAAACACTGAAATATATCCAAACAACACAGTCACAACAACACAATGATCAAACCTACATCACCATGTAGCTACAACAACTCGACTGGATCCTCCATGCCCAAGCCATTCAGTGTAAGAGGGAAACATATAACAAGGGAGCTGACTAAAACTGGTCACAATACCACTATAATCAAACCTACATTACAACAACATAACAACCCTCAACTGGATCCTCCATGCCCAAGTGTTTTGGCACAGTTTTTACAAAGAGATGAAAATAGGTTGACTTCTATTAATCTGAAAGTCTCAAATATGATACATAACTAGAGAACAATTCTGGTATCAAAACATTACAAAATAGGGAGCTCTGCTCAACCAGTTGACAACCATAACAAAATATCAAAACTACCTACTTATAATTTGAACTGTCCACAACCACCAGGGGCATGATCTGATCACTACATTCAAAGCATTGCATTTGAGAAGTCTTCTGCCAGACTGTGCATGTATCCCTTTGTCTTACACAAGCTCATATCGTCACGGGTCTACAGGAAAATCTGTCCAGAAGGGGCTTCAGGATGACAACTTTGACCTTTGCATTGGGGCCTCCATGCCTTCTATTTATGGAGTGATCCCAGGTTTCAACTACCGACCTGCATCCATGAACTGATATCTCCTGGGGATTGAGACCAGGACAGGTAACCAGGGGATGGCCACTTGTTGTGATTAAACATGATGTTGAATGAGCATGGGTCTACACAAGCTCTGTGGCTGGGAAAGTCCTACCATTTTTGGTGTCGCCGCTGAAATTTATCCATCCACCAATTATGGGATACATTAGCCTTCACATGGAGACGACGCCAAAATTCGCGTTTTAAGAGCCTTGGACACAGAGCAGAGGATGAGTTCCCTGTGACTTTGGCCTCACTCCAATATGACCTCAGGTTGTGACTCGACGCTTATCCCATATGATGCTTCAGGATTTCGTTCTTCGGGACTCTTCACATCATTTGTCTCTAGATTTCCCAATACCCGAGTCGGCGAAATCACCTTGCCTAGATCGACGGTTAGATCTGCTTCGTGATCGACGACTACGATTGCTTCTTCGGGACTCTAAACTAGACATTCGACGCTTCGGGATTTGTCTCTTTGGGAATTTGGCGTGTTTCTCATTTCAAAATCCCTGAAGTAAGCATGAGTCATTGAACTTGAAGGGAGCACATGGCGTTCGATCTAAGTGTTCGGGGAAATAAGATTTGGGAGTTTTAAAGTGGGAAGTGTGTAAAACTTTCGAAGGGCTGAAGCCTGAAGTCTCGAAGTGAATCTAGACCATCCCTTAGCAGGGACACGCGGCATCCAATCTCTCACTTCGGGAATTTTCCTCCAATAAACTCTTCATGTTTCACATTCAAAAGCACCGAAGTCCCGAAGGCCCGAAGTCCTGAAGTAGATCTTGGTCATATGAATCCAGAATGCCACGCATCATCAGATCAATCACTCTGAGAGTTTTACTTCAAGAGTTTTTAAATGAGAAACAGACCAAATTCCCAAAGAGTCGAATCCTGAAGCGTCGAATGGCTAATTCGGAGTCCCGAAGAAGCAATCACAGCCGTTGATCGCGAAGCAGATCTGACAGTCGGTATGAGCAAGGTGATTTTGCCGACTCGGGTATTGGGAAATATGGAGACTAATGATGTGAAGACTCTCGAAGCGCAAAATCCTGAAGCATCCTATGGGATAAGCGTCGGGTCACAACCCGAGGTCATATTGGAGTGAGGCCAAAGTCATAGGGAACTCATCCTCTTCTCTGTGTCCGAGGCTCTTAAAACACCAATTTTTTTGTCGTTTCCATGCGAAGTCTAATGTATCCCACAATTGGTCAACGAATAAATTTCAACGCCGACACCGAAAATGGAAAGACTTTCCCAGTCACAGAGCTCATGTAAGCCCATGGCCCTGAATTTGCATGCTCATTCAACATCATGTTTAATCGCAGCAAGTGGCCATCCCCTGGTTACCTAGCCTAGTCTCAATCCCGAAGAGATATCATTTAATGCACACAGGTTGGTAGTTTAAACTTGGGCTCACTCCATAAATAGAAGGCATGCAGGCCCCGATGCAAAGGTCAAAGTTGTCATCCCGAGGCCCCTTGTGGACATATTTTCCTGCAAACCCATGTCTATATGAGCTTGCATCTGACAAAGGGATACATGCATAGTCTAGTAGAAGACTTCTCATACGCAATGCTTTGAACGTAGTGATTAGATTGTGCCTCTGGTGGTTGTGAACAGTTCAGAGTATAAGTAGGTAGTTTTGATATTTTTTTATGGTTGTCAACTGGCTTAACAGAGCTCCCTATTTTGTAATGTTTTGATACTAGAAATGTTCTCTAGTTATGTATTGTATTTGATACTTTTATATTAATAGAAGTCATCCTCTTTTCATATCTTTGTAAAAACAGTGTTAAAACAATCGAGCATGGAGGATCCAGTCGAGGGTTGTTATGTTGTTGTAATGTAGGTTTGATTACAGTGGTATTGTGACCATTTTTAGTCATCTCCCTTGTTATCTTTTTTCGTCTTACACTGAATGGCTCAGGCATAGAGGATCCAGTCGAGTTGTTGTAGTTGCATGGTGATGTAGGTTTGATCATTGTGTTGTTGTGATTGTGTTGTTTGGACATATTTCATTGTCTAAATCTTGAGCTTAAGAGTGATCTTGAGTCTGCGTTTTTCTTCTCCATGTTGCTTGAAGGCTTGATGCTCATAACAGTCTCATTCACCTTTCTCACTAAGTATTCCCTCTGCTCACACTTAAACTCAATTCATTAACTAAAATTAGTTGTGGCCCACACTTCCCTATGCATTTCTTGTCCAGTTCTGTGTTGAACATCATTCATATATTGAGTTTTGTCCATTGACCTCCACTCACATAAAACCAACATCCACCAAAAAATCTGATGGGTATTGGCCTTACCCTCCTGCAATCTGAGGGCGACTTTTAGTGCAAACACTTGGAGTGATAAACTAACCATGAAGGAGTGAACATTTTAGGGTTAATTTTATGATTTTGTTTACACTACTGATGATATTTTTTACCATGGTTTACAAAATGTTCCGATTTTAAGTTAGGAAAAAAAAGGAGGTGCTACTAATAGTACTACTTTTCGATTTCGTGGTGGGTTTTAAGTTTTTTTTTTCAATGGTACCAACTGTCAAGGATATGGTTTCAAACGAGCTATAATTTTAACTAAAATAAAAAATAAAAAGAGTTGCTACAAATAACACCATTTTTATTTATTTAAATGATGATTTTAAGGTTTTTGTTAGCAATGATATGGGTTTTTAAGGTCATGTTTGAAAAATGTTTTAATTTTAACCCTAAAAAAGGGTGCTACCGGTAGCACCTCTTTTTTATTCATGGGTTTATTTTGGTGTTTTTGATACAACAATATGGGTTTTAAGGGCTAGAATTTTCATTTTGAGGTCACAACTCTCGTTAAGTTGGTAACTTTGTTGAACATCATCTACATCTTTCACACAAACATAGAGGAGTACCACCTCTTTAAAAATGTGGGGGGATTTATATCATTCTGAGGTTGTTGTTGAGATATTAAACAATATGAACATCAACAGGGAGGAAATAGGAAAAATAAAATAAAATTATAAGAAAAAAGAAGTAAAAAATAAGAAATATAAAACAAAATATAAAATGAAAAAGTCAAAATGTATCCAATTTCACCCGAATATGGGAAAAAAAATAATAATATACATATGAAAAGTACACATTAGGGATTTATGGAAAAATGCACAATATAAGAAATAATTTCCCTAAGTAAAAATAATTTTATCCATATAAATGATTTCCAAAGTAAATGTGTTTTTCCCATGTAATTAAAAAACCAAGGGTAGGTTTGGGAAAACCATGGGCAATCAAAACCATGTGTAGTTTTGTAAAGGCATGGGAAAATTATAAATAACTAATTAAAAATAAATATTAGAAAATAAATAAACTATACAAATTATCTACAAAAAATAGGAAAAATAAGACCAGGTTTTCATAGGTCAAGGTTCCACACTAGTCAGGTTTATGCACCTAGGGATTAAAAAAATGAAATAGAGCATACATGCATATTCCAAATAACCAGATGTTGAGTTAGGTAGGAATTTCGTATGGGGATTGAGATTGCATGAATCTAAATAAAACAAATGTCGAGAAAGAAGGCAGTAAAGGGATGACATTTCACACGACACGTTAATATCACAAAGAGTGACCCATATGATAAAAATGAGTTTGATGCTAGTTGAGCATATGGCATATGTCAATCTAATCAAGGGGAAAATTGTGGAGGGTAGACTTGAAAATATTGCAAGGAGAGGGAATATGATAGGATTAGGGGACAAGATCCCACATCAAACCAATATGCATGAATATGGAGGTGACAAGTGGCGGCAAGCATTAGGTGACAATATGACAAAGTTACACATCTGAGGAGATCAATAGGCCCTCAAACCTAGGTTTTCTAAGAGGGGGTAGGTCGAAAGAAGAACATGATAGATATCATTCTGAAGAAGCTCACATTTTTTGGACCTTGGAAATATCACAATGGACCTCACTTGGCCATTTGAATGAGACAAACCCGATAAGGGGATCCTGATAGGATTTTGACCTTCAGGCTTCAAAAAGTCTTAAAACATTGCACACTCAACACTACGAAAGGGGATTCCCAATAATGTTAAAATTGATGAGATCATAGGATAGGACTATGAGAAAGGTGATTTGATTGGCTCATGGGGTTTCGTTTATGGGAATTAGGATGAACAAGGTGAATTGTCAATGCAGTGAGCAGAATATGAGCAGGTGGATCCGATATCCTTGTGGGCTTTGGATATCAAGGAGAATTGTAAGAAAAGGTAAATCTACTTCCCAATGAGGTAGATCCCAGTAAGGATAAAGGCTCATGATAAGGACCAAGGTTATGGCCACATAATACAATCACATTCAAGACTTACAATGGAACATAGAGAATAGAAGATAGTGCAATGCTGATAACAACAAATCTAGCTGAGGTTTGGGTATGACAAGGCTTAATTCTGAATGTTGAATGTTGAATTCAAATAATAGAAAAGATATTCATAGAGAGAAATCTAGTCATGAGGAAGAATATCAAGGGATCAACCACACACATTTCAAGGCTAGCTCAGACAAGTATAGGCATGGACCCTACAACCCTACTCTTGCAACCACGTAAAATATGATATCAATTACGCAATGAAGAAAATACTTTCTATTATATCATAAAAAATGCATTCTTCGCCTTTTCCTTCAACAAACTTATGAATGAGTTCTAGGTTTGTTTGAAAAATGAAGAAAAATGAAGAAGAAGTTTCTAAAAGATAATAATCCATGATCTCATCCTTTCATAAACAACTTGTTGTTGTACAAAAATGTCATCAAAGTTGTGTGTATCTAACCTCAAACTCATAGAAGAGATAAATGATCTTATGATTATAGTTAAGACTTTCAAACTGAAGAATATCATCAACATACGAGAGGTTGAGCATAAATATTAATACATTAGGCACAACATGCAAGCAATAGGATGCATAATGCACATATTTCTTCATTTAAGCCATTCATTTGGAAAGTATTCAAAATAATACTTATTCAAGGAATACAATAGAACATCAAATCCTGTAGTCATATAGGACCATCAAATACTTCGAAATATGCAAAAGGTACCAAACATAACATGTCAATTTCATCATACAAATGTCAACGAAGCACAAGTCAAAAAGAATCATGAAGACATTTGAAAGTATAATATCAAAAGGATTAAAAAACCTCATCAAATACAATCATCAATAAATATCCAAACCCTTGACTCTCTCATCGTAGGTAAAAAATAATCATTAGGCTCATAGTAGTAGAGGATTAGGAATTATAGTTCAAATTTTAGTAGGGGGGTCCTTTACTTTCCCTTATAAAAGAAAAAGTAAAGGGGGGTTGTTGTAGTCACAACACATCCTTAAATTTTTCTCGTGTTCTTCTTAAGACTCGTAATAGATGAGAATATCATCTAAGAAAACAATCACAAACTTTTCTAGATACTCTCTAAACACTCCATTCACCATAAACATTGACATAGCTGGTGCATTTGACAACCCAAATGACACCACTACAAACTCATAATGGCCATAACTTGTTCTAAATGTTGTATTTATAATATATTCTTCTTTAATTATCACTCAGTGGTAGCTTAACCTCGGGTCTATCTTGGAAAATATATTTTCACCATTTATCTAATCATAAACATCATCAATAATTAGAAAAGGATATGTGTTCTTTATGGCAACCTTATTCAGCTTCCTGAAATCAATTCATATCATTAATGTTATGTATTTCTTATTCACAAAGAGAACTAGAGCACCCCAAGGCGACACACTCTGGCATAAGTGCCCCTTCAAAATTTCTTCGAGATACATTTTCAATTCATTTATCTCTTGTGTGATCATCCTATAATGAATCCTCGACACAGGGGAATCTTTAGGCACCAAATCGATGGAGAAACCAATGTCTCTCTTTGGTTTTAACCCTGGTATATCCCAAAATACATCCTCATATTTTTTAAATATTGCATCTAGTCTTCAATACCTGGTACTGTATCTTCAACTTCCATTTCCATATGAACTACATAAATTTGGCATCCTTTTCTGAAACTCTTTTTCAACTACATGGCTGAAATTTCTTTGATGGATATAGGCCTTGGAATCCATTGAAATTTCCTTTTTTCCCCTTCCTCATCATGACGATTGGATTCCTTGTTGTAGAAATCTAGGATAGCATAATGCTTTTTCAACCAATTCATACCAAACAAGAAGTCATGAGAACCCAAAGGTATGATATTGAAATATGCCTTTGAGATGACTCCATTCATGTCCAATGGAAAATCCTTAACTAGCTCATTGATCATTCTCTTGGCTCTAGTAGCTAGCTGGAACAATAAATATTTTCCATGCTTTCTTATTTTCAAATGAAACCTCTCAACAAGATTAGTATCTATGTAGCTATGGATAGCTATAGAATCTACTAAAATATCTATGGGATGGTTATTGATCTTACCTTCCACCTCAATCATGTGAGATTGATGGGCCGCTTTCCTATTATCTAAGGCTTCATAAATTCTTGGCATTTTTATTCTCATGTATTCAACTATATTAACCTCCTAGATGTTGTGAACAATCCTCATCATTTATCCTTTATGAGGAAAATCCTTATACATGTGAACTCCCTCATATCCCCAACATTTTATGGGCTGTTGTTTTGGCCTTTTCCCCAAATACTTTTTCATCCTAGGCTCATTTTGTGATAGTTGTCCTTAATAACTATTTACAAAAAATGGTGGCTTATACCCTTTCTTAATTTTATCCATCTTTCATTTATTCTTATCATCCCAAGCATTTTGGAAAATTGTCCTTCCCTTTTTTTGTTCATACAAATATCTAGCCTTACTTAAGGCTTATTCAAGGGTATTGGGCTCATCAAAGTGAATTTTATCATCATAGAAAGATAGCAGTCCACTCATAAATATTTGGATTTTAACCTTCTCATCCTTGATGAAGCCAACATACCTCAACAATTCCATAAACTTCCTCTCCTACTGATTCATTGTCATGTTTCCAAGCTTGAGTTCAAATAAATATTGCATCTTCTTATCATCATAATTCTCTGAAAAATATTTATTCTGAAAAATACTTTTTGAACTACCTCCATGAGATCCTCTTCATCAATGTTCTTAACCTTCTTAAGCTAGTCCCACCACATTGATGTTTTTCCCTGAAGATGGTAGATTGTAATTTTATCCCTCCACTCTAACATATTTGGAATATGGCCAATCATTCACTGGGTATTTTTGTGTCTACTTTTCTAACACCCTGTAAAAATGTCATCATAATAGGGCCCATAGCACTCAACATCACCCTTCTCTTCAAAAACCTCTAAGAGGAAAATTGTTGCATAATTGACGAGTGGCCCTCACTGAAATTTTTGTAAACCCTAACACTGTGCACATACCCAAAAACTTTCATCTGCTTCTAAGTAATTTTTCTTATGCTATGACCAAAATATGATTTTGGCTCTAGAATAATTTTTTTTAAGACATAGGATACCCTTTGTTGATGTGGTAGCCATTTGACACAGTTTCTAATATGGTACCCTCTAGTGATGCCATGTCACCCCTCAACCACCCTGGCCCTATCCCATCATCATTCATCACCTTCCTCTCTCTCTCATCCTTCATATTTATCTATCATCCTTCTTATATTTCCTCTTCCATCCTTTATATTTTATTTCATTTTCTTTTCCTTTGACCCCACTCGAGCCCGATGATCCATGTGGCATGATATAAATGGTTGAGGAGATAGTTGGGTCCCATCCCATACCTTTACCCCAAGCACATATATCCTTGGATTTAGATCTCATATCTATGGCTGAGATCTTTTACGGGCTGCAAGTTGCACCCAACCTAATCCATACAAACTTTCTTGTGTTCTTGATCAGGTGACAAAGAAGGGGAGAAGATCTTGGTTGTGGTTCTTTACAAGAGTTTGAGTAGCACGAGATTTGGCTCGATCCTGAATTCTTGCAACTTATTACCACCATCCCGCAATGTGACATCTTATGATTTCTTGCAAGGTTTTGAGGAGGATATCCAAAACCATGAATCTAAAGTCCCACAAACCATTTATCAGACATGGCAATGACATCACCCATAGGATTTCCACCCACGCACTTGACCATCTACCTTCTTCCTCCATGGCATGTGTCACATGTACACAACCCCTGTTGTGCTACTTATATGTTTAGTATAATTCACTCATTAATTATCAATCCGGGATTCGTAATCAATAGAGTTACAAGACACCAGTAAGAAAGGTAAATCTAATGTCATGAGTATAGAATTAAACTAGATTATGCATGTTGGAAACAAATCAAAATAGAAAACTGCAATGCACTTTGGTTTTCTTTCACAGAGAGGTTATCCATTCCATTATGGCACATGCAAGTATGATATGGAATTGATTTGACAGATCAACTCTGCTATCTGACCCAGAAAACTAACTATGCAATCCACACTTTTGAAAGGAAATCACACATCAATCATCGAAGCATAGCATGGGTAGTTCAATAGTCAATATGTTGGTTCTGTTGTGGTTCACAATGAACTTCACTAGTTCTTATCCAAATAGTTTTGACTATTTCTGCCAACATCTATGATCACTCAAGGAAATCAAATTCATGAGAACATAAACATGGCATATGCGAAAATAGAGCAAGTAAAGATTTCTAAGCAATTGTATACTGGAAATCCTAGTCTAAATTGTTCTGCTATTATCTAACAGAGTTAAAGCTTTAACTAATTTAATGTTTATGCTACTGAAAAAAAATGCTAATGCTAATCTACGAAGAGGCTAACCTTTGTTGGGCAGTGGGCCCTTGCCGCTTCAACAGGTCAGCTGCTGAAGTATACAGAAGGCTTGTCTTCAATGCACACATTACTCTCAATCACATTTCAAAACATAAAATCAAAACTCTCGTTAACAACTCAACTCATACTTAATCATAGATAATCAGAAAATGGAGATAAATGACATTCTATTAATCTTCACTCAGAATATGTTTTGTGCTATCACATGCTGCTTCACATATTGGCAATATGCTGACTCTCCTACACTTCCACCATCCTTGCCATGCCTATTTAATAGTCTTAATCGTGAAACACAAGGAGGTGAAGTGATTTGCAAATCAATCAATTGTGAAGTTCAATCATTCGGTTACATCTTTAGCTTCATCCTCATGACACGAAGTGCATGAGGATGAGGCAATCAACAAACTATTCTTATTATTACTTTGCTAAAGCAAATAGACGTCCACCAATTGGCTTAGGCGAGATCTGGAACTTAACTTAGTGCATTAGGCTTTTCCATATTAGTACCGGATCGTAACAGGAAGATGGTACCGTAACATGACAGTGCGCAAAAGGTGGTACCGGATCATGACAACGCGTGGCTGTTGGTACCAAATCATAACAGTGTGTGGCCATTGGTACCGGATCGCAACAGGTAAGATTTTAGTACCGGATGCGTTTGGTACCGAATTCATACAACAACAGTCTTGGTGCGTAGGTACCGGATGGCTGAGCTGGTATAGGAACATTGGATATCTAGAGGTCAAAGATTTATATATGACAAATCAAATCATTAGTACATGCAATATTTAATTCCCTAACTCAATAAACCACAAAATGCATGAATTAACCATACTTTACCTTATGACCTTATTACTAGCAAATGGTAGCATTCTTGTCATTCACTCAAGATTTAGGTAGGACAAAAAGGTATAGGTGAAGAGTATAATAGGGTAATGGGGATGTCAATTTTGGGTCTCAACATTCCCCCATGCCAAAATCATTCCATGTCCTCATGCAACTGAAAACAACCCAAAATTTTTCAAAACTTGAGACTGTGTTCTTTACTTTGGTGGATCAATGATGTTGATGGCTGAAGCCTCTTCTTTCAGCTCCCTTTTGATGAACATAACATATTGTAGGAGTCATAATACCTTCTTGAGATTGTTAGAGGTCCCTTCATGGTCGTCTTGAAGTTGTTGGATGGTTTCTTTCAATTGCTCATTTTCCTTTTTGATATACCTTTCCAAGAGTTGATATTCCTTCACTTCCTGTTGGAGTTCCTGATTTTGTTTTTTCAATTCCCCAATCCTTTTCTTCATTTGTTCTTTTGTCAAGGTCTTTGTTGACTCCATCATTACTGGCTGGATGCACTCCCTTTCTTCGACTTCCTCCCTCATCCCACATAAAGTAATAGTGGCTTGCTCCTCGGTCAAACTAGGGATGTCATCTTGGATTGGTAAATCCTCAAAAGGGGAGATAAGGTCGATTGGATCTTCCTGTGTATGAGGACTGACTATTGTTTTTCCCTTCTTTGTCATGCTCCTCGTAGTTCTTTTACAAGGAGGTACCGGATCAGGGATGCTCAGAGGCTGTCTTTTCTTCTTTTCTAATTGTGAAATGGTGACAGGGGGTTGTGCCACAGACTATTTACTTTTAGTTTCTGAGCTATGCTTCCCTTTCTTCATCATTTTCTGATGGTCCTCTTTCTCAATTGCCATCGTTGAAGTCTCCTTTACTAATTTGTTTTTACATTTTGATTCAGAGCTTTTAGAAGTCTTGTTGACTGTGGAAGAGGACCCTTCTTTTTCATGGTGCCTCACTGCCCTAGATGATGGTGGATTTGTCTTATCCTTCTTGCTCTTTTTCTCTTGGGGTTCCTTACTTTTCTTTGGACCATGTTGGATTTCCTCCACAGATTTGTTTTATGTGGGAATGTGTTGTGTGATAAGGGTTTCCCAACTAATCCTTTGTTTCCTAAGCTCATGTAAAACTAGCATTTTAATGAGACCTTGATGGTAAATGATAGTCTTCTCTATTTTGGAGGTGGATTTAACACCTCTTACCATTTTATTCAAACTCATCCATAGAAAATATGGAAAATCGATTTCAGGGACTCCTTCAAAATGTAATAGAAGCCTAAGATGATAAATGAAAGTCACGACATACTTGCCTTCACAGGTGACAAATCGTTGAAGACCAGTAATCATTGGATGGTATTCTTCTTTGATGCAGTTCCTAGGGATCCCCTTCTTCCAGTCAGGGTGTTGATGATCTGCCTTCAAGAATTGTTGGCACATTTCTTTGTTAATTCTTACACCTTTGAAGTATTTGGCTACTCTTTTATGTAGTCCCATAACCTCCCTGAAGGTTGCTTCATTAATTATCAGTTGTAGATTGCGTATATGTGCAATCTATCCATCATAGCTCTGTATAAATTCTTGAGAAATCTTCTCGTGCCAGCCTGTAAATTTTTCCAGAAATGGCATCCACCCCAATCTAGCATATTTTTCTTGACATAATTGGTACTCCTTGGTTTCCCTATAAATTTGGAAAACCAGTTCATGTCGAGTAACGACCATTGTTATAAGTTGAGAAAAGGATCGAGTTGTAGCACAAAGGTTTAGTTAGTTGATGAAGGGTTTGGTACCAGAAAGGAGTAGGCTCGGGACTGGAGAAAGCTCACGACAAGGGGGAATATGGTGATGTTGTTGGTAATGTGAATGGTAAGTTTAAGTAAGGATGTTGTAAAATTATGACCAGATGAGGCTTATCTGGATGGCTTCACCACCAGACAAGCCATTTAATTTCTACTCGTTACTGTAATGATGAGGATAAGACGTCAGGTGTTCAAGGCATCATTTTGGGATAGGTGATTGGACGTTCGGGTGGTGAATTTGATTTTAGGTCATGGTTGATGATATAAGATAGGTTCGTGAATTTGCTTAAGGACGAAATATATTCGTGGCTTATCATTGCTATGCATGCTTCATATTTTGATATGATATTTTCCTTTAACCATGTTCAAGAGCTATGAGAGGATTAATTAGGTTTAGGCATATGGGTATGAGGGATAGGCACATGGGTTTAATACTAAGTTTATAAGATCTAGTATATCTTTTCATACTTATTGTAGTTTTATGAGCATAGAAAAATAAATACCATGTTACCTTTGCTTTCACCTTTGTATGATTGATACCCATAGCATGTGTGACTGCTTGTAAATTGTCAAAATTCATCCTTTCAGATTGAAGCTTCTTGAAAACTTGGTACGGGAATATCCTGTACTTCTGATATTTTGTGCTTCTCTTATTTTGTATTTGGTTCTGCAGGGTGATCATGTAAGTCTGGAAAAGAGTTATGAAGGAGCTCTTTGACCTTCCCCCATGCAAAAGATGTTGTATATCTGTATGCAAGAAGATTCAACATTTTATATCATAATGGAGAAAAGATTATAAGAGAAAAAGAAACCAATCAAATTTTAGAAGTACAACTTATCACTTATCATATGATCTCATGCCAAAAAAATGAAATTGCCCTTCTTTTAATGGATTATTGACAGAGGTAGCATTCAACAGTGAAACAGGGGAATACATATATGTTTTCCAGAAGAACAAATCCCACCTAAATTGCTTCAGAGTTTTACTATCATTGGATATTATAGATAAATTTCACAATATGAGTAGATTAGGCTCCCTAGTTAGGGCTCCACTCTTAAGAAGTTTCCTTTTTAGATAGTGTAGGCTTTAGATGTCAGACTGGTAAGTTGACTTAGGGTGATTCTCAAATGGACATTATGTTGTTGATTAATCTGGAGTTTCTATCTCATGAAAGCCAATAATGACCTTTACTCTTTTTGTTTTAGATGGAAAAAAGTGGATTTTTCAATCAAACAAGTATAGATGAGACATTTTTCAACCAGAACCCACTGCCAGCAAGCTTGTTCAGTACTCCGATGGGGTAGTATTAGTGAGAGGTGCCTTCCCCAAGCAGAATGCCCCATTGCCAATAGGCATGTTCAGTACCCTGATGGGTTTTCCTAATCATACCATAGATCGGTACCTGCTGCCAAAAGACCTGTTCAGTATCTCGGCGGGTTAATCTCTTAAACTCCTTTTCCATCAGAGGCTTCTTATCCATAGTCACCTATTTTGGTTTGTATTAAAGAGTGATTTGCATGGTGACAGGGGAGGCTCGTCTGAAAACCTTTCTACAGGGTGGGATGGTATTGGGTTGGAAGGCATGTACTCTTCTTTTGTATGTCTTTTAAAGATTTGTCTAAAGGAAAAATAAACTTTTATGCACATTATTTATTTAGAGTGATCCAGATGTATAATTTTTTCTGAAGTTGTCCATAAGAGAATGACCTAAAGTTTCCTTAGGGTACCGGTACATCCTCTGCCCTAAAAGTTTTGGTAGTGTTCCCATGGTAGAGAGTGTTCATATACTCATATGTTACTCTTTAATAAGATAATCCAATGAATACTATTGAAGTCTGGTTAGGGTGAGATAGTTGCTTATAGGCTAATATATTTTTTTTAAATCATGCTGAAATACTGGGTAAAGGCAACTTCTAGTCTTTAAAGTGGATTATGGTTCTTTGAGAAATCATAGGTAAAGATTGTGTCTCTCTTTTTATTTTGTTTTTAAGAAACAAAACCAAAAGAAATTAAAGTTCTTCTCAGAAGCAGAACCAAAAGAAATTAAAATTATTCTCAGCAACAGAACCAAAAGAAATTAAAATTCTTCTCAGCAACATAACCAAAAGAAATTAAAGTTCTTCTCAGCAACAGAGCCAAAAGAAATTAAAATTCTTCTCAGCAACAGAACCAAAAGAAATTAAAATTCTTCCCTTTAGTTGTCAATAGAAGGGCTGCCATTTGATACTGCATTTGGCTTCGTGGTTCCATCTTAAGTGGTTGTTGCATGGCTTCATACTTCAGATTAATTGACATAAGATTTTGAAATATGTTTTGTCAATTAGGTAATATGTCTTGATAGTACTATAGAAGGACAGACTTTGGTACCGTACTGGCACTGGACCAGAACATGATTTCTAGTACCGAAACAAAACAGAATATTGTTGATGCCTACAACTAATGTTTAGCAAGTTCATGAAGGATCAAATAGATTATAAAAAAATTCTTACAAAAGAAAAGAAAATTTGCGAAAGTAAAACAAAAGGAGGTAAGAGTCTCTTGTTACCTTCAGCTTATTAACAAAATTCGATCCACACCTATGTACAAAAAGTTTCAAATAAACCAATCAATCAATGTGGGTCAGTAGGAGGATCTCCTTCCTTACTCATCATCTGCATGTCTGAATTCTGTAGTATACGAGTCAAGAATTCTTCTTTTGACAGGGGTTTGTTGTAAACTCGCAATCGATGACCATTCACAAGTAGTGGTGTATGTTGTTCATCAATTGTCTTTATAGTGATTGAACCATTATCGTAGATAGTGTCAATTTCATAAGGTCCCATCCAACGGGTAGTTAACTTACCTTTGAGGTTCTTGAATCTGTTGTCATACAATAGGGCCCAATCTCCTTGTTGAAAATTTTTCTTTTTGAGATACTTGTCATGCCATTTTGTTCTATGTTCTTGAATGAGGGTATTCCTTTGAAGTGATTTCTTCCTAGTTTCATCCAATTCATTAAGCTGCCAGAGTCTTTGTTGTTGGGCTTCATCCAAGTTCATGCCAACTTGTACTACAGTCCTGAAGGTTTTGATCTGAAATTTTATGGGGAGAAGCACCTGCTTCCCATACACTAACTCATAGGGTGTATGTCATGTTGTATTCCTCCAGGTGATTCTATAATCCCATAAGGATTATAATAATCTGTCACCCCAATCCTTATGGTGCAGCTGTATTTTTTTGGTAAGAATGGACTCAATAACTTTGTTGGTAGATTCTACTTGTCCATTTTCTTGTGGATGATAGGGTGTATATTTCCTATGTTTGATTTGGTACTATTCTGTAATAGCTTTGACTAGATGAGAGGTAAATTGAGTTCCCTGATTAGTCACAATTTCTCGAGGTACACCAAATCTAGTAAAGATATCATTAAAAAGGAAATCTACCACTGATTGTTCACTTGCAACCGGTAAATCTTTTTCTTCAACCCATTTAGTCACATAGTCAGTGCATACAAGTATATACTTTTTCTTTTTAGATGCAGGGTTAATGGGCTCTACAAAATCTAATGCCCATTTCTCAAATGGTCCAATAACTACTTGGGCTTGAAGTGGCATTTGGTCTCGTGCAGTAGGCTTACCCATTCGTTGACATTCATCACAATTGGACACATAGGCTTTAGCATCTCTGAAAATATGGGGCCAATAGTAACCTAATTGCAGAACTTTGTAAGCAATCCTTTTTTCTGCGAAGTGTCCTCCACAATGGCCATCATGGCAGGCTTGTAAAATATCATGAATTTCATCTTCCCTTACACATCTCCTGATCACCAAATCTAGTCCTGTTTTGTAGAGGCAATCATCGTGCCACATGTAATTTGCACTTAGTTGAATTACTTTCTATTTTTCTCTAGGAGACAATTTCTGAGGCATCTTCCTTGTCATAAGATAGTTAGCGACATCTGCATACCACGGAGTGAATGTAGAAATAGCAAATAAATTTTCATGAGGAAAGGTATCTTCTACTGGTGCATTATCTCCCAGATGAATCATTCTAGATAAGAAATCAACCACAAGATTATCTTTACCAGGTCTATCAATAATGTTGATATTAAACTCTTGTAATAATAAGAGCCATCGTGTAACTCTAGGATTTGTTACAGGTTTGTTCATTAAGAATTGGATGGATGAATGATGAGTGTGTACAAAATCTTGATATCCTATAATATAGTGTCTAAACTTATTGATAGCATGGACTACAACTAGAAATTCTTTTTCTGTGATCGTATAATTAACTTCAGCTGGGGATAGATTCTTACTGACGAAGTAAATAACATAGAGCATTTGATTTTCTCTTTGTCAAGGACTGCCCCAGGGGCTGTGTCTAAAGCATTGATACAGATGTGAAAAGGAAGGGACCAATTTGGTCCTCTTAATACAGGGGTAGTTGACAATTTATGTTTTAGAATTTCAAAACATATTTGGCATTCATCATCCCACTTAAATTCGGCTTCTTTAGATAATAATTTGAATAAAGGGGTAGCTAGGATTGTAAAATTTGGAATGAATCTTCTATAGTAGCCAGCATGTCCTAAACAGCTGCGGACTTCCTTTTGTGAGGAAGGTATTCTGATTTGTGTGATGATATAATTTTTTTTCGGATCAACTCTCATGCCAGAACGGGAAATGTGATGTCCCAAAACAATACCTTCAGTGAGCATCATTTTTTATTTTTCATTACTTAAGGAAATATTGGTTTCCTTACACCTAATCAATACTTTTTCTAAACTGGCCAATGCTTCCTGGAAGTCTTGTCCATGGACTGTAAAGTCATCCATGTAGACTTCCACACAATCATTGGTCAAGTCAGAGAAAATGGTTAGGAAAGCTCTTTGAAAAGGGAATTCACTCAATTTCTTACATGGCTTCCATGGTTCTTCAATTCTTAACCTCCTGGGCTATTCACCCATTTCATTCCAACTAATCATCACTTGACGATTCTGAGCACAAATTCCACCTAAAATCACTCAGAATTTAGGGGGTTTTACTCAATTTTAATATGGCTACTCCATAATTCATAAATTCGTCCAATTCCAATCCTAAATTCATTCAGATAGAGGTTAATTTTGGAAATTTTAACCCCTAAGTCTCAACTTTCCCAAATTTCCTAGGAAATTTCCCCAATTTCTCTTGGGAATTTTTTTGTTAAATAATTTGCAAGCATCCTATGAAATTTTGCATTTGCAAATTTTTTCTTTGGCATGCTAAATTTGGCCCATGCAGGCTCAATGTTGAACATGTTTCTCTAATACCACATTATAACACACCCCAAACTCACTTATGGGCATATGTCATGAAAATTCAACCTCTACATACCTCAATTTTACGATTTCCTTTAACTTGGTTTAAATACTCAATAATTAGCACTCTAATGCCATGAATGATCAATTGTAGCCTTCTTAAAGAATTATATAACCTTATACCCATCTCTCGTACCAATATGAAATATGCCCTGCATATGAAACAATATGAATACCCAACAACAACATGCAATACCATGGATAACTTATAATAACATGCATAATTATAAGCATTCTCTCCACAACATAACTAATCACATATAACCATACATCTTTCGTCATAAAAGGCACATAACATAAATAACACTTGTCTTTTATAAAACAACCAACTAGATGTAGAACTTAGACATTTGTGTCTTATCTCTCTCAACAAGGGGTAACCCCCGAGCTAGGGTTATGACTCCACTAGGGAAAAGGATACCTAAACCAACTAGGTCTAATAGTCGATACAAACAATGGAAATTCCAAGGTATCAAATTCCAACACAAATTTCAACCTACAACCTCTCATTCCCCATCAAACTGCATAACCCAACGAAGTGTACCCCCTTCTCTGCTTTTTAGTCCCTCGGGTTGTCCCACTTCCCTTCTAGGGCTCCAACATAGGTCAGCAAACTATTCTTAGAGATTTGTGGCTCTAGGAATTCCAGTTGT
Source organism: Picea engelmannii (assembly GCA_009831015.1). NCBI lineage: Eukaryota > Viridiplantae > Streptophyta > Pinopsida > Pinales > Pinaceae > Picea > Picea engelmannii. Next base: position 725,896 of record ML778131.1, read on the forward strand.
TATAATGGATTCTCCAGGCACCCTCAAGGCCTCACACCAAGGGAACCTATCCCATACAATTATCCTTCCAAGGATCCATCCTTCCCTAAGGAAACCCAAGGAAAATTTTCCCCCAAATACATCTAGGATTCTTAGGGTTAAAAAATAAACAAGGTTATAGTGGCTCACTAGATCACACCCAATTTCCCCAGAGCAAGAAAAATGGCAAGTCCATAATCATACTGATGATAGAATGATTGTTGGTGCATGCCTACTATGGGAGTATTATAGGGAAAGTTGTAGGTTGGGTAAAGCCTGACCTAGCCACAAAACAAGTGCTACAACTTAGGAATCCTACACCCAATGTCACCTCGATGTAGGCCTCAGACTTCAAGGGTGACTAGTTCACTCTAGGGAGGTGATCTTAGTGACCCTATGGGGCATGAGATGTATATGGATTTATGTGGAAGTGAAGCCCCTAGAGGTCACGTCTAAGTGGAGTGAAATTTGGGAAGATATGCCTTGTAAGTCAAGTTATTGTTTCCCCAAAGGTATAATACTTCTCTGGATGATTGTACCTTCCTGAGACACAAGAAAATCCAAATTGCAATGATATATGTTATTATGGATCAGAAATTTAATCTTGTTGTCCCTAATTTTCATCCGTAGATGAAAGTTTATATCCGCAAGTAATACATCCAAATCAACATGTAAATCATGAGATCAATCAACAATATTATCGATGAGTATGGCAATCAAGTATGACTGAAAAATGGCACTTAAAGGTTGAATAACGCAAGTTGTTATAACATGTATTTTCTGCCGAAAATTGTAGACTTATGGTTGTATCTTTCAGTCACTTATATCAGCAAATTACACCATCACAATCTGCCAACAGTTAGCCCAAAATATGCGCCCTAGTTAGTAGAGTTAGTGTGCAAAATTTAGGAGTTATTCTAGGGTTAGTTTAGGAGTTACAGTTAGTAGTTTGTCTAGGCTAGAACAACCCTAATGGTTGTAGGTTAGGGTTTGTAAAAGAAAGTAAATTAGTGGGAGAGAGGCTCTGGTAGGGGAATACTTCTCTCAATGAGGCAAACCAACTCCAAGCGAGAGATCTTGATCCAGATTATAGTCAAAACGAAATGAGAGCGGGGATATAATAAAGGAATGTACAAAGATATATTGGATATCCAATAATATAACATAAATGTATCAAAGATGCAACCATAAACACAAAGATACAGTAATACACAATTTTCTATTAATGAGCAAAAATGTGCAAATACTGTAAAAATACAAAGTGAAAGACTCGCTAGAATGGTGGCAGCTTATCTCTGAGAAGAGATGTGTCCGCTACTCTCATTTGCAAGAAGATGATTTTACAATGAGGCTCCAAAGGCCTTTTTATCATAAAGAAAATCCAAAACCCTTACCCCAGAAAATGAAAAGCCAACAATTTTGTGGACCCCGTTTTGGGTAGTTTGGTGTATCAATTTCTTGGGGGTGTAACTTTGGCATACGATCTTAGTTTAGGGCGCATGCTAGCTCGTTGGAAAGGTATCATCAAGGATATTCATTTTTGGGAATTAATGAGAGCCTTTGGCTATCATCCAAAAGATGGATCCCAAAAAACCTTCATTTAGGCCCTCAAAACGGCCCTAGAAGTTAAAAACTGCTAAAAATAGTAAATTACCAAAATTTCCAGAAAACTGTTTTGATCCAGTTGGAAAGGGTGGGTGGCCACCGATATCCACCTGGATCAGATCTTTCAAAAGATAAAAAAAAATAAAAAAATCATGTTTCCCAATGCAATGATTTTATATCTCCAATGCAAAAAATTTATGACTAGTGCCTTTACTATTGGGTTAATGGAGTCAAATGAAATAAAGAGCTAGATAATATACCTCCTTGGGGATGTAAGCCCTTTTACTTCCCAAGGCATGTTTCTCTAAATAGGGTTTAAGCTAAGAGGGTGCATGCCCTTATACTTCTCTTAGAAAGCCCTTGTTTAACCAATAACATGAAGCATAAAATGATAAAGACTATTATGGGGGTGTATGCCCTTATACTTCACACTTATATCCTAGAACAACAATCCTTGACTTGGAAAAATGATATCATAAGAGTAAACACCATACCAAAATCAAGAAATATGCTAAAATAATCCACCATAAAAGATAGAAAGAATTCATCCAAGACTAGCGACTCACTCCTCCATCAACCATTCATAAAGATATCCATAAACAAGTGCATAAGAGACGAATAGAGCCAAGTGTAGAAAAAATTTCAAACCAATACTTCTCACAATGAGGGAGAGTTATGTTAAAATGAGATCTTATGATCTCTTATTTATACAAAATGTCACCAAGGTGACTTTTCCACAAATTAACGAGTAAACCACAAGATTAGGGGTCAAAAACCCTAATATTTCCCCATTTAACAAAGTAATATTAAACAATTCATCTAAACTTTCACGTTTTTCACAAGTAAACCCTAATTTTACATGGTCATCTCCCCTTTAGGGGACATTTTTCCACTTTCAAGAAGTCGTTGGTGTTGGAGAATCATGGGTAGGCCTCCAAAGGACACATGTCAACCATCTAGATGATCTCATCATGGTGAAGACCCTCTTCTCCTCAAAAATCCCATGCGTCAATGAGTGGCACCTCACCACCAATCCCTAACCCCCCTAGGTGATGTCATGTCTCTAGAAGTGATGTTTTTCCTCTCCTAGGAAAAACGCTTGGCATGTAGAAGATAGGCTATGTATTTCAAGTCATCATGAAGGCCTTCCAAGTATGATCTTTCTCATCCAGCATGTGGGCCCTTGACATCCAACCTGTGGGCTTGTAGCCCCATGGAAGCCTAAGCTAGGCTTGTTCTCCAAAAACTATCCACCAACTAGGTCCTGCAAATACAAATGAGCACACCCTCCAAGGATCTCAAGTAATAACACAATGATAAGTTAATCCAATCAATAAATGAGCCATCTAATCATGTGCATCAAAGATCACCATATCAAATAATTAATTTCTCAAAGACACTATGCGACTTGTCAAGCTTGAATATGGGAGGGTTGATGAGGTGTCCTATTGGGTAGCTATTTCCCTAGGTCAAGGAGAGTTTCCAATAGATCCCCCTATAAGCCATGTAAAGTGAATGAAGTGGTTGGGGTCAAGACTCAATGGGCATAGGGATCATGACATACAAGGGGTCGTAGTGTCTCATTCATGGGTGCCTTTATAAAGGGTGTGTGGTACCTTCGTCCGCAATGAAATTTTTCCAAGCCCATCAATTTCCTTTTATATTTTCTTTGTATTTTCTTTCAATATATAATAAGGAGATATTGAAGGTCAATTCCATGGCATGGTGACCAGATGATGGAAATGTCACCCACAAACACCTAGTGGAAATGAGAAGGTTGGCTCGTGATGAGACCCCCTTTCTCTTAGCCATGCAACTGAGAGACATTAACCTGTTTTGGTGACTAGATGATGGTAGCATAATACCACTAGATATCCATGGATGTGATAATTCGGATCGTGATGAGACCTCTTATCCTCCAACTAACCCTTTAAGCATTCTTTATTATACTGTGGCTCCCCTTTACTCAAAGATAAGAGTTTCACTGATTTCTTGGGTGATCCCAAGGCGAAGCATCTAGAAGGTTTATAAAAGTATTTTATCTTTTACCCAACATCAACCCCTTTGGGCCTTTAGCCCCTTCTTCCTAGAGAATGAGGGACAACCCCTTCTTGGGTCAATACACCCTAAAACCCCAAGAAATAAGGAAATGGAGGGGGACAATGATGGAAAGTGGTAAGTATGGTTGGGAGTGGTGTGATGGTTCATTAAGGGAGTTCCCAGTAGCAAACCCATCCATAAGAAATACCACTTACTAGGTCACAATGTCAACCATTAAGGTGAAGTAGGGAAAAAGGCATAATGTCCAACCATATATCATGAAATATAGAGCAATCTAAGATATGCCATACACAACTGGCTTAAATATTGAAAAAATGCTCATAACAATACTGAATTGTACCTCATGGAGAAAGTCCCACTACCTTCTGGATGGCAGCTGGTGTGGTGGATGTCATCTACAAATCTGTGACCATATTTGGTGGTGAGTGGGTTTTCTATCTGTGCAAAGGGTACTATTGGTCATGTATTCTCTCGGCACTCCATATCTGCAACCTAATGGCCTTGAGACATAATCTCCTTAGTTATCCACAAAATGGGGATAACAAGGAGAAAGACCTAATTTGGGAGCATGCCTATTTTTGGAAGAGAAGGTCTATTTTTGGAGCGCGTGCCTTAGGAGGCAAGAAAGTAGCATGCAGAAAAAGAAGGAAAAGAAACATGCAGGAGGAAGCACAATGTGGTGCGCATGCAGACAATCCTAACCATGTTAGGTTTATGGTTTTTGACAATATTGTAACGACTATAAGCTAACATATTAGTATAAATAATGACCTAGGAGGTCTAGGTTCGGGTGGGTTTTATTGTGAGCTTGTGGGTTGTTTATTAGTGTGAGTTTTTCTATGGTTATTGTGGTAGAGACAAACAAGCTAATTTTTTAGGGTTAGGTCACAGTATGTGGATCCTGGTGTGATCTAGTCAGCCTCCTATAGGGTACTTACACTCCTTTTTTATTGTAATAATGAAGATGTAATGCATGCAATGCAAATTTTGAAGCAAGATGAATAAAAGAGTAGAAGAGACAGATATTTGTGGACGTAGCCCAAGGAGGGGGTGAACCAAGGTAAAATATTATGTTCTATGTGTTATGAATGATTGCTTTTACTATTCTCTTAATAAGTAGTTAAAGAATGAATGGTTAAACAAGTTATAACAACATGCATGCATATTTGATGGTGAATGAATCTTATAAGTAGATGAATGATTAATGATGTTGATGCATAAGGGAAAGAAATGAACCACAGTCCCAACTCCTCCCTATACTTCAAAAACATGAGTATTGCAGTCCCCCATAAAGCTATCTCAGGTGAGACTGAGATGTGCACTTTTTGCGCAGTGTTTCCTTCTGGTTTACCAGGAAGGATGATAGTTTTGAGGGTTTTTTTGGAAACCTATTTCCCAAGTAACCGACAAGTGGTTCTATTTCCAGCTGGACCTGCACAGGATTGAGTGGACAGGATCTGTGGAAGAAAATCACAGAGGATGAAAGTATAGAAGGGAATGTTTAGGCCATGTAATCCGATAAAGGTGAAGTTTGAAAGATGGTTGAGGACAAAGGAAATCGAGTTTTCACAGAAGGAAAATAGAAACCCTATGTTTACACCTTGTAAATATCTCGACAAACTCGTGTTTAGCGACTTGGATGAGGTATTTTTATGTGATTTCCTGCATCTGTTGCAGGAGTGGTTATTGAGTTTGAAGGAAAACCCTCCTACAAATCAAATAAGATAGCTAGAGTGGCATCATGTGGAGATCATGCAGTTATAACAAGTCAATAATAAATTTACATGCACAGTAGATTTTTTGTTAGAAAGTATTGTTGCAGTTTATCACTGAGTTTGCAGTTGATACTGTGAAGTCCTACACTATTGCAGAGAATGAATTTTTGAAGGGACCCAGAGGCAGGTACATCAGATCAATTTATACTTCAATCAATATTTTATTGTATGAAAAAGGTGTGATGAATATGGAATCAGCCAACTAAACTTCCTTGCACACATGGGAGAAGGGGGGAAGCACTGCCATGAGTTTGAGAGATGGATAGGGAGATGGATAAGGGGAAGCAGAAGGAGGCCATGGAACCAATCATGATGGAAGAGCACTAGATAAATCATATAATGGAAAAAGTTGGAAAGACGTGAAGTGGAAGACCTTACCAAAATAAGATGAAAAACAAAAAGAGGGCCATAGCCGACAGATATGGATTAGCGAGCAATGAAGAAGAGGTAGAGGATATTCGGGATATGGAGAAGATTCAAAAAATCTTGTGCACAACATAGGAAAGGAAAACAAAAGGTCCAGGGTCAGGAACAAAAGGTATAACTCCAGTACAGATCATCGTCAGTGTGGAACCTACAACCCCATGTGCGACTAATACACCTGAAAGAACACCAATGTTTAGACAACTGAACTTTACTAGAAGAGGAGCAACAAGTCAAGGGTCAAATAAAGTAAAATCAACTAGGGGAGAAAGTTCAGGAAGTAACAATCAATTATCTATAACACATGAAGGCAGTAGTTCAACACAGTTCAAAATGGTCAGACAAGATCCCACGATCAGATTACCATATTTTCGGGGAGAGGCATCAGAGGCACCTGAAAAACATTTATTCATTTGTGAAAATATCTGGGAAGAAAAGAAGATCATAGATGAGGAAACAAAACTCATGCAATTATCTATCGCACTAAGAGGTCATGCACTAGATTGGCACATGAGCCTTGATGTAAACAGTCCACAAGAAGTACCAAAAATTGGCGTAGAGGTGAAGAAGCTATTGGTAAACGAGTTTTAGAATCCAAGCTCAGAAGACTAGTACATGAATGAAATGATTGAAATCAGGAAGAAACATGGTGATTATGTCTGGGAGATTCACCAAAGGTTAAAACATTTGAAAGGTAAGTTGAAGTATAATTAATGACATGAAAGATAGGCAACTATTTGTGAAATCACCATTAACACGCTTGAAGTATCCTTTGAGACAACAAAAGTTCCAAAATTAGACAGAGGCTTTGCAAGCAGCCTTGCAATTGGAAGAAAACTAGTATTAGCAGATAGATCCAACAATAGAGGATTTGAAGGAGGATTTGGAGAATCTAACATTTCAACTGAACTAGAATAAGGGAAAAGAGAAGAGAGAAGATGTTTGTTGTACATTATGAAGGACATAAGGAGATCATAAGAATGAATGTCCAACTTTTGTGCAATACTTGGCATCAGGGGTGTCAAACCCCTTGCCAACAGGAGGACCATGGTTCAATATTTGTAAGACACATGGGCATGATCCATATCATTGTCTAATGATGTAGAAGTATAAGATAGTACCAAAAAGTTCACACTGCAATTTTTGCAAATCAGTGGGTCGTGATGATAAGGATTGTAGAACATTGTACCTAATGAGAGAAAGGACTTAAGACACTTACAGAGTGTAAGAAGAGATGATGACAGGGCAAGTTGCACTATAGTTAAATAATGTTCCACCACCATTCAAACCCGCACATCCACATTACAAAAATGTGCAGCCATAGTATAATCATGCACAATATAACCATGAGGAGATAGAGATGGATTCAGATATAGAGGTTGAGGTAGAGGAGGATTTGGATAAGGTAGATGGCCAATATTATGCCACAAATACCAAAAACTAGGACATTATGCAAGTGATTTTCCACTTCCACCTGTGACATGTATGTATTTTCATGCAATAGACCATGACATAGAAGACTGCCCAACACTCTTGGGAAAGATTCAAGGAAAAAGGAACCAGAACAACCAAAATATCCAGTGGATTTATGAAGAAGCTAGGGATGATGGAAATAATATCAATATAGTTACTCGAGGAGGAGCCAAGACAGGAGCTAATGAAACAAAACAAGATCCCTGTCAACACTAATGGGTAAAGAAGAATATCGAGCCACATAAGAATTTTGATGCGCGAAAAGAGAAGGAAACATTTAAGGAATCCAGACAGGAGATTCTCAAAGAGAATATTGCATATCTACATCAATTGTGCAGCAGAATCAGGATCCACCAAATGTACGATATGCCATATTCAATGGATCACACCAGTAAAGGACAACCTTTAGAGCAAGTAAGTACCATAAAGAATTTTTTGCAATCTTGGGTTAATATATTAAATGATCCATTATCCGTTAAAGTCTTACAGAATCTACTATAAATATGTAACACAAAGTTTGAAGGGAAGTTATAGCATAAAACAAGCAATCATCTCCATACAATAAGAAGAACAAGCAGGGAATTCAGGCTAAATGCCAACATTGGGGATTTCAACATGGGAGATATCATACTTGACTTAGGCTCTGAAGTAAACATCTTGCCTAAGAAGACATGGAAGTGTATGGGAGAACCCACATTAGGCTATTCACATGTCCAGTTGAAACTAGAAAATCAACACAGAGTGTTACCAATTGGAAGACTTAAAAGTGTGACAATAGATTTGGATGGATTGCGCACTATGGCATATTTTGAAGTGAAAAAGATCATAGATGGCACAACAACTTACCCAACATTACTTGGATTGGATTGGGAATTTGATAAGCAGGATGTAATCAACCTGAAGAAAAGGAAAATGACTTTTGAATTAGGTGAATATAGATTTATTACACCACTGGATCCTTTAGAAGTAGAAAGATTTGTAGAGGTGACCTTTTTGGATTTGGAAGAAATAAATCAGTTATACATAACCACTGCATGAGAAGAATATTATGTCAACCCAACTGCACATGGGGTACTTAGTTGGAGAAGTATTACATCATGTGCTTCAGACTCACTAGTGCATTTGGGTCAAATTCTGATGGCGCATTCGACGCAATTGCCACTTTCTATTGTCAGAAGACCGACAAACCTCAGACCCCCTCAAACGTCGTTTCACAGGACGTCATTTTTCCGACGACCTAGTTTTCGTCGGTATTGCGACGTTATATGCCGCCATGTGTCATCATAAATTGGATTGTCCAGCCCCATGTTGACATCATAAGACCGACGTCTAGGGACGTTTCAAACGTGGCAATACTGACGTGTCAAATGTGGCAAACGGGACGTTTCAAATGTGGCAAGACCGATGTTTCAAACATGGAAAATGAGATGTTTCAGATGTGGCAAGAGAGACATTTCAAAGGTGGCAAGAGAGACGTTTCAGACGTGGCAAGAGAGACGTTTCAAAGGTGGCAAGAGAGACATTTCAGAGGTGGCAAGAGAGATGTTCTGAAGGTGGCAAGACCGACGGGACGAGGTATTAGCTCCGACGTAGTTGCTATGGGAGCGACACTATTGGGCGTGGAAAGAACGACGTCCATCAGGTGGCAACAATGACGGCCTGGAGTTACTAGCTCCGATGTGGTTTCTATGGGAGTGACAATCTTGGAGGTGGAAAGAGAGACGTCTTGGACGTGGCAATAGCAACGGGAAGAGAGTGAAAGACGTCACAATTGCCACCTTTGTGTAGGTATTTAAAAAAAAAATACAATATCAATATCAAGACCTAATAGTCATTCCAAGCCCAAAGGAGGAGTAAGTCATATAGGTATCATTTAGTGACCCACTTAATAGTTTCCTTAGGCTTTCCCCCGCACTAAAAGTTGGGTTTTTTCTTACGAGAGTGTCTGAGAGATAAAAAGACCCAATATGGTGAATGAACTGACATTAAGTTCATACACATATAACAGATCCTTCAAACTTTTACCCAATGAAACATGTTGTAATAGCTTCTATCCTAATGAGATTACTCTTGGTATCATCTCCACAAGCATGAAGACCTAAATTATGAGGTATGAAAAATTTGTGCATGGCAAATCACTTTAAAAATGAACTTGTGTCTAACTACATGTCCATCTCCTCTTCTCTAAATGACGTCCATAGTAGAACCATACAAAATTAATCAAACCTACCAACTAATAATATCATAACCATTATGGCATTTCAATGTCGAACATAGACAAGTTATCACATATCAAGAGAACATCAGTTTCCCTGAAAAAGCACTTCCAAAGTTTCTCCTTAAGGTTAAGAATTCTCAATGTTTAAGAACAGGAGTAATGATGAAACTGGACCAAACCATGTTCCAATGCCAAGCGCTATATGCTTTGTATAGGCCTTTCTTTTGTGTATGCCAAGGGGTTTGA
>ML778131.1:762946-818229 GCA_009831015.1 Picea engelmannii
TATTGGACCTTTTGTACTAGAAAAGAAGAAGACACTTTCAATATGTAATTATGGGCATAGATCTATTCACGAAGTGAGTAGGCGTTCAGGTTGTTGGATTGATAGATCTATTCACGAAGAAGCTACAAATTCTCGTTTGAAAATATATTATGTCACTATGGATGTCTGGTACATACATATTTTGATCCAGGGGCCCACTTCTTTGCAAACACTTATAAATGGTTTATCGGATATTTAAGGTTGTTGATTAGAAGAGTATTCCATAATACCCTAGCGAAAATGTCCTAACAAAGAGTATGAACAAGGTATTTGCATCCATACTCACAAAATATGTGACTTGAAGAGATTAGACTACAATAATTGACTTTAAGTTATTCTCTCGGAATATAGGACAACATGGAAGAAATGAGAAATGTAAAAACCTTTGACAAATAAGCAATAATGTCGATAGAAAACTAGGTGTTATCCTTGTAAATAGAAGTAACATAGAGGATATAGACAACAAAATATTTTAAAAAATGATTGGAAGAATTGGAGAGACTAGAGAAGAACATGCTTTGTGAAATATTTAAATGAGAAATGATCAATATTATGGTGAAAATTTATGATGCAAACAAGATCAAGAAGTAAGATTTTGAAGATGGCATGGTGAATGACACTGAACCCATTCAGCTCTAATGTTTTCTGACATTCTTCCCCACAGACTTATACTGAAACAAATATCTATTTTTTGTTCGCCGAGAAGACCCGCAAACCCTTTTTGAAGCGTCGTAATTATAGAAAACTTGTCGCAACATCCGTCAAATGCAACATATTTATAGATTTTGTAACATCGCAATTCCGACGTAAAAAATTCCTAAGTGACCGTTGGTATTTTGACTTGGTGAACATACTAAGGTGACTGTTGGAGGGGAAAACCTAGTTTCCAAAACGTTTCAATTGCGACATATATCTTCACAAACGTGGCAAGAGAGACGTTACAGTGGAAAACGTGGCAAGAGAGACGTTCCAGTGGAAAACGTGGCAAGAGAGATGTTAACATGGTAAGAGAGATGTCAACGTGGCAAGACCGACATTATCTGGCAACATGATTTTTTTTTTATAAATTTTCTCTATTTTGTGACAATATGGAAAATTTTGTCCATAACGCCGCAAATAAAACGTCGAAATTTTTACAATATGTACTAGTGACTTATACACAATTATGGAGAATTGGCAGCAGAGACTACATGAAGTCTCCACAAGGAGCTGCACAAGAATAGACTGCACAGTAAGGTCAGCTGGTACAGAGATAAGGGAACCTCCCAGTTTTCATGGGTTGAACAACTTAGAGGAATTATTGAAAAAATATGAGGATGAAGTTTTGGAAAATCATAGGTTGTAATCCCTAGATATCGCACTGAAGGAAACACCTGAAATATGGTGGGGTGTGCACAAATAAACAATGCAGGATAGGTATCAGTGTAAATGACTACTGCACATTATATTTGGTGCAAAACATGGGAGAAACATAGTGCATAAGTATGATGGGTGAGGAGGACTATTTGAGCACCTATAGAAATTCATAACACAATGGAGGATGACACCACTAGAGGAATGACCTCACCACTTCATTCATACATTGGAAGGTATCCCAGGGAACTGATACATATACCAGGAGATGCACAGAGGAATTACAGAATGGACAAGATTACAACATAATTTTGTGATAACCTTCTCATTTGAGCATGAGAAACACAAAATTCATTCAGCTCTCAAGATGATACAGGGAGTGATATTTTTTGACGAACCAGAGGTCGAAATTATAACAGAATATCAACAGTAGACTAGACATATAGTCAAAGAGTTACTCTCATGTTATCATGTTGAGGAGGAAGCACCAAATGAATATGATCCATGTGACATTCATATCATAGAGATTGAAGGAGAGAGAGGTGGAAGGTCCATCTCTGGATTTAGAGGCATTTTTTGAACCAATCAAAGTCAATAAATTCAACATTGGGATAGAATAAAATCCTAAAATGGAAATAATTGGAGACTATCGGGATGAGAAGACACTAGAAAGAAAAATAGATTTACTATGCGAATACAATGATTTGTTTCCATCAACATTTTCAGAGATGAAATGAATAGAAGGTGAGCTAGGTGAGATGAAGATACCCCTAAAACCAAATGTTAGACATGTCAAACAGAGACATTGCAGACTGAATCTGGGGTATAAGAAGAAATTTACCAATTGTTATAACTTGGTATCATAGAACCAGTGGAGGAATCTAAATGGATCAGTCCCATGGTAGTCCAGGAAAAAAAGCAAGGGGGGTCATGATTTGTGTAGATTTGAGGAAATTAAATGATGCTTGCTTACATGATCCTTTCCCTACCCCTTTTATATATGAGGTATTGGAGAATTTATGAGGATAGGAAGCATACTCATTCACATGTGGATTCTCAGGTTACCATTAGATCAAAATAACTCTAGAATATATGTATAAGACTATATTTGCAATAGAATGGGGATCCTACCAATATACAGTCATGCCCTTTGGATTGAAGAATGCACCAACTATATTTTCAAGGGTGGTCATAGATTATTTTAAGGAGTTTATACATCAGTTTTTAGAAGTATATCTGGATGATTGTACTGTCTTTAGTATTTTGAAATATCATGTAGAATTCCTAAGACTAATGTTGGAAATATGTAGTCAATGTTAGATATCATTAAACATCAAGAAATGCATTTTTGGCACACCTTTTGGGATATTGTTGGGACATATAGTGTGCAAACATGGTTTAATAGTTGACCTTGATAAGATTGTTGTAATTTGGAACTTACCACCACCAAAGTCAGTGCACCATTTAATAGCCACACTAGGACATACAGGGTACTACATAAAGTTTATCAAGGGGTATGCATAGATTGTTGCACCGATGGAAAAGTTGTTGAAGAAGGATACCATATTTCAGTGGAATAAGGATTGTCAGCAGGGATTGGATACCTTAAAGAAGAAGATGGTGATAACACCTATATTAGTGTTTCTAGATTGGGAAAAAACATTTCATGTGCATGTAGATGCATCAACAATAACACTTAGAGAAATTCTGGTGCAACAAGGAGCAGGGGACATGGATCATCCTATAGGCTTTGCAAATAGGAACCTATCTGAATCTGAGCAAAATTATGACACCACATAAAGAGAAGGTCTCATGATGGTATATGTACTTCATAAATTCATGCATTACTTATTGGGAAATAATTTTAAAATGTTCATAGATCATTCTTCCCTAAAATATCTAGTCAACAAGCTAGTGTTGGGGGGGAGGATATGTAGATGGTTGTTATTATTCCAGGAATTTGATTTTGAAGTAATAGTCAAACCATGGAAGATGAATACAAGAAATGATCACTTTTCAAGGGTAACCAATGGAGAAGAACCTACTAAATTGGAAGAAAGCTTCCTTGATGCACAGTTATTTTCAGTACAGGTAGTTAATGAATACTTCACTGATGTCATTGAGTTATTAAGTATAGGAGTTGAACCAAAGGAGTTTACTACCACGCGGAAAAAAAACTGGTAGTCAAAGCAGCAAACTATCAACTCATTGCAGAACATTTATACAAGATGGGTGTAGACAACATCTTGAGAAGGTGTTTATTGGAACATGATCGAACCATGGTTTTAGTAGAAGCTCATGAAGGTATAGCTAGAGGACACTATGCAGGAAAAGCTACCATGCAAAAGGTATTGCACGCAGGTTTATGGTGGCCAACAGTTATTAAAGATGCCAAATAATATTGCCAGAACTGTTATGTCTGTTAGAGAGTTGGAAAACCCAACAGGAGGGATGAGATGCCCCTGAGACCACAAGTAAATATTTGGGTATTTGAAAAATGAGAAATAGATTTTGTCGACCCTATTAATCCACCAGCAAGAAGGTCAAGAGACAGATATATCATTATTGCGACAGAATACTTAACCATATGGGAAGAAGAAGCACCAGTCAAGGATTGCACTGTAGAGACAACAACACACTTCTTATTTGAGTAGGTGATCACAATATTTGGATGCCCTAGGATTTTGATGAGTGACCAAGGAACCCATTTTATCAATAGTACCATCAAGGTTATTAATAAGGAGTTTGAAGTCTACCACCAGAAGAGTACACCGTATCATCCTCGTGCAAATGGGATAGTAGAAGCTTTCAACAAATTTTTGGAGAATGCCTTAACAAATATCTACAATGTTAATAGAGATGATTAGGATTTCAAAATACCAGCAGTACTATGGGCATACATAACTACATGCAATAAATTGATAGGACATTGTTCAGAATGGTGTATGGACAGGAAACAATGGTGCCATTAGAATTTATGGTACCCAGTCTGCGCGTAGAAGAAATTACCAATATGACAGAACGAGGACTAGTATAAGAGAGGTTAAGTCAATTAATGGAAATGGAAGAAGACAATATTCTAGAAGGATTTCACCAAGAGGTACAGAAAGAAAGGGACAAAGTCTTGCATGAAAAATACATAAAGAAGAATAGATTTAAGGAGGGAGACCTAGTTCTCCTCTATGACAACAAGTTTTTGCAACATCCTGGTAAGTTCATAATGCATTGGCTAGGGCCATATGAAGTAAATGTTTTCACAGATGGAGGATCTGTGAAGCTAAAGGATTTGGGAGGAATAGAACTAAAAGGAATGGTGAATGATATTCAACTGAAACTGTATAGAGACATTTGACTTACTAACTCCTAGTAATTGCAGTGCAATAAGAAAGTCATGTATATAGTGTACTATATTACATATTAGGAGAGAAAAACTTGTAAAAAGACGATAAAAAGGAGAAAAAGAAGAAAAATAAAAAAAGAGGAGGAAGTTTGGTGAATGACAAGAATGTGGATAAAGTCGCACGCAATAACTGATGCGACAAAATGGAAACACAACACACAGGAAAAATTGAACATGACACAATTGCAAGGAAAAAGTGAAAAATCGGCCAAAACAGTTATGACCAGCTCTATAAAGTGTGGAAATCACGGGTTAACTCAACACTTAGTGATTTTTTAGTACAGAGTGATCTAGAAGTGTGTGACCTAGGTGTAATTGTGCAAAGAAGAGAGAAATTGTCCAAACTGCATACAACATGACATCGTCGAATTTTGGCACTCCAGGGAAATACGTACGGGTTACTCGACAGGGCCAAAGGAGGAAGAAAATGATGGTAGAGTGCAAGAATGTTGTCAATATATAAGATTCTATGACCTTGGAGATATATTCACTCATCCCGATGAAGCTTGAGGAGGAAACATCGACATCGACACAAGGGGAAGTGGGGCAAATCTCTGAAAATCAAAATGGTAGTACAAAAACTAACCCCGAAGCACCTACTAAACCCAATGAAATGAAGGGTCAACAATAGGGTCATAGTGAAGAGAAGGTGTTGGTTGAGGACATCAGCAACCACCGAAATATGAGGGGGAAGAATATGACACAACAAAAATAGTGGTAGAAGGCCAACCCGTCGTTGGTCAAAAAAGAAAGGTGTAGGACTCCACATAAATCACAATTCTTTACCTCTCGGACACAGTGGTAATCGTGGAGGACATGATCGAGATAGTTCCTAAACTAAGGTACTCAGACCATGATGTGCACGATATGAAAAAGTTCCCAGATTTTTCCCAGGAAGCTTACTTGGAGGACACATGGGAAATTGGACCCCTAGGCTGACCTATCATGGAGCCCGCGTAGTGGATAATAGGGCTCTACAACTCTGGGATAATGAGCCTCCTGGACATACCGCACTTTGGGCGTGGTAATAATTTCGGGTTGTGTGTCAAGAAGTTGCTACCCTGGGTACATGGAATCACTATTTGGATGGATAGGTTATTCCAGCTTGATGTGGCGTTGATCATCAAAATTACAGGGCTTCCCACAATGGGTGCACAACCAGAAGAATACTTGGAAAACAAAGCACGTGAGAAGTAGATCGTCGACATAGTCAAATAACAATTTGGTATTGTTGGCCCTGGGTTATGGAAGGAAGCGAAGAACGAGGAAGATAAGGTAAAAATCAAGCTGCGCGGGAGACACACTGGTTGTCACTGGGTCGAAGTGAGAAAAAGAACAAAGAAGATGGAGTGAAGTGCGAAAAAGCAAGCCGTTGGATGAGGAGATCGAGGATGACAGATCAGTAAGAAGGATGGACCGAGGATGACTCAGGAAGTGGAAAAATCCATCATTAGATGCCTTGAAGCACCGCGAGATGGAGAAGGAAAGACAGGTTGGCGAAGCCTGGAAAGAATGGGTCAAGTTGACTTAGGGTTGTAGACACCTAGGGATTTTGGTAATTAGGGTTTTGACACCTAGGTTTTGACCTAAGGCTGTTGGTGAGGGATTGTGATGTATAAATAGAGGTCGAGAGGACCTAGGTTTTGTCGTTACTATGGTTGAGCCTTATTGTCGATTATTGTTCATCGGGAGAATATTGTATTAAGGGTGAGAGAAGTGCTAAGAGAGAGAGCCTTCTGGTATTGTAAGATCTTCAGCTAGGTGCGAAGATCAAGCCCTGCAGCTGGGTGCGCAGGAAGGGAGAGAGAAACATAGACGGAGAGAGAGGATCTGTTGGCCAAGAGCATAGATCAGAATTGTAAGCTTTGTCTTAATATACCATAAGAAAATTTATGTGGATGTAGCCCTATAGAGAGGGTGAACCACGTACATATGTTGTCGTGTGTGTGATTGATTCTTTGATCTATGATGTTGTTATATTGTTATCTGCATTATTGTATTAGATCATATATATAGCTGTGAAGGATAGATATAGCTAGTTTAATGATAGATGCATGTTATGTTGTTGTTGTAATAAGAACCACTTGATATTACCCTAGTTGTAGACATCTCTGTCCTGCAACCCCCTCATAGCTGCTTCGGGTGAGACAGCATCTGCTTCGCAGGTGCTGCCGAAAGGGCCAGTAGCTAGGGCTTGTTGGTGTGCTCTTGGAGTTGAACCCTGGGTCTACCCCTGTGCCAACAAATGGTTCCATTGTTGGGACCTAAATATTTTTAAGGGAATGTCAAGGTGGTTCCCTTTGAAGACAGAGATTCATAAGTGGGTACAGGATCAAGAGAAGAACTTCATTGAAGCCCAGAACAAGAACCCTAAAATAAGCACTGGAGATTGGCTACAAAGATACATATTCACTGACATTCACGAGATTGTCTTTGGAGGAATCCATCAGGACCTACATGAGTGGTTGGCTAGGTTAGCTGACACACAGTTTGAAATCAAATCTAGACCCCCTGTGGTTTGGACACCAACATTGATTCAGAAGGTCAAGAGATTCGACAACAATGTATCCAGAGTAGTAGATCACTGGTTTGATAATACCATTGGAGGATATATCACTGAGTTTGTTGTTGACAGAACAGAATCATATAGTCAAGCCGAGAGATACTTTTTCAAGGGACCTAGAGGAAAGTTTTTGCACTTACTAAAGCTAAGAATCAAGATGCTCTTGCATGAAAACCACATCTTGAAGATACAGTAGATTGATCAGACCTGAAAAGGATAATGTTCAAGATCTCGGACAACGATAGTGACACAGAAGAAGGACATACGTGTAGTGGGAAAGTATTTTGAGGAGTTCACCTTGAGAATTTGTTTAAGAAAAACTATGGAGAATAAGTTTTCTATAATGGAGAAGATGTAGATCTAACCAACGAAGAGCATCCAGAGCCCACCAGAACAGAAGAAGGGGAAGCTGAAGAATTGTGGCAAAGTGAGCCAGAAACCTCAGGAACTGCGCCAACTAAGTAACGTTAATCCTCCTGTTGTCCCAATAATAATTAGTTGTCATAATAGTTAGAACCACTAGAGTCTTCAGAGTACTGTTACCAGTAGCCCAACATCTACTCAGACAAGAACCCTAGTCATCTTTATGGCAGATGAAATGAGACTCACTATCTTTAAAGGAGATGGATCTGAAGATATAGATCAGAATTGGTTTCTGTGTGAGGCCGTATGGAATATTAAAAGTATCATCGATGAATCCATCAAGAGAACCTAGTTCAGCACTATGCTAAGGGACCGCGCACTGAGATGGTACATGAAACTTGTCCAAGGACTGGCACAACCTAAGCCCCTGAATGAGATAAATAATGTGTTGATTACAGATTTTAAGAAACCTAAGTCAGAGTCACAATGTATTACATAACTAAAAGAGATTAAACAAAAGGTAGCAGAAATTGTTTGGGAGTTCAACCAGAGATTCAAGACCCTGACAGGTTGATTAACTTTCCAGATCCCTGACGAACAGAACAAAGAGTGGTTCATTGTTGCGTTGTTACCACACATAAGAATCCCTTTGATGTAGTAGAATATTGCATCTCAGGAAGAATATTTGGAGATCTCCATGAAGCTGGAATCAACACTGATGGGAGAACCTAGCTCAGGAATTAGCCAGATCATGAGCCAACTAACTAGTTTGTTTTTACAGATTGAGGATATGAAGAAAGATAAGGGAAAACACAAAAGGGAAGATATATGGTGTGCAATATGTAGATCTGAAGGCCATGATAAGGAACGATGTCCCTTATTTCATGAGTACTTGGCATCAGGGGCACCGAGCCCCTTAAAACAAGTTAACCTACCCTGGTACGATGTATGCAGAAATAGGCATTGCCCAGGTGAGTGCTACTACATGCAAAAGTATGTCCAGACACCCACAAACTTGTATTGTACATTATGTAATTCAGTGGGGCATGATGATCGGGATTGTAGAGCTTATGATCTCATGCATGAAAGGTCGAGAGACATATACAAGATTCAAGGTGAAGTACAACAAGAAGGAAACACTCTGCAATACAACTCTCTAGGGAGAGGAAATTTTACTCCTCGAGGTGGCTACAGAGAACGAGGACGAGGAGGAGGTATGGGCCCAGGCCGAGGACAAATAATATGTTACAACTGCGCACAGCTAGGACATTTAGCAAGGGATTGTCAGAATCCCTACACAACTTGTAGTTACCGTAACTCCTTCAAGCATGTCATAGAAGAATGCCCTGTGTTGTTGGCTAAACTTCAGGAAAGACGAGGACCCTAACAAAACCCAAAAGTATAACTGATATATGTTGAACCTTGTGGAGCAGACCCTAGAGTCATTGTTATTACTCGAGGAGGCACTGCTACAGGCGAAGATAGAGAAGCCCAAGGAAAGAATGAAAATGACCACGGAGTCAGGAAAGCTACAGAAAATACCCCAACGTTCGATGCTAGGAAAGAAAGACAGACATTTGAGGAGGCAAGAATAGAGATCAAAGGAAATCAAGGATCTTCATCAAAGAGACAACCAAAAATCAAAGAATATGGCATGCCTCGGACGTTTTATCCATCTGCATCACCAATAGAAGGAAAAGAGGTAAGAAAACTCATGGAATTATTGCACACTTGTGTTAAGTTTATTCAAGATAAAGGCGTTGTACAAGAATTACAAGATTTAATCAAGCAGCATGAACTAGGAAAAATAGACCCCTTACTGAATAGAGCATTGCACCAAATTGGAAAAAGGAGAAGGACAAATAAAGAATTACACTTGAATGCTCAGATATGAGAGTATGAGATAGACTATGTGGTCCTCGACTTAGGGTCAAAAGTCAATGTCATGAAAAGAAGACTTGAGCACTGATGGGAAAACCCAAGCTGATATATTCCCCTATCAGGATTTGCATGGATAATAAGCAATTTGTAAACCCATTTGGATGATTAGAGCATGTCCCAGTGGACATTGATGGAGTAAGAACCTTTTCATATTTTGAAGTAATTGAAATTGTTGATGATAGCTTCCCTTACCCTGCATTGTTAGGAATCGATTGGGCCTTCGACAATTCTGTTGTTGTTGATTTAAAGAAATGACGCATGACATTTGAGAAAGCTGGCCTTAGGGTTGTTGCACCTTTACACCCAGATGAAGGTCCACAATACAAAAAACCTATCAGAGAAGAGGACCACGCATTTGAACTGGAAAACATCTACAAATTAACAGCCATACATCAGGATTATATCAACCCTACAGTTGATGAAAATATGAGCTGGCGAAGTGACAATGCATGATCATCCAACTCAGAAGAAGCGTTGGAAAACTGGCAGAACTAGATGCATGAAGTATCTACAAGAATATGTGCTAGGCTAACCAGAGAAGTTCACTGGATTGGAACAATAGTGAACGATCTACCCACATTTGATGGGCTAAACCCCATGAAATCCACCCCAACGAGATGGTGGGGGACACATAAAACAAATATTACACACTGGACACAATGTTGAACTTTGATGACAACATGGTTTTCAGCACAAGAAGGAAGTGAAGAAGAACAATACACAGGTCGAAGCTACCCAAAGGACCATGTACGAAGCTGTGAAGAAGCCTGGAGTGACATTCCTAGAGAAAAATGGCTACACCGATTCGTCAATATGTTATATACCACCCCGATTAACTAGTACCTTCAAGCAGAGTTGCGCCTTGTCACTTCAGAATGGGAAGGTATGAACCAGAATTTTATAACCACCTTTCTGTTTGACAGTGAATTTCCTTATGTAGATCAAGCACTATAGATGGTGAGACAAAAATTATTTGAGGAGGCATCTGGCCTCCCTTTGGAGAAAGAAGAGGATGAATGGACTGCACCCCTCCAGAAACTGCAGACCTGCTACAACATTAATGTCGACAAAGACGATGACCCAAGGAAGGTGAATATTGTGGAAACAGAAGGTCAAAGAGATGTGGAAGAAATAGGAGTTGAACTACCATTCATTGGACAGCCAATAAAAATAAAGAAAGTCAATATCAGGACAGAGGAAACACCAAAGCTTTCCAATGTCGGAGATTACTTGGACACTCCTACCATTGACAAAATCATAGAATTATTGCATGAGTATCAGGACTTGTTCCTGACCAAGTTCACTGATATGAAGGGAAACAAAGGACCTATAGGAGAAATGAGAATAACTTTGAAACTAGACGCGAAGCCAGTCAAGCAAAGACCCTACAGATTGAACCCGAAATATAAGGAAAAAGTGAAGATTGAGCTCAACAGAATGCTGGAAGCAGGGATTATTGAACCTGTCAAAGAGTCAGAGTGGATTAGCCCCATGGTAGTGCAAGATAAGAAGACAGGTGAGATCAGGATTTACGTAGATCTCAGGAAGCTGAATGATGCTTGTCTACATGATCCTTTCCCTACACCTTTCACAGACGAAGTGCTGGATAACGTGGGAGGCCAAGAAGTATATTGTTTTACAGATGGGTTTTCAGGATACCACCAGATCCGCATCACCAAGGGGGACCGTCATAAGACCATGTTTTCCACAGAGTGGGGATCCTACCAATATACAGTAATGTCATTTGGACTGAAGAATGCCCCAACCATCTTTTCCAGGGTGGTGGTTGAAGCATTCAAAGAATTTTTACATAAATTTTTAGAAGCATACTTTGATAACTGGACTGTTTTTAGTTTTTTGAAAAATCATATTGAATGTCTAAGGCTAATGTTGGATAAATGAAGGTAGTGTCAAATTGCTTTGAATTTGAAGAAGTGAATCTTCTTCCCACCATTTGGAGTATTATTAGGTCATATTGTATGCAAGCAAGGATTGTTGGTGGATCCATCCAAAATTGCAATTATAGTTGATTTACCACCACCTACATCAGTCAAACAATTGCGCACTGCGCTAGGACACACTGGCCATTACAAGAAATTTATCAAAGGATACGCTCAGATTACTGCGCCAATGGATAATTTATTAAAGAAATACTGTCAGTTTGGTTGGACAGACGAATTCCAACATAGCTTCGACACGCTGAAACAAAAGATGGTCACTGTGCCTATTTTAGTCTTTCCCAACTAGAGCAAGGAATTTCATGTCCATGTTGATGCATCTTCTATTGCATTAGGAGAAATACTGGCACAACCTGGAGAAGGGGACATTGATCATCCATTATCATTTTCCAGGAAAAGGCTCTCCATAGTTGAAATCAATTACACTACTACAAAGAGAGAGGGACTAGCCATGGTGTATGCATTGTAGAGATTCCGCCACTACTTTTTGGGAGGACACTTTAAAATGTTTACTGATCACTCCATGCTGAAATACCTAGTCAACAAGCCAGTGTTGGGGGGGAGAATATGAAGATGGCTTCTCCTATATCAAGAATATGATTTTGAGATCATAGTTAAGCCAGGAAGAATGAATAAGGGCCCAGACCACCTGTCAAGGTTGGAGCATGGAGAAGAACCTACCAATCTAGAGGACACACTACAGGATGCACAATTGCTTGCCATTAGAAAGATTGATGACCACTTCGTGGACAAAGTCCAGTTCCTGTCAACAGGAATAGCTCTAGCCAAATACACAATTCCGCAAAAGAAATAGCCAGTGGTGCGCTCTGCCGATTTTTCACTGATAGTTGGTCAGCTATATAAAATGGGACCTGATGAGATCCTAAGAAAATGTGTGATGGAGGAAAAACGCCCTATGTTCCTCGAAGAATCTCATGAAGGCATTGCAAGAAAAGAAATTGTGCAGAAGGTTCTGCAAGATGGCCTTTGGTGGCCTACATTACACAGAGATGCTAAAGAATATGCTAGAGCATGCGATGTATGCCAGCGAGTTGGAAAACAATCCCTAAGAGATGAGATTCCATTAGCACCACAGATGACCTTACAAGCATTTGAAAAATGGGCCATTGACTTCGTGGGACCTATAAACCCACTAGGAAAGTGCACAGGAGCAAGGTATATTATCACTGTGACAGAATACCTGACTAGATGGGCCGAAGCAAGAGCATTCAAGGACTGTAGTGAAACTACAGCTGCGTGTTTTATATTCGATGACATAATAACCAGGTTTGGATGCCCTAAGGTCCTTATGAGTGATCAAGGTACACACTTCATTAATAAGACAGTTGAAGCCTTGACTGAAGAATTTGCAGTCCACCATCAGAAGAGTACACCTTATCATCCACAAGTAAACGAAACGGTTGAAGCATTCAACAAGATCTTGGAGACAACATTGACAAATATTTGCAGTGTGAACAAGGATGACTTGGATTTAAGAGTACCAACAATACTCTAGGCTTATAGAACCACTTGCAAGAAATTAACAACGTAAACTCCTTTCAAGTTGGTTTATGGTCTTGAAGTTGTTGTCCCAATGGAGTACTTGGTACCAAGCTTAAGAATTGTTTCATTTACAGACATGGATGATACTGGCACTATTCATGAGAGGCTATCATAGTTGGTCGAACTAGAAGAAGATGGATTCATTGCAAGCTTCCATCAGCAAATTCAGAAGGAACAAAAAAAGGCCTATCATGACAGACACATCAAGAAGAATATATTCAGGCAAGGTGATTTAGTCCTGGTATATGAAAGTAAGTTTATAAAACACCCTGGGAAGTTCAGACCGCATTGGCTTGGACCATATGAGATTGTCTATGTTATAGAAGGTGGAGTTGTGCAGCTGAAGACATTGAAAGGAGACGGGAAGGAAGGCTTAGTGAATGGGAGTCGATTGAAGTTATACTATGACAACCAGCTACCTCGCAGCTCTCAGTAGAATCAAGAAGACAAGGGTCTAGGTACCAGGTGTAGTTGAAACTGGGTACTAGACACAGAAAAGACAGTTTGCACAAGGATGGAAAGGAGGCATAAAGCAGAAATAAAGGGTTGCACTACGTAGTCGAAAGTCGAAGAAAAACAAGAGGATCAGATCTCAAGTGCCTTGGGATGAGTCACAAGTGAGTGTTGGGGGGTTGTTGGCCCTGGGTTATGGAAGGAAGTGAAGAACGAGGAAGAAAAGGTAAAAATCGAGCTGCACGGGAGACATAGTGGTTGTCACTGGGTCGAAGTGAGCAAAATAATAGAGAAGATGGAGTGAAGTGCAGAAAATCAAGTTGTTGGATGAGGAGATCAAGGATAATAGATCAGCAAGGAGAATAGACCAAGGATGACTCAGGAAGTGGGAAAATCCAGCATTAGATGCCTTGGAGCACTATGATATGGAGAAGGAAAGACAGGCTGGCGAAGCTCAGAAAGAATGGGTCAAGTTGACCTAAGGTTGTAGACACCTAGGGATTTTGGTAATTAGGGTCTTGACACCTAGGTTTCAACCTAAGGTTGTCGATGACGGATTGTAATGTATAAATAGAGGTTGAGAGGACCTAGGTTGGTTCGGTACTATGGTTGAGCCTTATTGTCGATTATTGTTCATCAGGAGAATATTGTATTAAGGGTGAGAGAAGTGCTAAGAGAGAGAGCCTTCTGGTATTGTAAGATCTTCAGTTGGGTGCGAAGATCAAGTTCTGCAACTGGGTGCACAGGAAGGGAAAGAGAAAGAGAGATGAAGAGAGAGGATCTGTTGGCCAAGAGCGCAAATCAGAACTGTAAGCTTTATCTTAATATATCATAAGCACAGTTCTGTGGACGTATCCCTAGAGAGAGGGTGAACCACGTACATCTGGTGTCGTGTGTGTGATTGATGATTTGAGATCTGATGTTGTTATATTGTTATCTACATTATTGTATTAGATCAAATCTATAGCTGTGAATGATAGATATAGCTATTTTAATGATAGATGCATGTTATGTTGTTGTTGTAATAAGAAGCCCTTGATATTCCCCTAGTTGTAGACATCTTTTTCCTGCAACCCCCTCATAGATGCTTTGGGTGAGACTGCATATGCTTCATAGGTGTTGCCGAAAGGGCCAGTAGCTAGGGCTTGTTGGTGCTCTCTTGGAGTTGAACCCTGGGTCTGCCCCTGTGCCAACAGGTACCAGCAGAGGGAACATGGGCATTGTTCTTAGAGACATCAATGATGACACGACGAGGTTCGCCAACAATCTAATGGCTTGCAATTTGTTGAGGAAGTGAAGGAAAGAAGATGCTCTAGCAAGAGTCACCGCAGTCACTGCGCAATGCATGAAAGGGGTAATGTTTAGTTGGGTTCCTTACCTCATGAAACACTTCTTGATTGACTATAGATATGCACATGATAATGGAATTGAGTTCCATTATTCCTAGCTCCTTAGCTTCATTGCATTGGTCACTTGGCAGGAGCCGAATTTTTTGTCTATTATGGATAGGAAAGGGAAGTGCTCAACATCCATGTATGAATCCCTCTAGCAGGCCAAGGATACAAAAAGTTAGCAGGTGAATAACATGATGTTTGTTATTATTCTTGAAGGTATACAACAATGAATAGCCAATGTGTGTTGCATTCCTATGGAAGTGGTCTAGGAGTCTGAAGGGATAGCTCATTTTAAGGAATCCAGGCACCATATGTGGATCCATGTTGTAAGCGATCCAAAGAAGAAATGTTTGGAGATGCAGTATTGTGTCATTAGGGAAGAGGTTGATTGGATAATCAAAGACTGGACAGAATAGTGGAAGGTTCCAGTAGCAAAACTAGCAGTAACAACATCATCCAAACCTAAGGGACACGCCAAAGCATGCCCATCAACAAAGACAAATGTCTCGACTACTATCACCAAGAAGGTTGGAGCACGCACTTAGGTGTCTGGAAGAAACACATTGCCTAAAAGGCTAGGGAGGACAACAATGTTGCCCAGGGAAGATGTTCATGTGGATGCCAAGAATAGAGAGAACACTCAAGCTAGCGAAAAGGGGGCACAAACGACAATGAGTGGGGCACAACCCTCGCCATAAAAAATAAATACAACCCAGGTGAAGGAAATATGAAAAAAGATGAAATACACCAAGACGACCCCAGTCATCACCCTGACAGAGGATGATGTTGAGTTTGTGGAGAACAAGGTCCAGGACATGGGGGAAGATGTCGTCCACGTCACAGAAGCACATAGAGATGAGATCATGACCAAACTCATAGAATTCCATGATACTCTACAATGACTACAAATTCATACAATACAACAGGCTACAATGCAACATCCTGAAAAGACACAACAACCTGAAAAGACATAGCAATGCCCTGTGCAGAGAGAAAAAGATGATATAGTTCAGATAGTGGTACAAGGAAGTGACATATTCATGGTTACACAGAAGATGGTCAGATTTGATCAAGAGACCGCACAAAAACCCATGGGGGACATAGAGAAATTTGAGTTGGTCATGGCATAGATACCCATGAAAGCACTATATGAACTCCAAGCTAGTGTAATGAAGGAGGTAAAATATAGAGAATTCGCAAATGCCACCAACTTGGAATTTAGTAGGGGGGTTACAAATATGTTACAGATTACCTGTGATCAGTTGAATTCGGAGAAGGAGGAGGAAAAAGAGTGCATAGACAAGCTAGAGAAGGGGCTAGCAGCCGCATTCCAGACAACGCACAAACAATGGATAGGAGCGCAGATGAAAATATAAAGATCATTGTGCAAATAGTTGAGGGATATAGGAAATAGATATAGGAGTTGAAATAAAAACTTAATCCTACGACTCCTCTTGAGGTTTGAGAGAAGAGAGAACAACAATCATCCTTCCAGACAAATGAGATGGATAGGGAAGCCAAGGAAGTCACAAAACTATTTGACATAACTACACAATTTTGGACTACTTTGGAGGAGGATAAAAAGTTCCAAAAGTTGGACCAGAAAGAGGAGAAAATAAACGTTGCAATGCAGGAGTTGAATAAGTGACATAAATCCATGAGCATCACAAAACACTTGAAGGGCATGTAGGAGATGAATACCCTGCAGGCAGACTTAAAAGTTGCACAGATCAATAAGCAAGCAAGGTGGGCCAAGTTGGAGACCCTCTAGGAAAAGCAGCACAGATAATTGCGGACATGGAGGAAGAGAATACAAGGATAGTTCAGGCACATACATAGAGCACAACATTTTTGCAAGAACAGATAACAATGCAGATGGTCGAGGTGCTAGCAGAGAAAGTTGTTCAAGTGAAATAAAAAGGGAAGGAACTAGTAGAAAAGTTCCACATCTTGGAGAAGGTGTTATAGAGAGCACACACCACTTGAGTGGCTCAGGACGAGATGCAAGTCAGTGTTGGGGTCCTGTTGGCACAGAACTATTTTGGGAGAAAGACCTATTTTGGGTGCATACCTATTTTTGGAAGAGAATGTATATTTTTGGAGCACGTGCATTAGGAGGAAGGAAAGCAACATGCATAGAAAGAAGGAAAAACAACATGCAAACAGGCCTAACCATGTTAGGATTATGGATTTTGACAATATTGTAATGACTATAAGCCAGTAGAGTAGTATAAATAAGTACCTAGGATGTCTAGGTTCGGGTGGGTTTTATTATGAACTTGTGGGTTGTTAATTAATGTGAGTTTTGCAATGGTTATTGTGGTAGAGCCAAACAAGCTATTTTTTAGGGTTAGTTCACCATGTGCAGAACATGGTGTGATCTAGTCAACCTCCCAAAGGGTACTTACCCTCCTTTTTTATTGTAATCCTAAAGATGTAATGCGTGCAACACATATTTTGCAGCAAAATTAATAAAAGAGAAGAAGAGCTAGATATTTGTGGACGTAGACCCAGGAGGGGGTGAACCACGGTAAAATACTGTGTTTTATGTGTTATGAATGATTTCTTTTACTATTATGTTAATCATCAATTAAAGAATGAGTGGTCAAACTAGTTATAACAACATGCATGCATAGTTGATGGTGAATGAATCCTAGAAGTAGATGAATGATTAACAATGTTGATGCATAAGGGAAAGAAACAAACCACAATCCCCACTCCTTCCTACATTGCAAACACCTGAGTATTGTAGTCCCCCATAAATCTATCTCGGGTGAGACTGTGTTATGCACTCTATGTGAAGTGTTGCCTTCTGGTTAACCAGGAGGGTCGATAGTTTTGAGGGTTTTGTTGGAAACCTATTTGAGATCAGAACCTGGGTCAGCCCAAGTAACCAACAATGATCCCTTTCTCACTAAGCCCAAACATTATATTTTCATGTCTCTCTCTTAACAAATGGAAACGAAAGAAATATTCACCCACCACTTGGGAACTCATCCCATTGCTTGGGAGCTTAAGATAAAATCATGACATGAGGTCTTAGGATATGAATTAGAATTGATTTAATATTTGACTTAGCCCCCTTGGAATAAGTCATTTTCTTAATTCCTTAGCTCCCTTTCCCTCTCATGGAGTCCTAGTCCCCCATACTCTTTTGTCTGACTTGGTCTGCAGTCGTGATGTATTTTATTAATGTGTGTGAATGTGAATACACTTTACAATGCTAGGCTCATCGACATTTCAACATCTATTCTTTCTTACTTAATTTCACAAAGACACCCTGGGCTAGAACATATATAGACATTCAATTCAACCCAAAACATCATGTAGTGCATCGTTTTACCTTATTACTATTATAAGAAAAACTTATTCCTTGAGGGAATTTATTCGTAAATGACATGTTTATTGACTCTTACAACGATGATGAGACAAAATTTAAATATTATTGATTAGATTGAAAATGTGGAATTGATCAAAATAAACTTATGAGATGCTTAAATAGATATTTTTATGCAATAATATGATAAATGAATAATAATGATTAGTTATGTTAATGATTTTGTATAGATTTGGTTATAGATATTTATTGAAAATACTAATAATAGCTTCCTAAGTGTGACATGGAACTATCAGGATATGTTGACACAGGACTCATCGACGAAATTTGGGACTCTAGATTGATTCAAAAAGTAGTACTTGTCTGATTATTATGGTTTGTATAGTTGATTTGAATGATAAAAAATAATGATGAAAAGGTTAGGTGAATGCAGACACAGGGAGCACGCTTGTTGATTTGACACACACATGGGTAACAGGGTTGTATGGAGCTATACCAGGTACTATCCAGAGAGGTGGAACAACTTCCTTGCTTTTACCTACTAGCACTCATACTGTGGCCAGAGTTGAAAAATGTGGGATACTTTTTCTAAGTGGTTGCATGTTGTAGTGAGGGTAGGTCAAGGATTCAGTGACTCATGATGACCAGTTGAGGGGTGTGCAATAAGGTGAAATCCTTATTCCTTAGCATCTATCAGTCTCTCAATAAGGGAAACGATAGGAGTTAACAATGTCTTTGTATTTGCGCCAATTTTCCCATTTCTCAAGGTCAGATACTTGAAGGACATGTACACATGACACCCTTGGAGTACGTTAAGTAGGTCTTGAAGGGCATGGCATGCATGACACCATTCGAGTATTTCAAGTAATTTTGGAAGGGCATGGTGTGCATGGCGTACTTGGTATCCTTGTGAAATTGGAATTGAAAGTAAAGGTGAAAAATAATTTAAGATCATGGTACAAAGAAAAAATATTCTTAAACTTTTCAAATAAGAAAAAACATTAATTATTTCCATCCTCTTAGAAATGATAAAAATTTAAATTGAAAGACTTAAATAAGATTTTTTTTTTAGAGTAAAGTCAAAATAAAATAAACAATTAGAAAGTAAGCTTGACTTTCAAAATGGTGCATGTTTTTTATTTTAGCTAATTAATTAATAGGAAAATCAATCTCATGAGAGTTCTTAAACCAATGAGAAAAGTTAGGGGAAGAATCCTAGTTCAATTTGAAAACATAAGCTAAAAAAAGGGTACGCTAGAGTTAAGTGGAGAATGTATTAAATAACTAAGACACAAAATATACTCATGCAACAAAAATAAGAATCTTGAAGGAAATCTAGGAAACACCCAGGAGAAAATCTAAGAGTCAAGAAAAGCTAAGAAACATCAAGGAGGAATTTTAGGAGAAAAGTGGGTGAGAGAAATGATTTATTTTAAATTTTTAATTGGTAACTTCATGTGAATTTAGACATGTTATAAAAAGTAAGGTCTTGGGACAAGGGGGGATGAATGCCATATTTTTGGATGGTTGTCATAATGACAATGGATTTTGAGCATTTTTATTGAGAGTTTGGACATTGGTTTGTCTTTGAGGTGGGAACCTCTAAGCTTTTGAGCTTGAACATCAATTTGTTGCTTGCGGTTTGGGTATCTATACATCCCTGTTGCAGCTAGGTGGGCCTTGGGGGACTCTGGGGAAGAAGAATACCAATATATATCGATAGGATGGTTAACTAGTGGGTTAATAAGCAATCGACAAGCTCCTAACGAAATTGATTAATTGGTTAACTAGTGGGTTAATTCATATATTTTATTATTGCTATGCGTTATGTATATTTTATTAAATATTTAAATTGGTTTCTATTCATTTCCTTTTACAATAACTTCAATATTATTATTAGTCCCTATCGTAGGCATAGAGGGACTATAGAGATCGATAATTCATTGACCTCACATTAGTTTGTCCTTTGACCAGAAATATTTGCATATTATCTATTGATGGAGCTAGGGAACTAAAAACATTGAATTTTATATAATAAAAAGTACCATATATGTAGTGATCTGATTGGATAACAGATTAGATGTCTTATTGTCGGCTTTTCTATTCCCAATGTTTTATATGTTAGCATATCCAAAAAATTTCAACGTCTACAGTCTTTTTGAATCATATATTTTTCTTATGCATTGCTTGAAGGTGGATTAATGCTAGCATTAGTTTGAATGTTTGTCTTAGCATTTTTCTACTGCCATTGTCTTAGATCATATACGGTGATTTTTTTATTCATACTAATCATATTTAAATGTTTATATATGAAAGATTTATAGTGATCGATAATTCCAAAGTTTATAACGTTGTTGCCACATGTATTTGTATTGAAATGTATTGACACTTTTTTTGAGGTGCTTGAATAGGCCTGACAGCTTAAATGTTTACATGATGTGAGGTCCTCCAACAGGACCAACTGCTTAAATTTTTGCATACCCTGAGGTCCTTGGACAACCTGACAGCCTTAAATGTTTATCTAAATATACTTCTCGGGGTACATTTTCCTCGAAATTTTCCATACAATGTTGCAGTGATTTTGCAGAATATTGTTGTCCACCACTAGTTGAAGGCCCGACGGCTTAAATGTTTGCATACCGCAAGGTCCTTAGACATCCTGATAGCCTTAAATGTTTATCTAATTACGCTTCTCGGAGTACATTTTTCCTCGAAATTTTCCATACAATGTTGCAATGATTTTGCACAATATTGTTGTCCACCGCCAGTTGAATAAGCATTCTATCTTTCATCCTTCTTCTAGCCTTACAATGAAATTTCATCATCATTGAAGCTACATACATTGTTTATTGGTTCGGTGAGTGCTTCTTCTTTGACGGTTCGTCGGTTGCTGCTTGTTGTTGTTGCTTGGTTCACAATTCGACCTGTGCTTCTTTCTTTCATCGTTTCAGAGTAAGTTTCCATGCCATAGTTTCATTTTCTATTCCTTCTTTGATGTTCAGTGTTTGCAGTTTGCAAGTAAGAATGTTTGTTTATTTCTACTGGCATGCTCGTCGTATGTTTCTGGTTCCTTCTATGCTTCGGTTGTAGTTTCGTAATCGTTGGAGATACATATGTTGTTTACTAGTTCGATGGTTGTTGCTTGTTCGTTGGTTCGTTGGTTCGTCGGTTTCTGGTTGTGTTTGTTTGGCTCAAGTTTATGCTCTGAGGCCCTGGGGCTATAGTTGGTTGTGTTTGTGGTTTCTTGCTGGTTTGGTGCTTGTTGTTTTATTTTGTTTGATTCATCTTTGCAAGGTTGGGGTCCTGCGCCGGTAGTTGGAGTTTTTTTGTTTTTGTATTATTATTTTTTGGGGGCGCTTTATGGTGTTCAACCCATGCACCCATAGGTGGACATGCAGTTGTGTTATTTTCCCTGTCTAGCGAGGTCGATATATGTTCTGCTATGAGATTTTGTTGGTGCTTCGGTGTTGACATGATAGAAAATAGTTGTATGAAAAATAGTTCAAGAAGTACATGTGAAATTGCAATATCCGTTGTTTTTTTGTTAAAATAAAACATATACAGGCTACATTTATAAACCATGTATGGTGAAATGTGTCCATATAACAATACATGTTGTTTATCCTCTACACATATTGGTGTGCCCACGATACAATTTGTCTTGTACTTGAGATATGAAATGTACAACAAAGATTCTGCAAAATTATATTATTTCCATGTCTAGAACCATATCTGGGTAGTTTGCCACGGAAAACCAAAATCTTGTATCATGGGCACAACAGTGTGTGTATAGGATAAATAACATGTATTTCAATTGGTGGAATCATATATGGATACTTTTCCATGGAAAACCAAAAACCGTTTAGCTACGGCCATGCAATTTCGTAATATTTTGTGGCTTGTAATATATTTTGGGCAAGGAAAAAAAATTACATATTTACAACTATGGATGGAGAAGCACAAAGGTTCATGTTTTTGCCTATCTTTTAGAGAATTCGTTGAGTCTCTTTTACTATATGTACATATTACTTTTTCTCCAGTGCATACCAGCTTTCGTTAATGTTCATTGTATTTTGTGTGTTCCCACATTCAAACAAACAAAATAGCTAGAGAAAACGACGAAGTCTTGACTGCATCGGTTGAGGAGGCGATAGAAAGGTGCATGCTTGCCTATCTTTTAGAATATTCGTTGATTCTCTTTTACTGTATATACATATTACTTGTTCTCCGATGCATACCAGTTTCCATTCATGTTCATTGTATTTTGTGCATTCCTACATTCAAAAAAACATAATAGCTAGAGAAAATGATGGAGTCTTGACTGCATCGGTTGAAGAGGAGATAGAAAAGTGCATGCTTGTACTTTTATTTCACATTTCATTGTTTTTTATTTCATTGTATTGTCTATATATGTGTTCACCTAGTTTATTGTATGTAGATGTTGCGTACCTTCCTACATAATAACTTATCTTCATTACATGTCTTCCTACATACTAACCTACTTCATGTTTGTTGTATTTTCCTTGCATTGCTACATTTAAACAAACAATATAGTTGGAGAGGACGATGGACTCTTTGGTGGGAATGTAGATGGGGAATTACAGAGGTGGATACCTATACTCTCATTTCATATTCCAGTGTTCATTTTTTCATTTACTGTTTGTATATTTCTTGTGCTTGTTCTACTACTTTGCACCTTTTTTATTTTTTATTTTTTCTTTGTTCTTTTCTTCCTTCAAATATAATATCTTTTTGTGTATTCTCATGTGAATCGTATTCTATTTGTTGTTACATTAGAATAAATAGAAGTGTTTCTATTTATTTTACATGTATGTCTTCATATTAACTTGCCTTGATGTCCATTACATATTCGGCGTTGCTACCCTGGAATAAATAGGTTGGTTGGACATGAAGATGAATTGTTCTATGCAACAACATAGGGTTTTGTGGTACAATATTCGAAAAGGTATACCAACTGTGCTGGTAAATTAAATATACAAACCAGGTGGGGGCATATAATATTAGACTAGAAAACGATGGCTTGGAAGAAATGGGCCATTTTTCCCTCCCTATTTCTACTCTTTCCATTTTATATTATCTCTTTTGTTTTCTAATTGATCTGCTTAGTGGTCTTTCCGAAAATGCCTTGGTTCATCGATTGGCGGATGAACGGTTTCACATGTATGGTCATGATTCTACCTTATTCCATACTTACCCACTTTGTTGATTGCGGGTGTCGGGCTAGCAGGTTCAAGATTTCTTCCCTGGCTTTCGGGGGTCCGCGATATACAGATTGGTCGTGGTGCCCCGCCCTCACGCCCTGTTTACTATTACGCATTTTTCCAGTCAAAAAAATTAGATGCATATAATTTTATGCTTGTTTAGTCCTTATGATAGACAATATACCATGCATATGCTTGTTATAATTATTTTGTTGTAGTCACCATTTTAATAAAAAAAAAATGAAGAGAATGGGGATACAGATCTTATTTCCCCAAAACATACCTCCTCACTTAACAGGCACACAATGATTCAAATAATTTACACATGGTTCAAGAAGAATGCATTAGGTGATGTAGCACACCCATTTCGAAACTCTGGGCTTATTCACGCTCTGATACCCATTTGTACACACCATTTGTACAAAGCTCATACAGATATCATATATCCCATGCATTTAAACAAATAAACACATTCAACTTAGAGTAAAACATATCATTACTTCTATAATTAAACAATCCATAGCATTCCATATTAATTCGTTTACACAACAGAAAACATGATAACATTTACAGTGGAGACATGATAAAATGTGATAAACATAGTTAGACACTTATCTTGTAACAATGGCGGAATCCACCAAACAAATGCAGGCCTTCCACGAACCTCCCAGCCTTAGACCACACTGATCATCAACTCAGCAGTGGGTCACCCCCGAGCTGGGACTAAGCTCCACCCCAAGGCAAGGAATCTAGGCTCAGGCTCAGGTTACAGGGAAAACAGTCACACACAACCACAAGGAGGGGATTCTCTCCCAGGAATATCCCATGCTCACTTCCCACAGATCCTCATTCCCCACATGCCTGTTCCACCCTAGGAGAATTCACCTTCTCTGTCACCTGGACAGTCCTTCGGTTGTCAATCTCCCTTACCTTGGGTTACAGGAACAGACCAGACCGGAAGTCTCCGGGCTCTATGGTAGCTGTAGGGTTCCTTCCAAGAGTTCTCTCCTTCCCATGTGCACTCTCTCACCTGAAGGGAGTCGCTCACAGGCCAACAAGACTCACGCAGTCCAGTACTGCGTAGTCTCAACAATCCCATGGGAAAACAGACACAGGCTTTCCAAAAGCTGGATTCGGCGATCACAGGATGGCTTCACAGTCACGGCTTTGGAACAGGAAATGCTCGCATAGTCTCACTCATCTTTTCTGAACAAGCAAATACTCTTCCCCGAATCCAACATAGGCTTCTCGTAAGCTAGGGTTACACGCACGGGATTTCTCAAAATCAGACAAAGACAGTCCAGTCACAGGGTCTCCCCAAGGTTCTCTATAGGAGTCGAGATAGTCATACTGCTCAGAGCTCAGTACACGTTCATACACTCCGGTGGAATGGGAATCAGAACCTTCTCACGACTCACCCATGCCATTTTATTCGCATACCAGGGTTGACACTTGTCACCCATGGAACTGCATGCATTCCACCAGCACATGTTCCTCCCACCACTTGGAAATTCATGTTTCCTTCCAAAAGGACTTAGGATACAAACATATGATGCACATATCTTTTGGAATAATATTAAAATATTATTCCCAGGCTTAAGCCCCCTAGGCTTAGCCCCTAGGCTCAACACTTAGCCCCTTTTCCCACCTTCCAGCCTTTAATTCCTTGCCCACTCTATGGATGCTCAGTCCCCCTTCACTCATTCATCGTGGTCGGTCTGCACCTGGTGGTATTTATATTTTATTAAGTGTTCTGCATGATTACATATACAACAACAGGCTCTTGGCCTTCAATACTCAGGCTTCCTGGCATAACAACACATAAACCTCCAGCTTATGAAAACTTGGCTCACCAGCCTATAAAACATGATTACAATTCCTTTCCAAACATGGTTTACAACGAGGCTCAGCCTTGGGGACACTACAATCCCCCTCCCCTTATTTTTGCACTGTCCTCAGTGCAACTTACACTGTCTCTGCAAGCCTTTCAAAATTTTCAAAAAGATGCGGGTACTCTGCCCGCATAACCTCTTCATTCTCCCATGTCGCATCCTCAGGACTGTACCAGGTCCACTGGACGTTTACAAGCTCTATAGTTCGATTTCAGAGATGTTTTCTTTTCCTGTCCAATATGCGTACAGGATGCACTTGCAGGACACCTTCCGGTTCCACCTGAATCACATTCCAATCGATAACATGATTAGCATCAGGTACATATTTCTTAAGCAGTGAAACATGAAACACATTATGTACAGTCATAGATGCAGGTAATGCAAGCATGTATGCAACCGGCCCAATCCTTTCCAGGATCTCAAATGGCCCACAAAATCTTGCTGCCAACTTGGCGCAACTTCCCAGTCTTAGGGAAATCCTGTTAGTTTTCACTTTCAGGAAAACATGATCACCCACTTTGAATTCTCTATGGGTTCTGTTACTATCAGTGTAACTTTTCTGCCTGTCCTGGGCAGCTTTTAAATTATGTTTAATTCTTATCATTTGGTCTTCCATCTCTTTGAGTAGTTCAGGCCCAACTACTACTCTGTCAGTTGGATTATCCCAGCTTACTGGAGTGTTGCACTTTCTTCCATAAAGTGCTAAGAATGGGCTCATCTTCAATGATGCATGATACCCATTATTGTAGGTGAATTCTACCAAATGCAGGTAGTCTTCCCACCTTGATGGTTTATCCATCACATACATTCTCAGCATGTCTTCTATTATCTGGTTCACCCTCTCTGTCTGACCATCAGACTCAGGATGATACGATGTACTAAAGTTCAGATTCATTTTGAATCCTTTGAACAGTCCTTTCCAGAAGTTCGAAGTGAATTTCGGGTCTCTATCAGACACAATTGTCTTAGGAATTCCATGCAAGCGTACAACTTCTTTTAGGAAAATATCAACAACATCTGCTGCTCTGTGGGTGGTTTTCAGTGGAATAAAATGGGCATCTTTAGTAAGTTTGTCCATGACCACCATGATTGAATCATGTTGCTTTCTTATTCTGGGCAATCCTGTGATAAAATCCATTGTTACCACATCCCATTTCCATTCAGGAATAGGTAAAGGCTGCAGCAACCCTGCTGGGTGCCTATACTCCGCCTTAACCTTCTGGCACTCCATACATCTAGCGATGTATTCAACGATTTCTTTCTTCAAACCCGACCAAAAATAATGGCTTTTGACTGCTGCCACAGTCTTCTGATATCCAGGATGTCCAGCATAATCCACATTATGCATCTCCTTTAGAATTGTCTGCTTCAATTCTTGGACATTAGGTACATACACTCTGTTTTATACAGAAGTAAACCATTAATTCCCAAGGTGTAACTTTCCTTGGTCTGGGGTCTCTCACGCTGTTGTAGCTTTGCTACAAGATTTTTGTACTGTAAATCAGCATTTGCAGCTTCCAAAATTTTGTCTTTCACCTCAGTCTGGTACATGCTAATGGTTGTAGCATGTAATTCGTGCATTTTTCTACTGAGTGCATTAGCCACCTTATTTTCTTTCCTTTTGATATGCTTGATATCAAATTCATATTCGCACAGAAACTCCAACCATCTGATTTTCCTGGCATTTTAGGTTGGCTGATCAAATAAATACTTCAGACCTTTATGGTCTGTCCTCAACTCGAATCTCTTGCCCATAAGGTAATTTCTCCATTTCCTCAAGGTGTGGACGATTGCTGCCAGCTCTAAATCGTGAATGGCATAATTTTTCTCATGCTCCTTCAACTTTCGGGACTCATAACAAATTACAAATCCCTCTTGGCTGAGTATTCCTCCCAGCCCCTCCTTACATGCATCCATGCATACTATTTAATCTTTGTTTGGATTTGCAATCTTCAGGATTGGAGCACTAGTTAGCAGTTGCTTCAATCGTTGAAAGCTGCTCTCACATTCTTCAGTCCACTGGGACTTCTTCCCCTTCCTTTGCAAGGAAGTGATAGAATGGGCTATCCTTGAGAATCCAACTATAAACTTCCTATAGTAACCTGCCAGTCCCATAAAAGAGCTAACTTCTGCCACACTTCTCGGCGCTGGCCATTCTCGAATGGCCTGTACCTTTTCAGGATCCACAACGATCCCTTCTTCATATTTAATATGTCCCAAGTAATGGATCTGCCTTTGGTAAAATGAGCACTTGCTCAGTTTTGTGTACAACTGGTGTTCTCTCAACACCTGTAGAACCATTCTCAGGTGTTGCTCATGTTCTTCCTCTGTCTTGGAATACACCAAGATATCGTCCAGGAAGACTATGACAAACTTGTCCAAATAATTTCTGAACACTCCATTCATTAAGCACATGAAAACAGCAGGCGCGTTGGACAATCCAAACGGAACCACTGTGAAATCATAATGACCATACCTTGTTCTAAAGGCGGTCTTGCTGATGTCCTCATCCTTTATTCTCACTTGGTGATATCCTGATCAGAGATCTATTTTCGAAAATATTTTTGCATCTTTCAACTAATCAAAAATATCATCAATCCTTGGCATGGGATACTTGTTCTTGACAGTGACCTTATTCAACTGTTGAAAGTCAATGCATAGCCTCAACGTCCCATCTTTCTTCTTCACAAATAGGACCGGGGCTCCCCAAGGTGACACACTGGGGCGAATGTAACCTTTCTTTAGTAGCTCTTCAAGTTGCAATTGCAACTCTTTCATCTCTAGTGTACTCATTCTATAAGGATCTTTTGAAACTGGAGCTGCTCCAGGCATCAAATTTATAAAAAAAGCGATGTCCCTCTTCGGAGGTAATCTAGGTACCTCCCGAAATATGTCCTTGAATTCTTTGAGTACTTCATGGTCTTCCAGATTCGATACTACATCTTGGGATGCTTCTTCCACCCGAGATGCAAATAATTGACAGCCTTTCCGGTAACATTTCTTCAATTGCATGGCTGAGATCTCCCTCACATCCACGGCTCTGAGAATTCCTTGGACTGTTACCTAATTTCCCTCTTCATTCAGGCATGTGAACCTCTTGTTACGGAAATCCATAAGGGCATGGTGTTGGTCCAACCAGTCCATCCCAATTAAGCAATCATATGAGCCTAAAGGAAGAATGTTCAACTCAGCCTTAGTGCTCATTCCTTTCATGTCCACTGAACAGGACTTAACCAATTCAGTGACCTTCCTCTTGGTTCCTGTGGCTAACTTCACTAACCAAGACTTCTCATGTTTGCTTCTCATTAGATGCAAACTATCCACCACTCTAGGATCTACATAACTATGGCTAGCCCTTGAATCAATTAAAATAACAAGTGGTCGGTTGTTGATCGTACCTTCCACTTCAATCATGTGCGATTGAAATTCTGCTTGCTTATTGTCTAGGATTGCGTAGGTCCTCGGCATTCTGTTGCCCATATCCTCCACTGTTTCAGCTTGCTGAACAATATGGACAGTTCTTGCTTTGTCTTTTCTGTGAGGGCAGTCTCTGTACCTATGATTTCCTTTACAGCCCCAACACTCTATAGGTGGAGGCCTTGGCATCTGCTCACTCCCTTCAACCTTCCTAGGCTCCTTAAAATATGACTGTCCCCAAGGACTGTTTCTGAAAAAGGAAGGCTTGCTTCCCTTCTGCCTCTGTTCCTTCTTAAACCTCTTCTGGTCATCCCAAGCCTTCCAAAAGGTAGGCTTTTCTCTTTGTTGTTCGTATAAGAATTTCGCCCTTCTTGTTGTTTCTTCCATAGTCTTAGGATCATCATATTGAATCTTGTCACCGATGGAAGGTGGCAATCCACTCAGATACCTCTGAATCTTGACAGCCTCGTCTTTGATGAATGGAACATACTTCAGTAGTTCCAGAAAACTTCGTTCAAACTCATCAATGGTCATACTGCCCAACTTGAGTTCGAAAAACTCCTTCATCTTTCTGTCATAGTATCTTTTAGTCAGGTATTTCTTCTCGAAATACCTCTTAAATTCCTTCCAAGTGACCTCTTTCTCTCTAATGTGTTGCACCTGCACAAACTGATCCCACCACATGGATGTTTTTCCTTTCAGTTGGTACATTGCAATTCTTCCTTCTGCATGGGCAGAATAATTCTATAGTTGGAAGTATTTCTTCATGCCAAGTAACCAGGTCTCGACATCTTCTTCCTTCTTATGTTCTCCATCGAATGTTGGAGGCCTAATCTTGTTCATCTCTCCTTTCAATTCCTCCCTTCCAGATTTATGATGTTTTCTGGTAGGGGATGGGCTTGAACTACTATGTGTCTTCCTGTCAAAATGTCTTTGGGAGCGACTAAGATGTCGGCTACCGCT
Organism: Picea engelmannii; assembly: GCA_009831015.1. Taxonomy (NCBI): domain Eukaryota; kingdom Viridiplantae; phylum Streptophyta; class Pinopsida; order Pinales; family Pinaceae; genus Picea; species Picea engelmannii. Next base: position 792,805 of record ML778131.1, read on the forward strand.
CCTCGACCTTCTTCTTCTTTAATGGGTTTTGCGACTCTCTGTCATACTTGAGTCTCTTTCCTTCTCGAGTTTCTTCTCTATTCTTTCCAGGGTCTTCAAAAATTTTAAGTTTAATGTACCCTGCCGATCCCTGACTTTCATAATCTTTCGGCTATCATCTCGGTGAGCCTTGGCCTCTCTTTTCAACCCTTCAATGATTCTCATTATGTGTCCTTCCTTATCCTTTTCTTTTCCGTGCCCGTTGGAGTTCGATCCTTCGACTCCCAGGTTAACATCCTTTCCTCCCTGTTCGTCTTCTATTTCCGGGGTAATCTGCACTTTTCCCCACTCCATACTCAGCATTGGTTAACTGGAGTCCTGACCTCCGTTGAACTTTTCACACGCACTGTGCAAATAAAATCGTAGTTTATCAGGCCATTAAACCTTCAGGAACAATCTTCAACATTTATAACTAATACCAACAAGAAAAAAAGACATTTCGATACCAATGGTTTTCTGAGCTCTCATTCGGCTCTGCATTTTTAGTGTTTTCGAAGCTTTCATTTTCGGTACTTCGGAATTTCGGGACTTTGGGTTTCGGGGTTTTGGCCCACAAGACTTTCAACTTTCTTTTCTTTCCAACCCTCGACTTCCAAAATTCCGGCTTACTCCTCCCTCCAGGCCCACATGACTCAGTGGTTACCCACAACTACGGTGGTACGTGGTATGTTAATGAGGGCCCACGTCACTTTTTAACGACATCATCGGGTCCCACCTCCCTCACTTCTCTTCTCGACCCTCTGACACGTGGTACATCTCCATGTGTCCACATCCATTCCTAGAAAAATCCAACGGTCAGATCTTTCTCACATCGGACGGTCGTTAAAGACCCGGAGATTTCCTGAAGGAATCTCATCCGTTCATTGAGACTTAGCCACATGCTAATGTCTCGACAGTATGGTCGGGATTTATCACGATGAGAGTCCGAGTTCTTTGTCAATGGAACTCCCGAATCCCCGATTTTCTGAAACGGGCAATCTCTCAACATATGGCCATCTCAAATCGGACGGCCCACGACTGCTCTGGGGTTTCCACCTTGGAAAGTCCCGATCCTTTCGGGGTTTTGGGCTTCCAAACACCGATGCGCTCTAACTCTTGTTAGCCCTCCAGGCTAGACTCGTGGTTCACATGACCTCCCCTTATATGACCACAGGCATACCTCCTATCGGGGTTTTAGACTTTCCAATGCCGAAACACATATGTCCTTAGGATTCGCGAAACGTCGAACCCCGATATGCCAATGGGCTCCCGATCTCGCCCACGTGTCCCAACTGATGGACGGCTCAGATCGTTCCTAGGACTTTTACCATGAAAATTTTGGACTTCCTTCGTGACTCCTGATATCGCGATTCCCGATTTCCCGAAATGGGAAATCTCACGACACGTGTCCTCCGTATTTTGGATGGTCTAGATCTATTTCGAAGCATTCACCCCTAGTCTCTGAGATTTAACCTTCAGACATCTCCCGACAAATCCTATGGCTGATGGGTTTTCCGGCCAAGATCTGATGGCTCAGACAGTTCCTAACCAATTCAGAATTTCGCATATCGCGATTTCCACATTCATGTGTATTTCAAAAGGAATTTTAATTCCTACACACATTTTTCCAGATCCGACGGTCATGAGGGCTCACCTTCCCTCTCGAAGAGATCCTAAGGTTCTAACACCATTGGTGTAGAGACCTATCTCCCCGTGGCCATAGACCACACCAGTTGCGGTTTCACTCGCTGCTATAATTCCTGAGCTCGTACACACGGTCAAGCAACTACTTGACACTCCGAAACAAACCAAGGTCCGAAATTGGTCCTCCAGACCCAATTTTCCTTCGCATTCTTGATCCAAAGACCGCTCCACTGGCCCATCTAGGCTCAGTGTCGAAACCTTCACTCTGATACCATTTTGTAGCACACCCATTTCGAAACTCTGGGCTTATTCGTGCTTTGATACCCATTTGTACACACCATTTGTACAAAGCTCATATGGATATCATATATCCCATGAATTTAAACAAATAAACACATTTAACTCAGAGTAAAACATATCATTACTTCTATAATTAAACAATCCATAACATTCCATATTAATTCATTTACACAGCGGAAAACATGATAACATTTACAGTGGAGACATGATAAAATGTGATAAACATAGTTAGACACTTATCTTGTAACAATGGCGGAATCCACCAACCAAATGCAGGCCTTCCATGAACCTCCCAGCCTTAGACCACACTGCTCATCAACTCAGCAGTGGGTCACCCCTGAGCTGGGACTAAGCTCCACCCCAAGGCAAGGAATCTAGGCTCAGGCTCAGGTTACAGGGAAAACAGTCACACACAACCACAAGGAAGGGATTCTCTCCCGGGAATCTCCCATGCTCACTTCCCACAGACCCTCATACCCCACATGCCTATTCCACCCCAGGAGAATACACCTTCTCTGTCACCTGGACAGTCCTTCGACTGCCAATCTCCCTTACCTTGGGTTACAGGAACAGACCGGGCCGGAAGTCTCCGGGCTCTATGGCAGCTACAGGGTTCCTTCCAAGAGTTTTCTCCTTCCCATGCACACTCTCTCACCTGGAGGGAGTCTCTCACAGGCCAACAAGCCTCATGCAGTCCAGTACTGCGTAGTCTCAACAATCCCACGGGAAAACAAAAACAGGCTTTCCAAAAACTGGATTCGGCGATCACAGGATGGCTTCACAGTCACAGCTTCATAATAGGAAATGCTCGCATAGGCTCACTCAGCTTTTTCGAACAAGCAAAGACTCTTCCACGAATCCAACACAGTCTTCTCGTAAGATGGGGTTACACGCACAAGATTTCTCAAAATCAGACACAGACATTCCAGTCACAAGGTCTCCCCAAGGTTCTCTACAGGAGTCGGGTTAGTCATACTACTCAGAGCTCCATACGCGTTCAGACACTCCGGTGGAATGGGAATCAGAACCTTCTCACGGCTCACCCAAGCCATTTTATTCGCATGCACCAGGGTTGACACTTGTCACCCATGGAACTGCATGCGTTCCACCAGCACACATTCCTCCCACCACTTGGAAATTCACGTGTCCTTCCAAAAGGACTTAGGATAAAAACATATGATGCACATATCTTTTGGAATAATATTAAAATATCATTCCCAGGATTAAGCCCCCTAGGCTTAGCCCATAGGCTCAACACTTAGCCCCTTTTCCCACCGTCCAGCCCCTAATTCCTTGCCCACTATGTGGATGCTCATTCCCCCTTCACTCATTCATCGTGGTCGGTCTGCACCTGGTGGTGTTTATATTTTATTAAGTGTTCTTCATGATTACATATACAACAACAGGCTCCTGGCCTTCAATACTTAGGCTTCCTGGCCTAACAACACATAAGCCTCCAGCTTATGAAAACTTGGCTCACCATCCTATAAAAAATGATTACAATTCCTTTCAAAACACGGTTTACAATGGGGCTCGGCCTTGGGGACACTACATGTGACCTTATTTATTCCTTCTGATGTTCATCTGCACATTCTTGCATCAAAAACATTTGGACTAGTGACATGGCCATGAGCAGTTAGTCATCCTAGACATCAGCAAACTGACAAGGCCAAAGGTAAAGATGCATATGCTCTGCTTATAGTATGCTTACCAAAAAAATATCCTCGACTATTTATTCATCTACGGCATGGTGAATATGTTGATGTCATCTGCAATACATGGTTTGCAACTCACAAGAAGTATCAACAAGTACAAGCGAGACATCGAATATAGCGCAGGTTCCACAGACTAAGAGGTGTGGTTGAAAAACTCTGGCTCCATAGTGCATCGAAGTTATGCGTGTACTTGTAGACTTATGCCAGTGAAAGAAAAATACAAAAAAAAAATGCACAATACCATTCACTTTAGTTTTCCTGTTCAAAAATTGTCACCGGGTCTAGAGTTGTAACACCCAAAGTACTATCAATAGAGGGCTTGAACAGCTGCCGAACTGGACAAGTGTTCATCGGGGACATGATGGTCGTCTATAGCACCTACTTGGAAAAGGAAAACAAAACTAGATCCATTATGCATGCTAACATGACAGACAATGAGGCCATGATGACAATGACACTGACTATTCCTACACAACTTGTCTAGAAACATGCAGAAAAGATATTGTCGAGTAATGGCATATCCATTACAAATTTTAATATATTTCCCAAAACAGTATATGACCGTGGTGATTTTGATCGGATTATTTCTCTCAACGAAACAAGTATTGTGGAAAAAATTCTCGTTGTTTTTTTCAGAATATCATTTCGTCCCAGATGCGACTATCAGCTAGCTTGCACATAGCAGTGATATTTACCCAATCGGAACCATTGGTGCAGTTGTCACACTGGAAAAAAAACTTGGCTCACAACACATTCTCCATATAAAAGATGGAGAGTCAGACAATGACAAGGCAATGGTACCGCTTTCCATATCCAGTTTTGTCCTTTACTTTCGCATGTGCATGTATCTCGGGTAAGTTACACAAATATTGCATTGTTCGATGTTGCAGTTGCAATTATTCGATACCTATTCAATTTTTTTTTCATCAGTGGAACAACAATTGCATAAAGGGATGTTTCCACTTATGCTCTTCAAAAATATGACAAAGAAAAGGGATGCTAGAGAAAGGATCTTTCGCACAACCCAAGCAACGTTTGTAACAGAGTTGCGAGTGGATATAGTACAGGATCTGAAGAAACTAGCTAGCTCTACAACTGTTGTGCGTATACATCCACAGAATCATCCTCACTTTTCTTATACAAATAGTCTTCACCAAATTTCTATGGATTGTTTTATTTTATTTTATTTTATTTTATCTTATTTTAGGGGGGAGGGTTGCAGTTGTGTATTATATTGTTCAATGTATTAATTCTCATGCTCGTGTTCCCAGGTTGAAGGTGTTTTGGTTGCAGCGAATGCGTACTCGACCCCCTTTGAACCTGTATCTGCGAAATGCAACTCTCATGCTTCTGCCTCCGCTTTGATAAGTGATGATACAATTGATTGTCTGCGATGCGGTGAAAAATTTCCATATATATATGTACATTGCCTCAATTTTTCCATCCGAACAGTGAGAAACGCAACTGTGCATTGTACAGTTAGGCAGCCTCTATTACAAAATGTGCTTTCTAAGTTGGCAGAATTTTAGTATGAAACATATCTACAGAAAAAGGAAAGTAGTGTCTACATGTTGTGCAACTTTCGGATACACAACAAATTTACCTTAAATGAGGACAATGCAATTTTTCATATTGGCTGAAGAAGGAAAAAAAAAAAAATGTCAAACTTTGGTAGGAAACGAACATATCTCATGTGTCTCTGTAATATTTATTCAACATCTAGATGAATGTTGGTCGGACTCGAGTACTTGAGATTACATGCGCATAAGATTGTTCGGTCCAAACCCATGGCCCCGGTTATTTTCTCTTGGGAACATATACCAGATGTAAGAGAAAACGAATGTCGCGGCGTCTTTTCTTTGTATATCAAATTGTTTGATGCAAAGGTCGATGTGTCCTTCTCTATGGAACCTTGTGGGAACTTGCTTGCGGCCTGTTTGGAGTTTAGTTGGTTCTTGGTTGTATGCTTCATTTGTCAATTTGTATATCGTAGAACTCTGAGTGTTGTTTGGAGGACATGGGACAAGAGAATTGCAATTTTTTAGCTAGCTAGCCCACAAATCCACCTATAAATTTGTATGGCGTTGTGGCACAAATGTAATATGTGGCTTGTTTTAGCAATTTTCCTTGATCGATGAACTTGGTAAAATTAATCTCCTGGAATAATTTGAAATCAACAAATATATACTATGCGAAGTCCAATTGTGCTATCATATCAACAAGAGGCCCTTAAAATTCAAATTGGTCGTTGTTATGCTTGCAGTGATAGAATTTTAAAAAACTTTGTTTTGTTTCCTTCATTTTTTTAAAAATAAGCGATTTAACATCCTTTGATAATTTTATGTAATTAAATTATACACTATCAATATTTAATATTAATAATTTATTATTGGAAATTAATGTTTTTAGATAATGTTAGATAGGATGACCATCCATAAACAATCACAATATTGAGCCCACCAATCCTAGAGTCCGTCTGTCAATTTGTATATCGCGGAACTTTGAGTTCTATTTGGAGGAAACATGACATTAGAAGTGCAATGTTGAGCTATCCAGCCCGCAAGTCTGCCTATCAATTTGTATATCATAGAGCTCTGGGTGCTATTTGTAGGACATAGAAAAAGAGGCCCAATTTTGAGCCCGCTAGCCCGAGAACCCGCGATCCAAAAAGTGGCTAAGTATGGAATGAGGGATCCGTGCATGCTCTATAAAATCTCATGTCCATCCTTTATAAAAGTACATATTTAGTATGTATTACTCGTTTCTCGCAAAATTTCTAGGTGCGGAAGTTGGCGGATGCACGTGTTCATATTTCCACTTACTTTTATATCACCAGCTCAACCGACCGCTTCCCCGTTTCAAATTGTACAAACTCTTTTATCTAATTAAATTATACAATATCAATATTTAATATTAATAATTTAGTTTTGAAAATAATGTTTTTAGATAATGTTAGATATTTGATAGGGATTACCATTCGTAAACAATCGCAATCTTGAGCCCGCCAGTCCTGGAGTCTATATGTCAATTTGTATATCGGGGAACTTCAAGGGTTGTTTGGAGGACACAGAACAATAGAGGTGCAATGATGAGTCAACCATCCTGCAGGTTCCCTTGTCAATTTGTATATCGCAGAATTCTCAGTGCTATTTGTAGGGAACGAAACAATAGAGGCCCAATTTTGAGCTCTCCCGCTCGAGAACCCGCAATCCAAAAAGTGGCTAAGTATGGAATGCGGGATCTGTACATTCTTTATAAAATCTCATGTCCATACTTTATAGAAGTGCATATTTAGTATGTATAACTCATTTTTCAGAAAATTTCTAGGTGTCGAAGTTGTCGAATTCATGTCTTCGGATTTCACTTACTTTTATATCACCATCCCCACCGACCGCTTCCCCGTTTCATATTGTACAAACTTTTTGGCTCGCGGTTTTCCAAATAGGCGAGTTACAGGATAAGCGGGTTCAATATTGATAATTTTATGTAATTAAATTGTACAATATCAATATTTAATATTAATCATTTAGTATTTGAAAATAATGTTTTTTAGATAATGTTATATAGGATGACCATCTGTAAACATTCGCAATCTTGAGCCCGCCAATCCTGGAGTCCGTCTGTCAATTTGTATATCGTAGAACTTTGAGTGTTGTTTGGAAGACACGGAACAATAGAAGTGCAATGTCGAGCCAACCAGTTTGCAAGTCTGCCTGTCAATTTGTATGTCATGGAACTCTGGGTGCTATTTGTAGGATACATAACAATAGAGGCCCAATTTTGAGCCTGCCAGCCCGAGAACCCATGATCCAAAAAGTGGCCAAGTATGGAATGCGGGATCCGTACATGCTCTATAAAAATATCATGTCCATACTTTATAAGAGTACATATTTAGTATGTGTTACTCGTTTTTCAAAAAATTTCTAGGTTCGGAAGTTGGCAGATTCGCATCTTTAGATTTCACTTACTTTTATATCACTAGCCCGATGGACCACTTCCCCTTTTCATATTTTAATAAATGAATATAAAGTACCCAAAGTCCAATTGTGCTATCATATCAACACGAGGCCCTTAAAATTCAAATAGCCTGCAAGTCTGCTTGTCAATTTGTATATCACAGAACTCTGGGTGCTATTTGTAGGGCACGAAACAATAGAGGCCCAATTTTGAGCCCGCAATCCAAAAAGTGGCTAAGTATGGAATGAGGAATCTGTACATGCTCTATAAAATCTCATGTCCATACTTTATAAAAGTACATATTAATTATGTATTACTCGTTTCTCAAAAAATTTCTAGGTGTGAAAGTTGGCGGATACACGTGTTCAGATTTCCATCCACTTTTATATCACGAGCCTAACCAACCTCTTCTCCGTTAATATTGTACAAAAATTTTGGAACATGAGTTTCCGATTACACAAGTTTTTTTTAAATAAGATATTTAACATCCTTTAATAATTTTATGTAATTAAATTGTACAATATCAATATTTAATATCAATACTTTAGTATTGAAAATAATGTTTTAGGTAGTGTTAGATAGTTGATAGGGATCACCATCCATAAACAATCGCAATATTAACCATGCTAGACCTAGAGTTTGTCTGTCAATTTGTATATCGCGGAACTTTGAGTGTTGTTTGGAGGACACAGAACAATAGAAGTGCAATGTTGAGCTAGCCAGCCCACAAAGGCCCTTAAAATTCAAATAGCCCACAAGTTTGCTTATCAATTTGTATATCGCAGAACTCTGGGTGCTATTTGTAGGGCACAGAACAATAGAGGCCCAATTTTGAGCCCTCCAGCCCGAGAACCCACGATCCAAAAAGCAGATAAGCATGGAATGAGAGATCCGTACATGCTCTATAAAATCTCATGTCCATACTTTATAAAAGTACATGTTTAGTATGTAATACTCGTTTCTCGGAAAATTTCTAGGTGCAGAAGTTGGAGGATACACGTGTTCCGATTTCCACCCACTTTTATATCACCATCCCGATTGACCTCTTCCCTGTTTCATATTGTACAAAATTTTTGGAACACGCATTTATGAATATGCGGGTTTTACTTTTAAATAAGATATTTAACATCCTTTAATAATTTTGTGTAATTAAATTGTACAATATCAATATTTAATATCAATACTTTAGTATCGAAAATAATGTTTTTAGGTAGTGTTAGATAGTTTATAGGAATCACCACCTGTAAACAATCGTAATCTTGACCCCGCCAGCCCTAGAGTCTATCTATCAATTTGTATATCGCGGAACTCTGAGTGTTGTTTGTAGGAAACAAAACAATAGAAGTTCAATGTTGAGCCAGCCAGCCCGCAAGTCCGCCTGTCAATTTGCATATCGCTGAACTCTTGGATGCTATTTGTAGGATACGAAACAATAGAGGGCCAATTTTGAATCCGCCAGCCCAAGAAGTCGCGATCCAAAAAGTGGCTAAGTATGGAATGCGGGATCCGTACATGCTCTATAAAATCTCATGTCCATACTTTATAAAATTACATATTATGTATGTATTACTCATTTTTTTGGAAAATTTCTTGGTGCGGAAGTTGGGGGATTCATGTCTTCATATTTTAGTTACTTTTATATCACTAGCCCGATCGACCGCTTGCCCGTTTCATATTGTACAATTTTTTTGTCTAATTAAATTGTACGATATCAATATTTAATATTAATAATTTAGTATTGAAAATAATGTTTTTAGATAATGTTAGATAGTTGGTAGGGATTACCATCTGTAAACAATCGCAATGTTGAGACCACCATCCCTAGAGTCCGTCTGTCAATTTGTCCGTAAACAATCGCAATCTTGAGGCCGCCAGCCCTGGAGTCTGTCTGTCAATTTGTATATCGCGGAACTCCAAGTGTTGTTTGTATGACACAGAACAATAGGAGTGCAATGTTGAGCCAGCCAGTGCATAGTTTCGCTTGTCAATTTGTATAACGCGGAATTATGGGTGCTATTTGTAGGACACGAAACAATAGAGGCCCAATTTTGAGCCCGCCAGCCGAAGAACCCACAATCAAAAAAGTGCCTAGGTATGGAATGCGGGATAGGTACATGCTCTATAAAATATGATGTTCATACTTTATAAAAATACATATTAAGTATGTATTTCTCGTTTTTTCGAAAAAAAAAATTGTGCGAAAGTTGGTGGATTCTCGTCTTCAGATTTCAGTTACTTTTATATCACCAGTCCAACCGACTACTTCCCCGTTTCATATTGTACCAAGTTTTTTGTCTAATTAAATTGTACAATATCAATATTTAATATTAATAATTTAGTATTGAAAATAAATTTTTTAGATAATGTTAGATAGTTGATAGGGATTACCATCTGTAAACAAGCGTAATCTTGAGGCCACCAACCCTGGATTCCGTTTGTCAATATATATATCACGGATCTCCGAGTGTTGTTTGGAGTACACTGAACAATAGGAGTACAATGTTGAGCCAACCAACCCACAAGTCTGCTTGTCAATTTGTATAACGCAGAATTTTGGGTGCTATTTGTAGGCCACAGAACAATAGAGGCCCAATTTTGAGCCCGCCAGCCTGAGAACCCGCGATCCAAAAAGTGACTAAGTATGGAATGCAAGATCTGTACATGCTCTATAAAATCTCATGTCCATACTTTATAGAAGTACATATTTAGTATGTATTACTCATTTTTCGGAAAATTTCTAGGTGCGGAAGTTGGCGGATTCACGTCTTCAGATTTCACTTTCTTTTATATCACCATCCCAACTTACCACTTCCCCGTTTCATATTGTACAAATTTTTTTGTCTAATAAAATTGTTCAATATCAATATTTAATACTAATCGCAATCAATATTTAAACAATCGCAATCTTGATGCCACCAACCCTAGAGTCCATCTGTCAATTTGTATATCGCGGAACTCTGAGTGTTGTTTGGATGACATGAAACAATAGGAGTGCAATGTTGAGCCAACAATCCCGCAGGTCCTCTTTTCAATTTGTATATCGACGAATTTTGGGTGCTATTTGTAGGGCACAAAACAATAGAGGCCCAATTTTGAGCCCTCCAGCCCGATAACCCGTGATCCAAAAAGTGGCTAAGTATGGAATGCGAGATCCGTACATGCTCTATAAAATCTCATGTTCATACTTTATAGAAGTACATATTTAGTATGTATTACTCTTTTTTTGGAAAATTTCTAGGTGCGGAAGTTGGTAGATTCATCTCTTCATATTGCACTTACTTTTATATCACTAGCCCGACCGACCACTTCCTTGTTTCATATTGTACAAACATTTTGGCTCGCAGTTTTTCGAATAGGCGAGTTACCATATAGTTGGGTTCAATATTGTGTTTCCATTGTTCTGGTGCCTTCAAACAACACCTTGACTTTCGCGATCTACAAATTAGCAAACAAATTGAAATAAAATAATATATATTATGCAAAATCTAATGGAACAATCATATGAACGAGAGGACATTAAAATTCAAATTCGTCATTGTTATACTTGCAGTGAAGCTAAAAGTACATAAACTTTACTTAAACATCAATAAAATGATTTTCTTGTAACTTTTCGATGCTTCTCTTATACAAACAGATCCTAGAAACTATAAACATCGCTTGTTGTATCTATTCCTTGATTGAAGAACCTATTAACATATTTAACGAAATCCATAGTTACTGTTAAGACCATCAATAGTGCTTTGTTATAGAAATTCTCACTTCTGAAAATTGCCATCTGCTTTATCTTTTCCCTCTTCTTTCCCTTTCTTACTCATTTTTTCGGAAAATGTCTAGGTGTGGGATTTGGCAGATTCACGTCTTTAGATTTTGATTGTTACTTTTATATCACCATCCCGACTGACCGCTTCCCCATTTCATATTGAACAAAATTTTTGAATGGTAGGTTCCTGCATAGGAGGGTATATTTTTTGGCCCTTTTTTTGTAACCCGCCCGACCGCTTTCCATACTTGGGCATTTCTTGAAATCTATTTTGTGGGTTGGTGGGTGGACGAAATGTACAATGCTTGGTCGCAATTCGCCATCACCACTACCTTCGTACTTATTTCCAGATATGAAATTATTAAGCTTTAATGCTAGAAGATTTGTCATTACTACGAATTAAACCAATATTTGTGGAGAAGAGTGTTATCCTTTCCAAGTATTCATTTCAAACATGATGCAATTTGTTTCGTGCACTGACCGATTGGAGCCTTTAAGAAATATCTAATTTTTAATCTCTATTCGTCATCACCACCACCTTCGCACTTTTTTCTAAATATGCAATTAGTGAGCTTTAATGGTAACAACTCATTCTACAAAAACCCTGGAGATTGTCATTGATCAATGAAAGGCTCGAGGAGATCTTCCATTGATACACATTAAACCATAATTTGTGGGGGGTTATATTATCCCTCCCCAATTTTCATTTCAAACATCTTCTGGAGCAAACGAAGATTCTCATTAACTTGTGGCAGATTTTCTATCCAGATACAGTAAACACATTCGGGCATAATGGCCAGAGGTTCCAGTATTCCAGGGCATATTCTTACTACTCATCTCCCTCTGCCCAGGAGAAAAAAAGGAGATGGTCCCTTAGTACACCGAGAGATATATTTCAAGCCAAAGAATTCCAAGGCAACCCTACCTGCTCAGATAACCTAACCAGTTGCATTGATCGCTGGCGCGGCGGTTGATGTCATGGATTCTGAGCCACAAGAAGATGATCTGATGGACGATGATATGGAAATGGATGATGGAAATGCATAGACTGTTTCCACTCATGTGCCCAAATTGAAATCAACCATAACGGGCGGAACTTCCTGGCTCAGTGATGGCGGTCCTGAAAACACCAAAAGGAGTTTCAAAAAGGAAACCGACGATGAACGCAATAGTCTCTTTCCAGCTCGAAAGTAGGAATTCCAGAGGTCCAAATTAGTTTTTTCTGGGCGGAATACTTTCATTGTAAGGAAATGATACATTGATGCTCCCAGAGATATATTTCAAGCCAAAAAAATATTCAATTGCGGAACTACTATCCTTTTCTCTAGATATACAATTAACATCTTCAGGAATGAGGACCAGAACTCCCACTGGTGCAAGCCATATTTCTACTAGTCATATCCTTCCACCCAGAATGGACTAATTTGGGCCTCTGAAATTGCACATGCAACCTAAGTCCCTGAATTTTTTTCGACTGTGCAGAGGCGGTTTCTAGTTGTCTCCTAACTTTCAGTTAAGGGCTATTCCATTTTCCCTGCAATGTTTTTCGTCTTCTTCCTCACGGGAAGCTTCTGAAAACTATCAATTCTACCACAGGATGATTCATTGAGGAGAAAACTGCAAGGATCTTGCATATTGCGGCTCTCATGCATGTGTTTGTGGAAGATACGTTCAATGTTTTGGCCCGAAGAACTGGGTCCAATTTCTAAGGATAGATGTACAATACTCGGTTTTTTTTTTTTAAATGGATTTGCTATTAAAAAAAAATTCCTTGGAGTCTTCGTTGTTGGTTCTTTTCTGGATTTAACATCTCTTCTCATCGGCATGGTTCAGTGGTCTCGTAGTTATTCGATATTGTATTTACTTAGGTAATTTGTTCTAAGATGGAGAATTTAACAATTATATGACAATGTACTGTGTCAATCCACCAAGATTTTATGCAAACAAAAAATGGATTACACACAGTTTCAAACCAATGTTCAATTCTATTCGCAATGCAGATAGAACATAGCAATACCAAAGTACAATGTTGTAGCAAAATCGTCATTCTTGCTTCTAGAAATGCAATTATTATTTTTTAATGCTAACAACCCATAATGCAAGAAGTTTAATACTTAAGTTAATATGTTATAGTCATGGAAGAATGTATCAAGAACACACTTACACCCACACGTTGCAATAAAATATAATATTCGACAAAACATTTGCTGACAATTAGTAGAAAATGAAGTTTAATACTTAAGTTAATATGTTACAGTCATGAAAGAATGTATCAAGAACACACTTACACCCACACGTTGCCAACAAAGCATTTGCTGACAATTAGTAGAAAATGATGGTTTTGCAACAATGGGGCTTGCTTGAAACCAATTCGCGCTTATGAAAACTGCCCTCTGTCTTTCTATTTTCCCACTCTTTTATCCCCTGTAGTCTCTCTTCCTGGTTACTTAATCGATTTTTTTTCGAAAAACCCTTGTTGCACGGTTTGGTGAATTCACACGTTTCGACCGAGCACTTCCCCTTTGTCTAAATTGGGCCTCTATTGTTCGATGTTCTACAATTAGCACCCAGAGTTCTACGATATACAAATTTACTAGCAGAATTTCGTGTTGGATGGCTCAACATTGCACTTCTATTTTTATGTGACCTCCAAACAACATTCGGATCTCCGTGATATACAAATTGACACATAGGCTCTAGGACTGGCGGGCTCAACATTGTCATTGTTTACGGATGGAAATGTGCTAAAATGAGCCACATACTACATTTGCGTCACAGAAGTTATATTAAAGGGAAAATCATTTACTCTTTAGTTATGTGTCCTACAAACAACACCCAGAGTTCCGCACTATACAAATTGATAGCTGGACTTGCAGGTTGGCTAGCTAAAACAATGAATCGGAGTTCCATGGTATACAAATTGACAAACGAATCATACAACCAAAAACCAAGTAAACTCGTGGATTGTATTACTAGTCGTTGTTTCCTATGCCAGCCAAATTCTCACTTCTTTCCAAGTATATATCTTGGCAGGAAATGGGATATCTGTTACAGATGTGAATATATTGGCCCTTCTTTTTCGTCTTCTATACTTAGCCAAATATTTGTTTCTCTTTTCCCTTAACTTTATCTTTCTCATCACTTATCCATTTTTTCAAAAATGACTGGCTGCGTGCGTGGGCGGACTTGTGGGTTCAGGTTTGCACTCGTGCTCTTATATCGCAACACCGACTAACCGCTTCCCCATTCCATACCCAAACACTTCTCCGACCATGGATTCCCAGTAGGTAGGCTCTAGATTGGACTTCTGTTGTTCCATGACATGCGAACAGTACCGTCACTTCCATGATATACAAATTTACAACCGGACTCGGATCATACCTTCTTTTGTATAACGATCTACCTATCATGCCCTCTTCCGTGGCACACATTTTTCACTTAAAACTTATGAGACATACAATTTAACCATTGGGTCCTCACGTCTTCTATGGAACTATTGTCACCCCATTTTGAAGCCCGTCTGTCCGCTTTCTATACTTCACCATTTCTTCGAATTTCTTTCGTGGATCATCGGTTTGGAAGATTCAAGAATTATCCAATTCCTAACCGTTGTTTCCTGTGTCCGCACCCTTTTGCAATTGGAAATTACCAGTTATATATAAGATCTTATTTCTAGGCATGTAATTAGCAAGCATTAATTTCAAACATCATGGAATGTCATTTGCGCATCGTCAAGTCGGTCTGTTCACGAAAACTTCAATCATCACTTCCGAGAACGAGTCTACCCGATCGTTTCCCTATTCCATACTTAGCCACTTTCCCGAAATTCCACAAATATAAAAACCGATCGTTGAACTGCCCCATCATGCTCTCTTCTATTTTACATGTTTTGTAGTCAAAAATTCTGATACATAAAATTTGATCGTGGAACACCTGCCTCTCCTGAGTATATTCGTAACCCTATTTTGAATCTTGTTCGACCGCTTTTCAGAACTTGTCATTTGTTCATTCCTCTCCCCCGTCTCTGTGACCTTCACACTTGTCTATAATAAAAGAAAAAAAAATTGTTTTAATATATATATATACACACACACATGTCTTGTTTCTAAATATGCAATTACAGACATTTAATTCTAACAACTCATCGTGCGGGAACTGTATAGATTGTCATTGATGGGTGAAAGTCTCAACGAGATCTCCTATTAATACGCATTAAACCAAGATTTGTGGGGGGTTATATTATCCCTTCCGAGTGTTGATTTCAAAATCATGGAATGTCGTCGCCTTGGCACATTCACGAAACCTCCAATCCTTAATTTCTCTTCACTGTACCCACCACCTTCGCATTTCTAAATATGCAATAAGTAATATTTACTACTAACAATTCATCATGCACCACCCATAAAGATTGTCATTAATCAGCGAAAGGCTCAAGGATCTTTCCCATTCATAAGCATTTAACCAAGATTTAGCGGAGAGTTACATTGTCGGCTCTAACTGTTCATTTCAACCATCGTCTGGAGAAAACCAATGTTCTCATAAACCTATGGCATTAGATCGACAATAGTTCTGTGGAGATACAGTGATCATCTTCGGGCGCGAGGACCATAACTTCAAGTGGTCCAAGGCATATTCTTATTACTCAACCCCTGCTGCCCAGAATTAAGTAATTTGGACCTCTGGAATTGCCCGAGCAGGTTGTGTCCATGAAGCTTTTGACTGTAAGGACCTGGTCTCTTGGTGCGGCGATAAATTTATTTCACACAAAAGAATTATTCCACTGTGGGACCGCTCTTTTGTTTCTTTTTCACCTCAGGTCTTCCGCCAAATGTTAAGATTATCGAAGCCAACATTGATGTTCAGAGGAGAATATTGCAAACAGTTCCTAGCAAAGAATAATAACGGGTTGGACCTCTTGCCCCATTTATTGGAAGACCCGATTCTAGTTCCTGAAGATATCACAAGCTTGCAGGTTAGTTCATTTAGAAATCCATTTTGCGAAATTGTCTGGTTGTTTACAAGAATAATGGGACAAGAGTCCACAACAACTGTTTCCTGTATGGCTCTTTATATTTTCTATTTCACGGTCAAGGAACAAGCCATTTTTTATTGGGGCAAGTTAATTTCACATGAAATCTGTTCCCAATTGTCAAGCTTCAAAAGTGAAAAGAAATTTTATATGGCATCCTACATAGTTTTTGCGATAACACATTGTTGTCAGTTTCCAAAACTATCTCTGTCCAATAATGTCAACTGGGAATTCAACCTAGTAACGTTCTGGTACCAGGCCTTGTGGAAGCACAAGTCTTCCCACTATTTTTATGAGGTTTTTAATGGTTTCGTGTATGTTTTCAAAGTTTTGTTATTAAGAGAAGATGATCCTCGCATATCTGAATAGGAAACCAGCCTTTTGGACAGGAAGGGGACACTTAAACATTTGGATAATTACACTGTGATAAGAATTTTTGGCTCCATGGAAAAACTTGCTCTCCTTCCATGTCACATTACAGACAGAATGTCTGTTGCAGAAGTAGCACGACAATACAACTACTGGTTGCATCTATTGCAAAAGAAGAGAAAAAAACAGTTCATTCCTCCACCTTGGAAAGTTGGGGAGTTCGTGTTGAAAAATGTCAACAAAATCGACAAATTCACAATGCATTCTAGCAACTTCAACCTGATATATGTTGAAAGCCTAAGAGGGTTCAACCCCGATAATATTTTTTGACAACATTTACAAACATTTGGCCTCATAGATTGTTTCTTCAAAAAACACCTGTCTGAAAACAGAGACATTGGAGGCAACACTCCTGCTTCTGATGCTGATAACCTAGACACATTGTAGACAAACACTAAATTGTACAGGCAACAGGGGAAAGGCCCCGGTGACAAGAATGTTCAATCAACAAATAACACTCCAAAAAGTAAAACATCCTAGAGCATCACTCCAATGGCCCACCACAACAACAAAGCTACTCAGAGTTCTTCAAACGAAGGAGGAGATAAAGACCCTCCTCACTCTAAAATTGATAGTTCTCACAAGCTTCCAGTTGACAAGAAGAGAAAAACAAATGTGGGATAGGCGGAAGAGCTGGAAATTCAGAGTGAGAACACGGAACTTGAAACTGATTTGGATAGCGTGCTTCACTACCTTGACCATACCGAAGATGCCATCCAACATAGTCGTCCAATGGACATATCCGATACCGAAAATTTTAACGAAGATGAATCCTTCATGTTATAGAACATTGTTTTTGACAGCCAGTTCAAAAAATTGATAATTGAGAAAAAGATGTAAAAAATAAGAAAGGAAAAACTCGTTCAGAGGTTGACCTTGCCAACATGCATCCATCCCAAATCTGTCAACTTTACAAGGCGAGCGGAGATGCACTTCATGATTCCATTGGAGGCATCGAGGCCGAGAATGTCAAACTGAAGGATCGGGTCAAGGAATTGGAAGAGGCTTTGATTCTTATGCCATTGCTTGCCAATCCTTTGGCAATAGCCATGCTTGCCACCCCTACAGCCAACTTAAAAGGATCCTCTAGCCTCCTCGCATCCTGTAAAGGATATGTGGAGAATAATATCAAGAAAAGAATGGAATTGGTTAATGAGGCATGGAAAACATCATAAACCATCACTTCCCTTGGAACTAGGGCACATAGTTTGCTCGAACATTTGCAAACGGAGTTAAAAGATAAAGAACATTTCTATTTAAACATAGTCCTTCCTTTTGGCTCCATTGTCAACAATATGACAGAAACAAAAAGAAGATAACAAGATCTTCCATCCAAAAACTGAATCGATCAACTTAATATATGCTAGAAAGAAAAAGTGAAGAACCTGCATCTCATTGTTCAGTCATGTGAACAAGCCATATCATAGAAAGATAAATTATTCACAAGGTTGTCAAGAATAAACTTAGCCAGAAGGACCAATGACTTCCAAGACCTTGACTTAATCGCAAACTCCTTGCCCTTAACTAGGCAAGAGTTCAATAAATAGGTTGATATGTTTAAGGCGTTGTCTTTGGAAAAGTTTTACAACATCCTTGAATATGATCAAGCTCACGTCGACGACTGGCTAGTCGACTATTCAGTACAGAATGAGGAAATTCATCAGGCCTTGTGTAATCTTTCTATTAACTTCCGGGAATTAGAAAACGTTATTTTCAACATAAAAAACTGGAATGAGATCAATGTCGCCCCAGTGAGAACCTACATTGAAGAATGGCTCGAAAGGGAATTGAAGCAGGGCACCAACTAAAGGCAACAGGCAGTTGCCACGATTCCAACATCCGTCGACGACATAAATGAAATGGTGGCCGCAAAAAAATAGCAAAAGGGCTCATATGTACCATCACTGTAAGTCTATCGATAACATCTTGTTTTGTTTATCAACCCAGTTATTCCAGTTTTTTTAATAGAAATGTGTAGCCAAACACTTATACCTTTCAATTTATTTTTCAATTTATTTTTTTTCCAGGCATTGCACTCTATCTTCTTTCTAAAGTCTTGTTTCTTGTACATATTTCTCTTATGGTCCATGGGAGCCCCAATCCGCATTGAAATTTCCAGTAATATGTAACAGACTTTTTTTTTTTACATATTTCAAATAAAATTGTTTCAAATGCATTTAAATTTCCAATTTTTTTATATTATATACTTTCAAAAATTAAATGGTGCTCTGCATGCCACATTTCATTTACTGCATAGATACCACCTATGTTTCATGCTGCTTGCCACCGAATTTCCAATTTTTTTCTTCCACTATACACAAATTGTATTTTGTTATCTACTTTCAAAATATAAATCCACGTGTCATTTACTACATCAATACCATCTGTACTTCATCATGCTTGCTACTTTTTTTCACAGTGCTTAATGCTGCTTCCTACTTTTATTTTATTTTATTTTATGCCACACAACTTTATTATATTGCAGCATTTGTACTATACTAAATCTTGTGAATGTGTATATAAAGCATGCTGTAAATAAGTGGAAAGTTTATCTTGTGAATGTGTATATAAATGCATGCAGTAAATACGTGGAAAGTTTATCTTGTGAATGTGTATATAAAAGCGTGACTTAAATAAGTGCAGAGTTTCTTATTAAAAAAAAAAAATGTGCAAGAATTCTAGGTGGGAATATCACGGAATTCACAAGCTTTAATCTACAAATTTAGCTATGAATTAAGGGATTTTGCAATTTGTATCAGTTTAATTTCATATTTGCGATTTTGGATAGAACCAGTCAATAAATATCTTAATTTTACAGTTACGAATAATTGTATCTACGGATCTGAATATAGAATTTATAATTTGACCTTAACACACAGTTACGCCCATTATATTTCAGTCCTGAATATAAATATCTACATTCATGCCATCTAATTAAGTTTAACTGATTGATCCTATAATATTAATTCCTAATTAGTATTAGACTATAGATTTCAGCAAGTTATTAAGAACTAATCTATTTATTTATATGCTTCTTTTTACTTCTTAATGTGACACATTATAATTAACAATGTGATATTGGAAACGATTCTACGTAATAATGAAATTAATCGAATCATGCGGGTGATGGTGAGTGGTGTAGAGAAAATATGTGACTCATGGTACTAGCTTTAGTAAATAGATATTGTAAGATACTGAAATACATGGATGTTACAACTACTATTACCATAATTTTAAATAATTGTTATCCATTTTAAATATTTTTTATAATTAATAATAAATAATTGTTATCCATTTTAAATATCTTTGTATAATTAGTAACTCTAAATTTTAGTGGGATGCTAATAATTAGTTCATTAATAACGGAAAGGACATATAATCTGTTTTTTTTTGCAAAATCTTCTACAAGAAATATGCAATACTGCTTCGACTCTCAATGTATCTAAGTCTATTAGATTATTCTATAAGGTATCTAAGTCTCATAGAATATTCTATAAGGGAAACCTCCTTATCAGTTCCAGAATTTCAAATCTGTAACTCTAGAAGGAAATTGAATATTGAATATAGCGTGAATAAATAAAGAAGTAAATTTGTGGAGATGGTCGATTGGCCTAAGGAGTTGGATCCATATTCTAGTTGCTGCATGGCTTCAATTCGCAATGTACATATTGAGTGATACAGTCAAAATAGAGATAGTTTGAGGAAATACTAGGTTTATTATTCACAAAATTAGTGTATTTCTTTTATTTTTTTTAAAGTTTTTTTTATAACAAAAGATTCTTTTGTTTTGGTAAAATCTATAAAGGTATATACATCTTATTCTTTTTTAGATTTGAACTTGTAACCTCTTAAAAAGAAACATATGTTTTTAACCATAAAATCCATTTAAATAGTATAAACAGAAAAACAATTCTGAAACTTAATCTCCTCCTTTATTACATTAAAAAACTTTAAAAAAATATGATTCTAATCATACACTTTTAGTTGTAAATAGGTGTCACTCAAATTAGTAAATAAGTGTGACCCAAATTGGTATATTGAAGTGTGAAGAAAATGATGGATATCACCTTTACACTAATTTACTATTGATACTATCATATAAATTCTTATTTAATATCATCAAATATAAAGTATATTATGATTATGATTATATTATATTATATGACTTTCATATATATATTATTATTGAACATATCAAAAAAGAATTGATATTTCTTATATAATGAATTATGTTGTAGATTATATAATGAATTATGTTGTAAATTATGTAAAATGAGGATTAAGTAAAGGATTGATAAATTTTGGAAATGAATAATAGTTAACAAAGGTGGAGTGTTTAATAGATAATTATTTTATGATTAATTATTTATCATATATGTCAATTATATATAATTTGTTTAGGGATTCAACTCAATTTGGTGTACTCAAGTTGTATGACGCTTGGGGTTGTGTGGAACTACAACGTTTTGTTTTGACAACTTGAATAAATCGAAATTACTTTGTCTGAACTATGTCTCACTCAAGACACACCCATATTCTTCCTTGAGCCAATCGTGCCAACTACATTTGCATTCTTTAGTTAAACAATTACATAGTTCTTCTATTTAGCTAGTTACGCAACCAAGAACATGCAACCATTCAACAAAAGAGACAAGTATGGTTGGGTGGCACAAACCGTGCCTAACACCCATATAAGTCTTCTACTATACAAATGTTGTTACAATTCTTACAAAGTGGATCTCAAAGCTCAATACATAGATATAAAACAATTTGGCTAAGTCACATTCCAACTTGCGTACTTGTTCATACACCCAAGTCTACCTATTGCAACCTTCTCCCTGTCATGCACACTACTCTACCTAACCTTCACTCCTCTCTGTCATGCACCCTTTCCAAGACACTCCAACAAGAAACTAAGTGAAGTCTTTGCACTTTTCCTTCATCTTCATCACACTTCGTCACCTCAGCTTTAGCCATAGACCTCACTCTCCAACTTTAGTTGTGAAGATGTGATGTGTTTATAGCTCATGTGCCTTGTGTTATTTATATGGAATCCAAATGTCACCTTTGCAAACTTTCACGTCCTTTCAATGTTGCGCACCTTCACGGACCAATGCACCCAAATGAATCAATGTTCCCCTATGCAAAGCGACATTCCCATCGAACCTATGTCCTCATGAACCATCACATCCTTTCGAATTGATGCACCAAAAACTCTTTGGTGTGCCCTTGATTTGTGTGTTTCCTTGAACCAGCTAACATGACTCTTCATGGGTCTATTTATGGGGTCATCCAACCTCTCCAGAGCACCCATACTTTCAAGGGTAGGCGGGTCAGAAGGCAAGTGACGCGTCTTCCCCCTTAGGTCTACACATCACCATTGTGCGGTCAAGTTGCTCTTTCCCATGTCTATAAGACTTATTTTTTCCCTACTTATCGCATACCCATTGTGTTCTCTTGACCAAATTGCCACCGAGTTTTCCCAAGGAGTGTCTACACTTGGTGGGTTTCGTGAAAGGATTTACATCCTCCCCCACCCAAAGTCATTGTCATCCCAACAAAATCCTCAAGTTTTTTTGTGTCCAACTTTGTTTGAACACGTGCCTCCATCACAACCAAGTCTCATGGAAACCCCAAGTTTCATGCCAAATGGAAAACCCAATTTTTCTACTAAGTGGAAACCCCAAGTTTCCAAAAATTAGCCCAAATACACTACACCCAACTCCACATGATCTATTTCCTGAGTCAATATGATTGTTTAACCCAAATCTAAGGATGAAATTCACCCAACTCTATTGCACTATCTAATCATGATGTTGCTACCTTGCTATTGACCGGATTTGTTGCTTATTTCGCTTCCTAGTACAATTGACTACTGCATACTTCACTTCAAAAATTATCCAAAGTGTTGAACTCCTCGTGACTCACTGTTGTGATCATAATACAACCATCTTAGCCATTCTTCTGCACATTGACATCCCTCATTCCTTGGAATGATTTGGTAGCTAGTCCAATTGTCACACCAAACTCATGAGAATGTACTCCCCATGCCCAAAATTAATCACTTATTTCTACACATCCATCACTCTATCCAACCTCAAAGACGAAGGAAAATTCCTACACATTTCCCTGGCTTCAAACTCATATCATTAAACTACCACACCAAACTATTGTTAAGTTGCCTCTCTGCAACCCAACACCCTAACTATTGACTCCATTGTCCCAAAGTGAGGTCACCTCCCTACTCCAACTCACTAATTCACACTCATAAAAATTGGTTGTGATACCTTCCTCCAAGCACCCACACCAAACTAACTTATTCACGACAATGCATATCTCCAAGTATGCAAAGGCACCTCTTTGCAAGGAACCCAAGGAAACACTACTTGCTTCTTGGTAGTGTGCCAACTCTCTATATTCTCATAGAATGGAGTGTACCTAATAGTTTCCACCAAGGTTATTAGCGTACATAGTGTTGAAATTATTATTTATATGCAAGTACCTCAACACCAACCTAACTTCCTTCAGCATGCATCCCAACTCCTCAAGTTTTTCTTCACTAAGTTGAAAATCATGTATCCCCATGGATTTCCTACAAAAGTTCAAAATGGCTACAGGGTGTCAGTCCTCTATCCCCACTTCTTCCACATTTGACTCAAAGTCTAGTTGAGTGAGTGCCTCCACTAACTGCTCTATCTCAACACTTAGATTTGTTTTCAAAAGTGAGTCTTCCAACCAATCTTCCTCAACCCCTTCGCAACTCCGCTAGAAGCAAAGTGACTCGGAATTCATCTCTTGTGAAATTACCTTGGCAAGTGTGGCGATAGTCGAATTCAATTCATATGTGTGATCTTTCTTACGGTACTGTAGGCTTCACAACTGATTTGTATTCTCTAAGACATACTTCACTGATCCCCTTGTTTCTACACTGCATCACAAGTTCTATCCACAATTCTAGTGACTCCCTCAATAAACTTGATCCCAGAGATCTGTTGAAAAGTCAACAAGAAACATGTGTCTAATTTAGTTTTCCCTTAATTAAATTAGAAAATAAATATTAATCTATTATCTCATTCATAACTGAGTGATTTGGAATTGTAACAGAATTATAAGTGTAGTTAAGTGAGTTAAGCTTAGTTGTATTAGTGTGAGTTCAGTGAATTAATTATTCATTAATTCACAATTAGTTAACTCGCATGCAACTGAAGATTCTCCACGGTTAACTACATGCATGTCATTCCAATGGACACCAGTTGAGATAACAGGTGAAAGGGACAGTTTGGCTGTCAGTTGTGATTTGTTCACACATGCAGTGAATATGCTTATGAGCATGTACAAAGGAGGCATTTGCATTCATTCGATTCATTGTGAGAATTCAGATATCAGAGTTTGTGCAGAGGAGGCAGTGTGAGACGATTGTATTGTACTGAGAGCTCTTGGATTAGAGTTTTGTATGAGATTGTTTCATGATTCATGATATACATAATATATGATAGTGGGGTTTTTAGCTTTACAATTTCCCAGTAAAACTTATTGTGTTATGTGTTATTGATATTTCACTGTGTGCTTATGGTTGTGATCGTGGTTTAAATTGCTTCCGCAAAAGTAATAGTAGAAGTGATTCTGTATTTAACAATATAGGAACTTGTTAGATCAGGAGAATCGCAGGAATACATTAATTTGTATCGAAATTTCTACATGGTATCAGAGCCACGGAGGCCACGGAGTCATGGAAGTGAGGTGCGAACATAATTGCATTCTCGCAGGTCCCGCCTCTAGCCGAGTGCGAACTGTAGTATTGAAAACTTTCGGTGTTTTCAAGAACAGAAATTCTCGCACCCTAGACAAAGGCAGGGTGAAAACTTCATTGGCATTCTTGCAGGTAAATACACTAGCAGGGTGCGAACTTCCCAGGGCATTCTCGCAGGTGAATACACTATGAGGGTGCGAAATTCCCAGGGCATTCTCACAGGTGAATACACTAGCAGGGTGTGAATAGTACAGGCATTCTCGCAGGTGAATACACTAGCAGGGTGCAAACAGAATAGGCAAGTTCACAGGCTATACATAGGCAGGGTGTGAAATCCCCTCAGGTTGCTCTCAGGTAGGGTGCGAACCTCCCAGGGCAAGGAGAAAGTGAAGGGGTTGAGTTTTGGGTTTGATAACATTCAAATTTGCAAGATTTTCTTGGTGCGACACTTGATTCAAGATCAAAATGTCTTTCAATGGCTTGAGGTTGGAGTATGCACTCGAGGGGAGCTCTAACTACATTGCATGGAAGGACAGAATGGAGGCATTGCTCGAAGACAATGGCTTGAAGGGTTACATTGACGCAGATGTTCCTGAGCCAGATGCGACAGACACTGCAAATCTTGATGCATGGAAAAAGAAAGTGGCGAAGGCGAGGAGGATTCTGTTGGAGGGAGTACAAGACCACATTGTCTCAAGTCTCCATGGGAAAACCACACCATATGCAATGTGGAAGGTTTTGACAGATCTGTTCCAAAACAGTAGTGACCATAGGAAATTGGTGCTCAAAGATAAACTCAGGAAGATCAAGATGGAGAAAGGCG
>ML778131.1:821810-855031 GCA_009831015.1 Picea engelmannii
GTGTTGAAAAGTCAACAAGAAACATGTGTCTAATTTAGTTTTCCCTTAATTAAATTAGACAATAAATATTAATATATTATCTCATTCATAACTGAGTGATTTGGAATTGTAACAGAATTATAAGTGTAGTTAAGTGAGTTAAGTTTAGTTGTATTAGTGTGAGTTCAGTGAATTAATTATTCATTAATTCACAATTAGTTAACTCGCATGCAACTGAAGATTCGTCACGGTTAACTACATGCATGTCATTCCAATGGACACCAGTTGAGATAACAGGTGAAAGGGACAATTTGGTTGTCAGTTGTGATTTGTTCACACATGCAGTGAATATGCTTATGAGCATGTACAAAGGAGGCATTTGCATTCATTCGATTCATTGTGAGAATTCAGATATCAGAGTTTGTGCAGAGGAGGCAGTGTGAGACGATTGTATTGTACTGAGAGCTCTTGGATTAGAGTTTTGTATGAGATTGTTTCATGATTCATGATATACATAATATATGATAGTGGGGTTTTTAGATTTACGCTTTCCCAGTAAAACTTATTGTGTTATGTGTTATTGATATTTCACTGTGTGCTTATGGTTGTGATCGTGGTTTAAATTGCTTCCGCAAAAGTAATAGTAGAAGTGATTATGTATTTAACAATATAGGAACTTGTTAGATCAGGAGAATTGCAGGAATACATTAATTTGTATCAAAATTTCTACAAGATCCTGGGTATTCATCCAAGATTCCTCTTCGTCATCATGGGTATACTTGGTGTTTTGACTTTGTCCAAGAACACCAAGAAACCTATGTGCGGGAGTGGAAATTCCTTGGAAAATGTAAGAAATTCCTTCCACAAGATCAATGCATGATCATCCAATGGAGAAACCGTCAAGTCCCAATTACCAAATCAAATTACAACTCTCAAAGGTGCAGAGAGAACCTCCCCAACTGTCAGTTCCACTGCTGAGTTAACCACCTTATACATGGTCATGCTACTCTCATGCTTACGATGGATCGACTTTGAGGTCCACTCACTCAGAAAGTTTTGGGTCACGGTGGTGTCCACCAAAGAAACCACTTTCACTCCACTCACAATCACATCCACAAAGAAAATTCCTTCTCCTTCACCATGTGAACGTTGTCCATGAAATCCATCTTTGAACTCCTCTAAACATGCTTTGAAAGTGTCCATCACTTACAATATTTCCTTTTAAGGTGTGGGCATTTGGAATAATTCCATCATGGTGTAAATATTCTCATTTTCCTATTGCACTTGGTATTCTTCCAATCATTCCAACTTAGTCTTATTCAGACAGTATGTTACGAAGTGGTTTTCATTACAAAGAAAAAACTGAACAAGTCTTCTTCTGCAATCAAGAAACTCCTTCCTTATTGTGATGTCGCCTTTTCCTTGGGCATCCTCCTTTCTAAGAGACCCCAACCTTGGCATCTCCCTAGACTCAGTTCCATCCAAAAAGTTCCTCATTTCATCATCGCATAATTTTGGTTGCTCTTGGATCTTGCACATATTCTTCAATCCTTCTTGCAATTGCACCAAGTTTGGATTTGTAGCATCCATTTTGTTTTTACATGTCTCATCATCACTAGATTTGATTGTGTAATATCAAGCATCATCTTCGATCCTTCGTGACATTGCGTCAATCTTCGCTTCCTAATATCCATCTTGTCATGCCATTGATGCATGAATTTCGTCTCTTAGATAGAATCAAGTCGTGGATTGCATTGCAGAACTCTTCTTCCATGCACCCAACTTGTCTCGACTCAACTTATTCACTTGTCTGATGACCAACACCTTGGTCATCTCCTCCACCAAGATACCTACGTGATACTAACTCAACTCTACCTTCACAAGTTTGTGGACAACCCAACTCACCCAACTACTTCACAACTCTTTCCACAACATGTTGTCACATTTAGACTCGTTCTGTCAATCCAGCAGATTTCCCAACTTGCCAATGAGTCGAGCCAACAAAATTGAATTCATTAAAATTTAGTTATGAAATGAACGTTATGATAAGTCATGTGATCATTCGCCTTTCCCAAGTGCTCGATTCACCCCACCAACTATGCGCCTGGTCTTCTCAAGGTGTGAACACAAGTCTATGACTTACTTTCGTCAAAATCAAACCAACCAAGTGTTCACCCAAACTATCTTTGTGAAAGGTCAGTCAACCTTACTGAACTAATCACCAAGTCTGTACACAAATTGTCTTTAAACAATATATGCTACCATCTATCGTTGAGACAGTGGTAAAGAGATAGCCAATTGTTTCACCAAAATCAGCTTTGATACCATCTATCACATGCTCACAGTTTGCTCGAGGATCCAACTTCACTTGGTGCACCCAATTTGCTCGACACCTAGGGTCATGTGGCACCGCAAGGTTTCATTTCATTTATGTAGCTTCACTAAACCGAAGTTACTACATCTAGACTATTCCTTAGTTGAGACGCACCCATACTCTACCTTGAGCCAATCGTGTCAAATACACTTTTGTTCCTTGCTTAAATAATTACAAAGATCTTACACTTCGCCAATTACACAACCAAGAACATCCAACCATTGAACACAAGAAGAGACAAGTACAATTGGGTGACAAAAATTGTGCCTAACACCCACATAAGTATTCTACTATAAAAATGTTGTTACAATGATTACAAAGAGAAGATTGCAACTCAATACATAGATATACAAGAATTCAGCTAAGTCACATCCTGAATTTCCTACATTCTCATACACCCAAGTCTCCCTGTCATAACCTAAGCTTGATTGTCACAACATTATCCCTATCGTGTGCACTTCCCTACCTAGCCTTCACACCTCCCTGTAATGCACCCTTCCCAAGACACTCCAAAAAGAGACTAAGCCAAGCCTTCACACTTCGCCTTCATCTTCATCACCTCAGCCTGAGCTACATACCTCACTCTCCAACTCAATTTGTGATGATGTGATGTGTTTCTAGCTCATGTACCTTGTGTTCTTTATATGGACTCCAAAATTCACCTTCACAAACCATCGTGTCCTTTGGGTTTCATGCCCCTTCAGGAACCAACGTGCCCAAACAAACTTCAACATGCCCCTTTGTAGACTGACGCACCCATCGAACCTGAGTGCTCATGAACCATCGCAACCTTTTGGACTAAACACGCCCCAACCTCTTTGGTGTTCCCTTGTTCATGCATTTCCTTGAACCGACTGATGTGACTCTTTCTGGGTGTTCCAATGGAGCCATCCAACCTCTCCAACGTTCCCATGCTACCAAGGGCAGGCGGATCCACTCCTTGGGAGAGTGCCCAAGTCGCCCCATCCTTTCCCAAATGCAACCCAATTCCTCATCCTTTGTCACAAGGCCAGTGAGGCATGTGCCCCTTGGGTCTGCACCTCACCATCATGCACTCAAGGTGCTCATGTTCAGGAGTATAAGACTTTGTTTTCCCAAACGATCGCATGCCCCTTGTGTTATCTTGACTAGCTTGCCACGAAGTCTGCCCAAGGAGCGTCTACGCTCAGTGGATGTCACATAATACTTTACAATATATATTGTATATTTTTAAATTCAAATTACCATAATATTAATTGTTAATTGACATATAATATATAGTGTATATATTTTAAATGAATTATTATATTATTAATTTCTAATTGATCAATTATATGTGGAATATTATAATAATTGAATTGGGGAATTAAAAAAAAATGACACATCTTAAGATCAATTTAAATAAATGTTACACATACTAGCTGACTAAGCTATAAACACACACACATATATACACATTTACAACCTAGAAATCAACCTAGAAGTATTACATTAACAATCTTTCTTGAACCCTAATCCTTATTCTCAACGCAAAAATAAACAATTAAGAACACAAACAAAATGCTAAAAAATACCAAAAAAAAACCAGTGAAAATGCCCAAAAATACAACAAAAAGCGTGAAAATGCCCAAAGATACAATAAAAGACGTGAAAATATGTTGAAAAGAATGTTAAAAGACACTATGAGGATGCCAAGGGGATGTTGTAAGGTTACATTGAGGATTATAATGTAGCCACTAAATTAAAAAAAAAAAAAAAATTTAAAAATTAAGAAACACAAAAGACCATTATGCATCATTTTTCTAATTTCTACATAAGAGGCCAAAAAGTTACTAATTTTATAGTAACTATAACATATGTATCTTACTTACTAAAATTTAACAAATTTAAGACCCTAATGTATGGAGTATTTAACAAATTTAGTACCCTATTGTATGGTAGGCATTTTTTCGAACTACACATATACAAATTGGTTGGACGGTTGGTAGTTAAGACTATCCAGCAATCCCCATTAGCAACATGCCGTTGGTTAGGTGGTCCATCCCATTCAGATAAGCCTTCAAGCTAATGCTACACATTGGCTTGCACTACCCAAAGAGCAATTGCACTTCAATACTTTTAAGGAGAGATATGCATTCTATGGAAATGAGAAAGGTATCATAGTTAGATGGGCACAATATGCTCAAAATCAAAAAGAAAAAAAATGTAAAGAATTTATTTGACTACTACGTAGAGTTAGAGAATTATTAGATTTATGCCATCACATAATCATGGTAAGAGCAAATGGCGTGTCATCTGAGTAATCCATTTTAGCAAGAAAATCAAAGTACATGGCACGGGACAATGGATTTCCAATCTAGAGAAAGAACTACGAAATGTTTAGGACTCCTACAATGTGATGCAAGAGATGCATGCATCACTACTAGAGGATGCTTGATGAACAATGTGGCGTGGAATATTTTTAGATATGAAGAGAACGCCACATCCTATAGTGTGTGGCAACGTGGTCCCATATAGTGATTAGCAAGGAATATGAAAAGGTACTTGAATTCTATACACTAATTTGTACAAGAGATTGTAATGACACTCAAATGTAAGCATGGGAATATCTCATATGGGATTGATCTAGTTAATATATGAGTATCAAGAGTGATATACAATATTGGTATGAAAATAGTATTGTTTATAAATATCTCATCATGAGTGAGACAACGACGTAGTAAGTAGTCAACTTCTTGATGATAAATGACATCTCTAATGAGAAGACAACGAGGGGTATGATTATGAATACGTCATCAATCATCATAATATAAATGATGACCAAGATTATGAGTTCACAAAGAAACTAAAATGTCTTCATACCATGGATTGTCAATGGATATAGTCAATAAGTGCTCATTCAAAAGGTCATCATTGAATGGTGGGTTTGATGTACCAATTGGGGGGTCGAAAATGAAATCAACTAGGGATAAATCTTTCTCACTCTTAGCTGTAACAAATTCCAAGTCAAACTCTCGAAGGATAATGATACAATGAGCCTATTTACCATTGATGACCCACCAGCTTAATAGAAAGGACATAATGTGATTTTTTCACAAATTTGGTTTGCATATCAAAATGTAATGATACAAGTTCTAAATGAAGAAAACAACCACTAAGACCAATTTCTCTGCATGGGTATAGGAAAATGAGGGTCGAAATAGGTTCTTACTCATGTAATAGATGATATTCTCACATCCATCGTGACCATCATGAATTAACTCTCCAACAACAACAAAACAAAGGGTGAGGAAGAAATATAAAGAACAAAATCCTTATCGAAGTCTAAAGGACCAACGAAAGGTGATAAATTGACTGCACACTTTAATTTGTCAAAGGATTATTCTGCTTAATCATCCGATAAAGAGGGTATGTTAGAATGTAACAACTGAAGAAAACCATGAGCAGTGGTGGCATAGTTGCAGACAAATCAATGCAAGAAATTGGAAACTATATTAATGCCAAATTTCAAAGGGTATATATCCATGCCAAATTTGGAAGCTATGAATCCCAATAAATGACCAACCAGCATGCATAATACATAGTTAAGAGGGTTTAAGCATATTTTGTACTTGCAACACCTAAGGAAGATAGTACAAAAGTCTTCTAAGTGTTGCAACTATTTCTTCTAATGAGTGGTGAGATAGTTGAGGTAGGCTAAAATAATGTGAACTAGGTCATGAAAATAATATGACATGGTGCATTGAAAAGTGGCTCTAAAATTATTTAATCCAAAGGGAATAATATTGTACATGAAGGTGCCCCACACAGTAATGAAGGTAGTCTTGTATTTATCTTGGTATTGAATTTGAATTTGATTATAACTTGAGAATCCATCCCTAAAGTAAAGGATCTCGTGTCTAGCACATCCATCGATAATTTGGTCGAAAAATGGCATCAAGTAACTTTCTTTGGGATAGGCCTAATTTAGATATTGAAAATAGGTACAAACATGAATAGTGCCTTGGATTTTTGTAATGGGACCAAGTTAGAAACCCATGAAATATATGCAATAGGGTAAATGAATATCTCCTAATGAACTTTATGAATTTTTTATTTGAGGGCAAGGGACTTACTAGAGTGAAAAGGCCATTGGCTTTTATGGACAAGAATGACATCCAACCATGTATCAATATGGTATTCAATTATTCCAAGATCAATTCCATTCATCTATGAATACAAGCACACAGAAACATCACAAATTTCTTGGAAGAGAGATTTGTAGGTGAAAACCTCTTTAAGTGAACAATTTGCAACAATAAGGATGTTTTCAATGACAAAAATCATAACAATGATATCCACCTTAATGGTAGGTGAAATTTTTTCCATATTACCCTCCTCAAAGCATCAAGCACATAGGATGGGATTCTTAAACTGATCAAATTTTGCATGGCGGAGAAACTCTTTTGTTTCCACAACATATTGGTTAGAGGAACTTGTATGATGGGGAAAAAAGTAGGAATGATGGTGCATCTCATCCCAAGGATAACCTAGACTAGTAAGGGACTCTATAACTTCTTCATCGAAATGAAAGATGGGGGTACTAGTGTCCACAATATTAAGTAATGTTGTAGTAGTGGTAGAAGATAGGATAGTTGGCCCATTGTCAATGCCATATGAATGAGAGGCTTGGCTCACATAGGATACTTCTAGAGAGGAAGACATGAAACCAATGGATTGGGTACCCATCAATGTTGACAAGAAGGGAACATCAAGCAAATAAATGGTGCTCCAATGTATATTTGATGAAAATAAAGGATTTTCAAAATATCTTGGTCCCATGGAGGTTGATATGTAAATAATGTGCATGGTGTTCTCATCAAGATTGACAAAAGGAGGACCAATTTCAACAATATTTTTGTTCTCATTCTAAAAACTCCTTTCACATCAAAGGGAAACATAATCCACTAAAGGGGTTGGCTTATACTTGGGAGAGTAGAATGATAGTGAGGACATCTCAAAATTGGGGTATCTTGGGTCAATGATGAGAATTAATGTGGATATTGATCATATCTATCACACAAAGAACATGGGTGGTTGGTGAGAAATAACTTAATGAGCTTGGTCAACAATTCATACAAATCAATTTTAACCATGGGAGTGGATGAATTAGGTTTTAAATCATCAACATTAAAAAATTACTTGAGCTCTAGGAGTGTTGGACAATTGTTGGTTGCATGGCCAATGAGGTCACTTAAAACACATGGGGGAGTGACTCTAGGTGTAGTGGATTGGGTGGCCATACTGTGTCTAGATATGTTAGTGCCTCTGATCTTTTTAGATTTCTCCCCTATAGAAACTACTTTCCTAGGTTTGGTAGGGACCGACTAGGCCTATGTAGATCCTGTAGAAGACACAAGGGTAGTACCTATAGGATAAACATGTGTTAGTACCAAATGAAGAGTTTTCATGGAGGGTGCAAGAAGGGTAGGAGGATATAGGTACCACACTAGGATCCCCAAGGTAAGATTAGGAAAAGTCACCATAGCCATCATGGGGGCACTTACTATTCTTGGAGGGGGGAATAGGAATGGCACTTGAGAAGAGGGAATCCTGTGAGGGAGATTCCCTCCCCATGATGGTGTTAAGGATATGGGATGGGTGGATCAGTAGAGGAATATAAATAAGAATCCTTAGACGATGAAGGTATCGAGGAAATAGGTTTTGGGGATGTTGTCACCATGAAAACATTAGATTGACCTAGAGTTGTTTTTTTCAGTGAAGGACCATAATATGAACCAAGAAATGAAGAATATTTGAACATTCTGGGACTAACATAAGAAAAGGATGAAATGGTTTGGTTCCCATCCATGGAAGGAAAAACGTTTTCAAGATTTTGTTGAGCTTTGGGATCATGGTAAGTAATTTGATCGATGGTAATGGCCTTCCCATCATGGGGAAAGATCATAATACAGATAATTGAGGAGACAACCACATTCATGACAAACATAAAACTATGTCCTAAAAAAATATTGTATTCTAAGTAGGCATCTACAACCTCAATATTGATAAGGATATATTTCCCAACTAGTTGAGTAAGAACATTCTAATACAACTCTTCTAGTTGGGAGGGCCTACCATAGTACACACGAAGGGTGATCATAGATGGAACAAGTCTAGGAGAGCCTAACTTATTCCAAACATGGGTGGAAATCACACATGTGGATGCACCTTCACTGATAATGCATAGATAAATAATAATGTTCTTGATTGTGATTGGAAGATAGAAGGTGACAGAAGGGGGAAGACAAGGCTTGGCTTTGCCGATATAAAAAATAATCATTTTTTCATTCAAAGGATTGACCATGTCCAATGAAGATAGAAAATCCTTCTATTTCATAGGGAAAGTTTGGAGGACTTATGCATATGACATAATCATAGGAGATTGAGCTAGATCATCAAATATTTCATATTTATGAGTAGCCCATGCATGAGGGTTGTGGCCATTCTAATGTAAAGGAACATTTGGCAACTTTGGGGGAATATCAATGATAGACTAAGGAATACACAAAGTCCCATTACTAGATAGGGGAGGATGATTTGGCTCAGTAGAAAATGGTTCAAGGGGCATTCCATGCTTACAAGATCGGGCTAACAAAGTAATATTAGTTGACTTCATGTACAATATTTGGAAAGAACCATCTCAAGAAGGGTTGGAGTTGAAATATTGACCATAAGGAATGGTTTCTAACGTGGATACAAATCCTTGTGCTAGAAAGGGGTATAGCCCACATAAACAAGGTATGGTATAAACACCCTTATGATGTTTTCGATCAATGACATATTTAGCACAATCCAATGGGTCTTTGAGGGTGTTAGGAGGATCAAAGGTGACCCTAACATTAGCTTTATTTTTTTTAAATGTAATTTTCTTGTGTTCCTTTGATATAACAATGATTATATTCACATCACCGATTGGTTCACAAATGATTTGGTGTCCACTCCTATCCCTTACGACAACCTTTTTGAATTAATATTCTTTATAACCATTGTTTTTAAAAATATATTAAGTGTCTAAGTTCCTTCTCTACATGATCACTTTATGAAACAAGGATTGCTCAAATCACTAATTTATTGATGATTTCAATCTTTTGAGAAAGGTGGTGATGAGAATTAATATGGAGATACCTATTTGTATGATTCTTCTTTTGATATACTTGATGGGATAGTGAACCATCATTTTTCTTATAGATGAGGATATCTAGGAACAAGATGTTATTGTTATCTTCCATTCCCATTGTAAATCCAATTCTCTCAACCTCATTGTTCAAATGACCTTTTAACCTATGTAGGATTTATTTACCATGTGGCCAAACGATGTAGGTGTCATCTATGAATACTTTCCAATGTTTGGGATTAAAACAATGGGATTCAATGGATTTATATTGAAGCCATTCCATGTATAGATAAACCACTATAGGTGATAGTGGGGATCCAATTGCCACACCTTTAACTTGTTCATAGATCTTTCCCTGAAAGTTGAAATGCATTGACTTAAGAAAATTTTAACCAGATTTATGGTTTTCTTATCAGTGTTATACAATGTTGCATTCCTATGATGTGTTCTATTAACCTTAAATGCAAATCGTTCATTTGTAGATGTAGAAGGTCATGTGATGGGAAGAAATTTTAGAGGAAGTGATAGTTTATATTGAAATTAGAGAACATTTTTGTAACTATAAATAAATATATAAAGTTGAAGTTTATTATGTTCGCAAATGCATTCTACAGTGTGTAGTGTAGCATGGGCGTCATAGGGATTCACTCAATGACCATATGACATAGCACGTTCATTCATGGTATATTAAAAACTATTCCTAATTTCACTAGATATTAAAGAATATATACTAAAATATCTCTGTTGAACTCCCCTTGCAATACACCTTTCCAATATAAAACCCCCCTATTTTTCTAGATATTCTAGGTATCTTTATCTATCATGACATTTTTAATAGTCCTTTTTATTTTACCTCTAATATGGTGAGGTGATACAACTCTTATAGTCCTAGATGAAGATTATGCAAATGATAGACTACATTTTTTCCTTATTTTAATTTAATCAATGAACCAATTAGAAAATAATGTTCAAATTATAACAACATCCATTGCTTTGCATAATCAATGAGGTAAAAAAGGTCCAAATAATTATTCAAATCATTCCTCCTCTTCTCTTTCCTTAAGGAGAAACCAAACAAATAGACTATTAGTAGAGAGGTTGACTTTTGAGTCATTAGAGTATCAATGTGTGCATTACAATCTTTAGAGTGTGGCACAAAATCATTACTAGAAGCTACATGCAAAAATTCTTATAAGCCTTTATTTGTTTCTACCTAATAGAGATTAATAAAAAAATCCTTGTACACTATATAGATTTTTCATGTCTGGGTCAAATCCTCTATTTCTACTGAAATCTTTGGTCAAATCCTCGATTTCAAAGGGTCCTATATTGATGGGAAAATATGCATTGTGGGTTGATAAGGGAGAGTTAGGAGATATGTGAAGCCCTGTATTTTACAAGAAACGGTATAAATTGTTGTATATGTGAGAGCTTCTTGGCTTCATAGAGAGGGTTTTGGACATGGAACAATGAAGAGGAAGAAGAAAATCTGAGGAGAATAAGTATATTGATGTCAATCTTGAAGGGGCAGATTAGTATTAGTTTGAATCACCTCCTCCCCCAACCCCCCATACCTAATTGAAACAACTAGAATATCGGATCAAACCCTCCCTCGATGCCTAATTCCAAGCCCTCCCCCATATCTATTGATTTAAGTATATTAAAAATACCCCAATTTTGAGGTGGAGCAAGTCTTTTGTTACCCCTTGATTTCTCGTTTTTTATCCTTCGAATATGTTTAAAACAAAAATAACAAAAATACCAGTTGGGTTCAACTACGAAATCTACCCTTTCTTTTTTTTCATTCATCAGTTCTTAAATATATCCACAATACTTTAGGAACCTACATTAAAACTTATCTAAAGTGAATTAAACTAGGTCCTTTCACATATGCTAGAATATGTGCATAGATTGACATAATTCAAGGACCACCGCACAAGATGTTCTTGCGGTGGTAAAAGTTTAGATTGGTTACAAAATCAACCTAAATAAAAAAGATGGCAAGGATATGAGTAACCATATTTAGAGGATGAAGTAGCTCAAAACTATGTCAATTAGAAATCTACTACTCCATAGAAGGAACATATTGTTTGTCCAAAAGTATCAAATGAGGATAGAGACCAAAATGTCAATATCCATCTTTCCTCCTCCGGAGTGGACACTACTCTAACTAAAGCTCCTCTAGGGAAATGAAGAGATGTCAAGATTATGATACTTTTGATTTTGATAAGGAATTGGTTTCCTCTCCTAATCGTGACCTTCCAAATTCTGAATATGATTACTCATTGTGGATCATTCTTCTGAATACAATTACTCATTGTGGATCATTTTTCATAGGAGTGACATGAGGTTAAAAAGAAGAAAGGAAATAAATGTAGAATAGAAGATTATTTTGAAAACTGATATATACATTATTTATGTAAGCCTAATATTCAAATAAAAAATGTAATTTCATTTAATTTTTAAAATAGGATTGAGGATTTTATATATATATATATATATATATATATATATATATATGAGAGAGAGAGAGTTTAAAAACTTTTAATATAATATCACTTAGTATTGCTTAATTTGTCAACCTTCTCTACTTTTCTTTAACTATCACTGAAATTTGGCAACTTAATTCTAGGTCAAATCACAATTTTACATTGTTTAAATAATAGTTTTGAATATATAAATTGATTCAGGACCTTCAATAACCTCAATGGCACTAGGAATATATAATGTCAACCACTGAAATATGAAAAATTCTAAATTTCCTACTAGATTTTGGACATAACTCTTAGGAAAAAATGTCCTGAAAAGAAGAATAAGAATATAGAAAGTTTAAACTAATCTTTATTAATTAAGTCTAACTTATGTAATTGTGGTATTGACTGTTATCCTCCCTAGTCTTTGTTAATTGAGTATAGTTTGTGTCAAGATTATATTGGAATTGATGATATATTAATCTTATTTGTGATATAGAATATAATACATTATTTTAGTCGGGAGTTTTTACATTTTGATATCGATCCAACCGGTATTTCCATACACGAGCATAAATAAAGGAAATTACAAACCTTCTGACAGACACTCCAAAGTTATGAGAGCTTATGTTCAAAATACGATCTAGATTGCTAAAATACACCAGCCAAACAAGCCCTAAAAAAATATAAGATTTCCAGGAAACCAATGCCTGGATGGTAACAGTGGTGATGATGATCAAAGTACAATCATTACGTTTTTCATCTAAAATTAGAGATCATCGTTTCCGAAAAAAATATATATACGCTTCTTATTAACATTTTAGTGTGGAAGCTACAGAACGAGCCCAGAGCTTGAGATGTTCTTTCATATCCACTCCTGCATTTGGGTTGGGCGATTCTTGAAACCCTAAAATCCAGCTGCTACTTTCATGATCGATTAATCGCTTCAATCCAGGAAGAAGAAACAGCAATCGCGGGGTCAATTGGTCCTTGCTGAACTCAAAACCAAGCTCCATGAAACCTTTTAGTTCTTGTAATTCTGGATCCATTCTACTCGTGGAGCCTCTCTTCTTGTTCTCCTTCTGCGGCAATTCCTTCTCAGGTGAAATGGTCTCCAACTTGGGCAGAGCGTTTGGATAGTGAAGGGCTAGAGTGTTGGGTTGAGGCACGTCGAGGCACATGTGATGAGCAGCGGACTTGCCTTGCCTTCTCTCAATAAGCGGAACATCGGGCTGGCCTCCTTTGATTTGAGCTGCTGAAAAATCTGTCATGGTAGAGTACTGGGATATTGAAACCAGAAGAGACTGCAAGACGTGATTCTTCTGTCACTGAACTGAGCAAGAGTCGTCGTAAATTGTAATGGTTGTAGATGAGTCTTGTGCCACTGGCAAACTTAAATACGATTGAAGATTGTAAAAAGCGTGACATCGCCGCACGTGTTGAAGACGTTAAACGTGGACATTATGTGGCGGTCCTAAATTTGGTTTTTGTTCGGTCAACTGAAACACCGTGTTGAGAGACAGATGAAAAGCAAACAACAATTTCGTAATATTTTACAGATGGACTGAAATATTCAATCAAAAAGTGAGCGACCTTTACAGATGGACTGAAATATACAATCAATGTTGTTTCCTTGAAAAGCATGTTCTGTCTGTGCAGAACGAAAGCCCAAAGTTTAACGTAAGCTGTACTTGAGAACAGGTTTGGATCTGGATGGAGAGGGCCGAGGTCATATAACCTCCACGAGCGGCTTTATGAGTAATTTAGAGGCCTGGCAGCCCGGTAGAGCGACGTGGCCATTGTTGCGCCTTGTCCTCGAAATCTCTGTGGGCCAATCGACCGAAGGGAAGGTAGCCTTCTAACTTAACATCAGCATGATGTTACTAAAGGTTGTTCTCTCATGTGGGTGTAACAGTTTCACATGAAATGGTCTCCAACTTTGGCAGAGCGTTCCGATAGTGGAGGGAGAGAGTGTTGGGTTGAGGTACGTCCAGGCACATGTGATGACTTGACTTGCCTTGCCTTCCCTCAAGAATATTGAAACCAGACGCGCGTGCGAGACGTGATTCTTCTGTCAGTAGTTGTAGATTCCGACTAAAATACGATTCAAGATTCAAGATTGTGAAAAGCGTGATATCGCCGCACGTATTGCAGACGTATTGCAGACGTAGATTGTGAAAAGCGTGATATCGCCGCACGTATTGCAGACGTTAAACGTTTTTAACGTGGACATCACGACTCACGAGGCCGTCCTAAACTAGGTTTTCGATCTGTCAACTGAAACACGTGTGTTGAGCGACGGATGAAAACCACAGCAATTTCTTAATATTTAGATGAAAACCACAGCAATTTCTTAATATTTAGGCTTCTAGGCCTACATCTATTGGAATTTGCCAAATTTAATGACCTTTTAAGTATAGATGAATTTTAATGAACAAGATTTCATATGGTCCTAATATTCTTGGTCACAATAAATTCACTGAAGAAAACCACAATAATTTCTTAATATTTACATTTATAGACTTACGTTTATTGGAAATTGTACAAAATTTCATTTTTATTGTGATTCCAACTATTAACTTTATCAAACATGTCCATTCCTCGTTAAAAAAAAAAGTGATTAAAATGATTAACATAATAATTTCATTTTTATTGTGATTCCAACTATTAACTTTATCAAACATGTCCATTCCTCGTTAAAAAAAAGTGATTAAAATGATTAACATAATAATGGATACAATTACTAATGCCCACTTTAAATTTAGGTTTTTTTTAATGTGTTTGAACTTTTACTGAATTTAACTTTTTTACTAAATTTATTTTAGTCTGGTAGTCTGGGGTGAGTGGGCGTAGTATATTTACCGAGTCACAATGCAGAGACGTTACATTCCAATACATTTTAAGGTAAATTGGAGAGCATTATCACAATAACTCTGAACTAAAGAAGGAAGTCCAATTCCAATTATCGCAACTTCAATTTGAATCTGGGCAGAATTTGAGAAATGGCGTTCCAATTAACTTTTGTGTGTATTATTTTGTGTTTTTATGGTGTTGGCCCATTGTTATTTTTTTTCTTTGGAATTTTTGTTTTTGACTCTTGGGTTTTGTTTTTTTTTGGTTTTTTATGATGCAAGAGAGTAAACTTGTATACGGTTGGATTTTTTTTCTTCAGTATTTGCTATTTTGCTCTGACTAATTGAAGATCCACAATACAGCTTGTAGTTTGAGTGATTCGTGAGGAAAGTTTTTCTATTTTGCTCTGACTAATTAAAGATACACAATACAGCGTGTAGTTTGAGTGATTCGTGCGGAGAGTAGGTTAAAAAAATTGTTTCTAACAATATTCTTCGCGTTAAACATTATGTTGAGTTGATTTCCATGTTTTTTTTGAAATAAGGGTTTATGGAATTGAAGGGCTTAAAAAATAATTTGAGAGACGGATAATCATAATTCTTAAGGACTATTATCTGATCAAATATAAATGTGTTGTTTTTTGTTAGCGGTAGAGGACTTTTTTTTGTCTAGTTGTTTTACTAAATGGTTTTTTTTGCCTAACTTTTTTACTAAATGTTTTTTTTTGTCGGAGACCATAAAAATTTAAAGGAATCATTAGGGGGAGAGGGTAAGATTCAAAATTACATGATTGAAGAGATATAGAGCTAGGGTTTGACAATCGTGGCCACAACAGAGAGCAACATGAGAACCAAAGGGGGGGGTAAGGGGACCCCCTCATAGAAACAAGTAGTGGTGGACAGAGGGAAAGGGCCAAGAGGCGTAGTTTTCAAGGCACCAACAACAGGAACCTCGGGATGGGAAACGACAAGAAAGAAACCAGGACAAAAATGAGAGCACACGAGAAGAAGCTAAGGAAACTCAGAGTGAGGCGCAAGAGACCGCGAAGGCCAACAGGACAAATGGGCGCAACCCCTGCAAGCCCAAAACAACAATGATACCCAAGGTGATACTGGAAGAGCCACAAACGCAACTCTATAGGACTAGATGAAGACACATGCGCTCATATGCAAGTTCATGGAGTTATGGCCCGCAAAGAAAACTCTGTGCAAGTGGATCAAATATCATTGGAAGCCAAATGGAGAAGTGGAGCTCCACCTGGGCTCGAAAGGTTTCTTCACAACAGTCTTCATGAATCTGGAGGACAAGGATAGAGTCTTCGAGGGAGGTCCATACTTCCATGCCTCAGTTGGACTGTACATGCAACCCTGGAAAGAAAACTTCTCCCCAGAAAAAGAGACGTTCAAAAAGGTATCGGTCTGGCTGAGATTCTATTCATTACCCTTAGACCACTGGTTGCCTTCCACTTTTGAAGCAATAGGAAACAAACTGGGGAAATATGTGAAGACTTCAGAAGCCACCCTAAAAGGAAGATACACATCGTACGCAAGAATTTGCATAGAGATGGACATTTTTGGAGCAATCCTAGAAACCATAAGTCTGGAATTCAAGGATGAGGAATGGATCCAAAACATAGATTACAAAAAGATCCCCTTTAGATGCAGAAGATGCCACGAACACAACCACATGATAAGAGAATGCCCTCTTAATAAAAAGAAAGAAGCGACAAACCCCAAAACACAGTAGGATGAGGAAGGGTTTATAACACTGAACCCCAGAAACAGAACAAATAAAAAGAAGAATAAAACCTCAACAGGAAATAACCAGGAGACCTGGAAAAACTTGACGGAAGGGACCAAACAAATAAAGGGCCAGAAGATGAAAGTGACTCGGTAAAAGCTCAAGAGGTCAGAGAACAAGAAACAAAAGAGCCTACCGAACGGCCAAGTAACAAGACGACACAGGGGAGTTGCACAACCTCGATGGCCAGAGAAATAAAAGATGACAACATTGCCCTGTAAGATGCAGAGGGAGATGCGGAGATGACCCCGAGCGAAGTAGGCACAGAAGACCCTGATCTCAGGGACCTGGTAGAAAGAGAAGGGATAGACCTTCTAAACATATTGGAGAAATGGAAAAGGTAGGGAATCGACAACATACCAACAGAGCAACTTGATCACATCCAATACCTATTTCTCCTATGGGAGGAAGCCAAAGCTAGAGAACAAAAATGCACACACAGGGAGATAGGACACCTAGGAGTCAAAGTTGGCGAGGGACAACCACAGCTATCACCCAAGCATACGAGGAGGAAAAAAAGTAGGAAATCAAACAATGTAGCCCTACAAGAGTTGGGAGCGCTACTGATAAATTCGGGCAAGATCAAGAAACTCTTTTCCAACTCCCCCCCACATGTTTAAATGAAGGTCATAACTTAGAATATAAGAGGCCTAAATAGCCCAAGAAAGCAAAGAATCCTAAGGACTAAACTAAAGCAGGAACAACAGGATCTTTGTTTCATTCAAGAGACAGAATGCACTACAGACAGAGTGGAGGCAATCAATAAACAACATTGGCACAAGTACAAGATGGTAGCCATCGAAGACCACCAAATGGCAGGAGGCATTCTCACTTTGTGGAACCCACAAACTCTAAATCTAATAGCAGCCGAAGCAACCAGGCACACCCTAATGGTATGCATGCAAATCATTGGAAACATAGAGGAGATTCTCTGCACTAATGTGTATGGGCCCCAAGGATTAGAGAAAAATAGAGGAATGATCCGAGACCTAGATGATATAAAAGCCCGATCCACTAACCTCCATTGGATCCTGGCAGGGGACTTCAACATCATCACCTCACTTGCGGAGAAGAAAGGAGGTACAAGAAGATTGGATCGGGATGCATATGATTTCACAAAGTTCATAGACATAGCGGAGATGGTAGATCTTAAAACTAAGAATGGCCAGTTCACCTGGAACAATAAATGGATGAACCAATTTCAGGTAGCAATAAGACTCGACAGATTCCTTATATCAGATTCAATCATTATACAGGGGATAACCTTAGATTGCAACATCCTTCCCTGGGGGGGATCCAATCATTGGCCAGTGCAACTGGAAGCAGGTTTCCAAACAACACCAAAGAACAAACCCTTCAGATTTGAGAAATTATGGATTGAACACCCGACTTTCAAGGAAAGAATCAAACAATGGTGGCGGGAGGAGAAACCGAAGAACTGGACCAGGATGTTCCAACCTAATAAGAAACTTAAGTACATCAAAAATAAGCTCAAAGACTGGAACAAGGATACCTTTGGGAATATAAACCAATAGAAAAACAACTTAGAAGGAAAAATGAAAAAACTCCAAGAAACCTGCATGCTAGAAGGCTATACGGAGGACTGGAAAAAAGAAGAGATCCAAATGACCCAAGAGTGGGAGGTGTGATGCCGGCAAGAAGAAACACTCTGGCGTCAAAAGTCTCGTATCTGATGGCTAAAGGAAGGATAAGGGAACACCAAGTTTTTCCATAGAACAACCATGGCCAGAAGAGCTCACAACAAAATCCTGAAGATCAAGGACCAGGATGGAATCGAGCGTGAATCACATCAGGAGATTGAAACCGCCCTAGTTAAACAATTCCATAGGATAGCCCAAGAACCCATCCAGGACAGAACAGAGGCCATTCAAAGGATAACCCATCATATTCCACGCCTGGTCACATAGGAACAAAACCTCTTCCTAAACAAACCTATTACCATAGAAGAAGTTGACGAGGTGCTCCAGGAAATGCCCAATGGGAAAGCCCTAGGTCCAGATGGCTTCACAGTGGATTTCTTCAAATCATGTTGGGAAATTGTCAAACATGACGTATATAAGGTAGTAGAGGACTCTAGAAGGTCAACCTCAATCCTTAAAGCACTAAACACCACAATAATCACAATAATCCCCAAAGAAAATGAAGCCAAAACCCCTTACCAGTACAGACCTATAGCGCTATGCAATGTGGTTTACAAGATAATATCCAAAGTCATAGCAAATAGACTGAAACCTCTTCTAACTACACTGGTCTCATGAGAACAAGCAAAATTTTTGGAAGGAAGACAAATAATGGACAACATTATCCAGGCCCACGAGATCATTCACACCTTGAAGCTTCAGAAGAGAGGGGGAATGCTAATACAACTGGACCTAGCAAAATCTTATGACAAAATTAGCTGGCACTATATGGTTAAGATCTGAGAAGCCTTTGGTTTCACCTAGCACTGGATCAGCTGGATTGTCAGTCTCATATCCATAACAAGCTACTCGCTACCAATCAAAGGAGCCCCTGCCAAACCCTTCTAGCCCATGAGAGGTATCAGACAAGGAGACCCGCTATCCCCCTTCCTGTTCATTCTGAAGATGGAAGGCCTTAGCAAGAGCATAAAGAGCGCAACCGCAACAGGGGAAATAATAGGTCTCAAACCCTTCGAAAATTGCCCTACTTCAAAACACGAACAGTTTGTGGATGATACCT
The DNA here is from genome assembly GCA_009831015.1 of Picea engelmannii. Classification (NCBI taxonomy): domain Eukaryota; kingdom Viridiplantae; phylum Streptophyta; class Pinopsida; order Pinales; family Pinaceae; genus Picea; species Picea engelmannii. The sequence goes on from ML778131.1 coordinate 841,144, forward strand.
TACTCCATGGCATACCCACAATCAAGGAAGCTAAAGCCTACAATCAAATCCTAGAATATTTTGGGGAAGCCTCGGGCACTGAGATCAACCATTCCAAGTCAATGATCTTCTTCTTCAATACCAACGCAGCTATCCAAAGAAATTTGACCAACATTCTGGGATTTGAACGGAAGACACTCCAAGCCAAGTACTTGGGGATTCCACTGATAGACAAAGTGTACAAAATGAAAACATGGGAAGGAGTAATAAACAAGTTATAGGAGCGGGTAAAAAATTGGACGTATAGATCCCTGAATATAGCAGGAAGACTGATCCTAACCAAGTTTGTTTTACAAGCAATCCCAACCTTTATGATGTCCATCTTCCCAACTCCATAAGGAATTCTACAAAAAATAAGAGCCATCCAAAGGGACTTCCTATAGAGAGGCACGGAAACAAAGAAAAAATGGTCCCTGGTGGCTTGGGAGAAAGTCTGCAAGCCAAAAATACAAGGAGGCCTGGGGCTGTAGGACCCACAAGTGACCAATAATGCCTACGGGGCGAAAATCGGGTGGCCCTGGGTCAAAGAAAATACTACACCTTGGGTAAACCTATGGAAGGCAAAGTATGCCCCGGACATTCCCGACCAGGACAAAATCTACTTCAGAGGAACTAGGGAAGGGTCGACCATTTGGAACCTAGCCTGGCGCAACAAAGCTTGGATTCAGACACACAACTTCTAGGAAATTAGGGATGGCAGAACAACCAGATTCTGGGAGGATGCTTGGCAACAGGAACCGAAAATGGAGAACCTAGACAGAGAGGCACTCCAACAGGAGCTAATAGCGCAAGCTAAAATTAACGTCTACCAATACTAGAAACAGGGAACGGACCACAACAAATGGAGAATCTAGGACAAGATCACTCTACAGAACAATGATCCACCCGCAACAACAGTAAAAGAGGTGGAGGAGAAACTGGGAAGACAGAAAATAACAATCACGGAAGGAGAGGACCAGCTGAGATGGGGACAAAAAGACGGTGGGGAATTCAACCTGAAAGAATTATGACACTATATAGCGGACCTGGACCAAGAAGACCTAGCACAACATTGGGATAAGCTATGGAACAACCCCCAATGGCCAAAGATAAAAAAAATTCAATGGTTAATACTTCACAATCGCATTCTAACTTGGGAAAACCTAAGGAAAAGGGGATTCATAGGTCCATCAAGATGTCATCTCTGCCAAGCCCAGGAAGAAACAACGAACCATCTCCTGGATGAATGTGCCTACACTACAGATCTTTGGGACTGGGCGGCAAGTATATTCTGCCAGTCCAATAGGATCTGAGGTAACATTGCTGCAACCATCAATATCTGGAAAGAGAACTACAAAGAACAATAAGAGGTGAACCTCTATTGGATACTCAACCCAGGAATGATCATATGGTTGATATGGAATTAAATGAATCGACGCATTTTCAGAAACCAAAGCTCTCCCGAATGGAAGATCAAGGAAACAATAATATCCATGACACAAGATACGGTGTAGAGCCTCAACTGCCAGGTAGGTAAAGAGAAACCCACCAACCAGGATTCTCAAGTCCTAGAGGCCTTCCACCTGAATGATGGTCGCAAACCCAATCAGTCCAGACGATCACTGCAACTCCAAGTAGGTGAGCGCAACTGGAAGCCACCACCTTCAGGGTCCCTCAAGTTGAATTTCGATGGGGCGGTGAAAGGCAACCCAGGGAGAATGGGTTTGGGAGGAGTAATCAAGGATAGTAAAGGAAACATCATCCCACTCTACGCTAGGAGTCTGGGCAACTCAACCAACAAAGTCGTGGAATTTGGAGCCATGGAGACTGGCCTGGAGATGCTAAGTCGAGAGGGGATGACAAACGTCATAGTGGAAGGAGATTTCGCACTAGTGATCAACACAGTAAGAAAACTCCAAAGTGGCACCAGAATTGGCAAAATCCAAAGACACTAGCGATTAGCACACCTACTGCAAAAAATCCAGGATCACTTGGAGACAGGGATCACAGTGGAGTTGTGTTGGGTTCAAAGGTCAGCAAATGGACTGGCATATAGAGTAGAGAATGAGGGGGTGGATAACGAAGGTCTGGAACTAGACACAATTTGGAGAAACATCCAGCAAGGTCGATTCTGAATAGATTGCACCCAACTTGCGGTAAAATACTATGACAACAGTAGTAGTACGAAAGATCACTTCAAGAATGGAGGTGCATAAGGAATTGAAGGACACATAGGTTCCAGGAAGAATCCGATAGCCCACCAATCAAACAAGATTACAAATTCCAATATAGATCACACATCAGGCGAAGGCACGACACAACGGTCTTTTCAATAGAAATAAGTACAGGGGTGACTCGTGGGAAAGCAGAACAGATTACCAGTAGGCAACGAATGACGAAGAACTAAAAGGTTCACCAGGGTCAAGTTTAGGTACACCTCACCCAAGTACTGTTACGGGGCGGGGAATAGACTGGCATACAGTGTACAAGGAAAAGCATTGGTGCATTGATTACGACAAGGCCATCAAGTGCACATGCTCTAGAATAGAGGACATAGACTAGAAGGGCCACCTTTATGAGCAGGCCATGATTGCAAGGACGGGACCGTAGCTGGGTTGGCTCCATAAAAAAGGTACAACAAAAAGAGCAACAGACCGGAGCAAAGAAATTACAGGGGCCACCTTACATACCAGAAAAGGGGTGAAGCTGAACACGAGAAGAACCCAACGTAAAAACTACCATATGCAAGTGAATACGGTACACATGAAGAAAACCAACAACATGAGAGGCCCCTAGGGAACAGAACCTCCACCAAGCGCTCGAAGGATGACAAGAATTGAACAAGCAGCCAAGGAAGAAAAGAGTACCTTCCTCATGTAGGTTGATACAAATGGAAAGACGATCATCAAAGGATGGGAGCGAGAAATCAACAACACTCGCAGGGGAAAATCTTGGACAAAACTAACTCAGGAAGTGGGGGGGATAAGGGACCCAAGAGCCACACTGCCCAAAACAACCCTCTACCACAGAACGATGGAGGAAGCCTGGAGAACAAAAATGATGATAGGTAAGATGTGTGCAGACCAGAAGGAAACCAACAAGATAGAAATGAGGGACTAGAAGAAGGTGCTCACAAGTATTTTGAACCACCTCAACAACCTGAAGGTGAGTGACAAAAGACTTGTGGAGGACCAGCGAAGCTAGCAGGAAAAAATGGAGCGATTGACAAGGAAATTCCATCTTTATCTACGATATGTCCACCATATAGACATTACTCCAGCCAACAGAAATGGAACCCCAAAGTGCATCAGAAAGATACACCTGTTGGAGTAGAGGGAGGAGAACGAAGCAAGGAAGGATGGCGATGAAGAGCACCCCATCAACCTGGACTAGCGCAGGACCAACCTTGGTCAAGGATCTCAGTGTAGGAGCTAACCCCATTATGCTTATGCTTTCTCTGTTTTCGTTATGTTGTCGTTTTTCAAACTGGATTGTGGAGGTTTGGGTCAGTTTCCCATGGTGGCGACCCAGGCCTCCCCTACTATATTAGACATTGCTCCCCTGGGACCCCAGATCTAGTTTCCGTTTTGGTAGATCTTGGGAGTCCTTGTACCTTTTTTGTACTATAATTTTCTTCAGTAATATAGATTTTCACACTCATTTACAAAAAAAATAAAAAAAGGAATCACTAGGGGTACTCAGATTATACATAAATATTCATTCAAATCTACTAATCTAACAATTTATTGTGGGATTTCCTACAAATGTCCATAGAAAAAATCAACATTTCATAGAAAGTTTATCCTATTTCTTTAAATACACTTGTATTAAGTGATAAATCTCTAAATCATATATAGAAATTCTATGCACTTATAGAACGATGTCCTTGCAGCACAAACAAAGAAATAGTTATTATGTTTTATTTTATTTTATATGCATGGTAGTGTATATTATACATTTTAAAACTCTAAATCAATTAAATGATTTTATGATCCTAAATCATTCATATAACGGAAATAAAATAAATTTTTTTAGTAGGAAACTCAATTTGTTTCTATTTTTATATTAAGAGTAACTAGATCTGGTTTGAGAGATATCTTGTATGAATTAGTATAGATTACGATAGTAACAACAATTAAAAGCATAAGTAATCCTCTTTTTCTCTAGGTGTACTATTGGAAATTGTATTTAAAAGTCGATGAGATCTTTATGTCTCCGTTGATTTGTCTGTCAGTCAATTTGTCAGTAGTCGAATTGATAGTCAGAGAGTCTGACAGACTGTAAGTGCAAAGTCACACATTTATTCAAAAGTTAGTTCACAAGCAAGAAGCTATAAATGGAGCCAAAATCCATCTTCTCGGGTTTAATTAAGTGGTTGAAGAGTCAGTCAAATTAATGGTAGTCTTTAATGTTGAGTCGGTCTTATTTTTTGTAGGAAGTCACAGTCGGAGTCTATATAAGTATGATTCGTTTAGTTAGTAGACAATGATGAAGAGAAGCAAAGGATACAGAGAATGAAATCGATGCAGCAGAGCATAAAATAGAGGTAGAGACAACAACCGAGAACCAACAATAGTTGAGGATTGTAAGAAGTTTGAGCACAGGTTCTGTGTCTATGAAGTCAGTAGAAGAAGTGATTGGAGCCGAAGCTCATCTTAGTATTGTATTCTGTAATTGTGCGCACTGCGTCGAAATTCATTAATATAAAACAATTTGTGTACTGACAAGTTTTTGTCTTATTTATGAGTTTATGTGATAAGGCACTGTGTTATTCTACATTCATAAATCATTTCATTAAGTGTGTGTATTCACAACGTGCAGCAAACTGAGCAATCTATGCACTATGCAGTGGTCTTGAGAACTATGTTGTGTAAATTAGAGAATGAAAGAGACAGATTCAGTAGATGTTTTTTATACCCATGTCATTGGACTAATTAATTATATTAAGTCTCATGGTTAAACCATAAAAGAAAAAAAATTTGTTGAGAAAGTACTTAGGAGTCTTCCTCCTAAATTTGATACCCTTGTTGTGATTCTAGAAGAGAGAAAGGACTTAATCCAGTTTAGCCTAGATGAACTACAAGTTTCCCTCATCAATCATGAACACATATTGAACATGTCAGGTATATCATTAGAGAATGTATTTTCTGCGCAGTCGTTTATAAGTCATGTAAGAGGAAGGGGGGGAGCTAACTCTAGAGGCAGGGGAAGAAGTTTTGTCAGAGGTGGATGTAGTAGAAATCCTGGAAATACTAATGGAAGAGGTCAAAACCCAAGTACCAATGAACCAAGTGGTCAGATAACTGACAAGTCAAATATTCAATGCCATTACTGTAAAAAGTATGGACATTATGCATATGAGTGACGAAAAATACATTATAATCAGAACAAGCAAAGTCAAGATCAGTCAAACAATGCAAATAACCAAACTCGCCCTATGTTTATGGCGCGCATTGTAGAAATGCCTAACATTGTTGAAATTCCTAATATAGTCTCACGAGTTGAATGCAATGTTTCTCAAGCAAGTCCATGTGACATATGGTATTTAGATTCATGATGTAGTAACCACATGACAAAAAACATAGAATTGTTTTCTAGTTTGGATGAGTCAGTCCAAACTAAGGTTACACTTGGAACAGATATCCATGTCACTCTCTTGGGCAAATGCAGTATAAACATCTTAACCAAGTAAGTTGAACATAGAGTTATGTCTGATGTATATTATGTTTTTGGTATGAAGCATAATCTGATGAGCACAAGACAATTGTTACATAAAGCATACACAATCTACATGGAAGATAATCACCATGTGATTATGGATAAATGCCCAAGCAATCTACTTATTGCAAAAATCGAGATGGCAAGTAACATAATGTTCTCAATGACTTTGAAGCCGGCCAAGAAGAAGAATACAACACCAGTTGTTGATAAAAGAAAAAGGGTGCAGTTAGATAATGCATTTAAAGCAGAAAGTGTGTGCAGTACTAATGAAGAAAATAGTGCATGCAGTATCAAAAAAAGGAGAAAATGGTGCAGGGATGAAGGCATGATTCCAATCTGATATACAAGATCATTCATGGTTATGGAATTTCAGATTTGGACATTTGAACTTTCAAGCTCTGAAGCTGCTACAAATAAAGGATATGGTAAAAGGTTTGCCATTAATTGAAAAACCATAAAGGATATGTGAAAGATGCATATTTGGCAAGCAACACAGAGAATCATTTCGAGTTGGAAAGTCTTACAAAGCAAAAGATCCACTGAAAATTGCACATTCAGACATTTGTGGATCAATGCAAACTCCCTCAACAGGATGTAATACTTATGTTCTAACATTCATTGATGATTTCTCAAGGAAGACATGGATTTATTTCCTAAAGCATAAATTTGACGCGTTGGGTTGTTTTCAACAGTTTAAATCACTTGTGGAGAAACATAGTGGCTATTACATCAAGTGTCTAAGAACTGACAAAGGAGGAGAATACATGTCAAGAGAATTTCATAACTTTTGTAAAGTTCATGGCATTTACAAGCAATTTATCGCGTAGTACACACCACAACAAAATGTTGTCGCAGAAAGAAAGAACAGAACCATCATGGAAATGGTGTGCATTATGTTGACAACTAAACATTTGTCAAATGAGTATTGGGTTGAGGCAGTATCAACTATAGTATACATCTTGAACAAATGTCTGACAAAGAGTGTGAAGAATAGAGTTCCTCAAGAAGCCTGGATAGGCTCAAAACATAATGTGGCACACTTAAAATATTTTGGTTGCGTCGCATACACACATGTTCCAGATGAGATGAGAAGGAAGCTGGACAACAAATGATGAAAATATATATTTGTTGGGTATTCTGAAGAAACAAAAAGATACAAGTTGTATGACCCTGTCGCAAGAGAAGTCCTAATTAGCCGCAATGTTTAGTTCGTGGAGAATGAAGCATGGGATGGAACCATAGAAAAGACAATGAAAATTATGGATTCAATGGAGCATAATGAAACATAATAAGAAGAGGTGTTTCAAACACCATGTATAAGCCAGTGTGTAGTCCCTTCTACACATGGCACTGCAATGCAAATCACCACGCAGAGTACTCCAATAAAAGCACTTGGTGCGCAGATTACACCTAGAGCGCAACAAACACTAGTAAGTAGTTCTAGCAGTTCTACCTCTCCAAATCCAACATTAGCAATTTTGTTAGCAAGAAAGACAAAAAGTGTGTGCGAAGTCTATAATGAAGATGCGGCAAATTCATTTTCTGGTTTTTCTCTATTTTCACAAATAGATGATCCATTAACCTTTGAAGAAGCAATCAAAGACAATGTATGGGCACAAGCCATTGATGAAGATTCAAATGCATAGAGAACGATCAAACATGGAAATTGGTAGATGTACTTGATGAAAAGGATGTTATAAGTGTCAAGTGGATTTATAAAATCAAGCAAGATGCAGAATTACAAGGCAAGGTTAGTTGCAAGAGGATTTACACATCAACCTCGAATTGATTTCAATGAAACATTTTCACCAGTTGCGTGCATGGACACAGTCAGAACCTTGTTAGCAATTGTCGTGCAGTACAAGTGGCCAATTTATCAGATGGATGTAAAGTCATCATTTATTAATAGAAATCTAGAAGAAGATGTAAATGTGGAAGAACCACAAGGTCATGAGGTTCCAGGACAAGAAGACAAAGTGTACAGATTTCAAAGAAGTGAGAGTGAGCCAACACTGTACATCAAATCAAATCATCAAGGTAATATGTTAATTGTTTGTCTATATGTGGATGATTTGATATTTACAGGTGACTTTGACATAAAATAATTCAAGTCAGTCATGAAGGATGAATTTGAAATGACTAATTTAGAGTTTATGAGATATTTTTTGGGAATAAAAGTTCACCAGTCCAAAACTGACATATTTATCTCACAGTCTAAGTATGTGCATGAAATATTGAAAAGATTCAATATGATGAATTCAAAAGCAACACCAACACCTGTCATAACATGATTGAAGTTAAGCAATGGAGATAAAGGGTCCAAGGTGGATCTCACATTTTTTAAAAGACTGGTAGGCAGTCTTATGTATCTCAAAGCGACAAGACATGATATCATGTATGGAGTGAGTCTAATTTCAAGGTTCATGTAAACTCCAAAAGAATCACATTGGAAAGAAGGAAAGAGAATCCTGAGATATGTAAATGGAACAAAATATTTTGGCATAAAGTACTCCACTTTAGAAGATTTCAAACTCATTGGATACACTGACAGTGATTGTGGAGGAAACATAGATGAAAGGAAAAGTACCTCTGGGTACACATTTCATTTTGGAACAAGTATGGTATCATGGGCATCAAGGAAGCAGCCCATAGTGACTCTTTCTTCAGCAGAGGCAGAGTACATCGCAATTACAAGCACAGCTTGTCAAGCAGTTTGGATGAGAAGAATGTTAAAAGATTTGTTGCAGGAACAACATGAACCAACAACAATATTCTCTAACAACAATTCAACCATCATGTTATCAAAGAATCATGTGTTTCACAAGAAAACCAAACACATTGATACAAGGTATCATTTCATCAGAGAATTGGTGAATAACAAATAAATATGTTTAGAGTTTTGTAGATCAAAAGAACAAGTGGAAGACATTTTTACAAAGGCTTTAATAAGAGATGCATTTCAACATATGTGCAGTAGTCTGGGAGTCCACTAACAGAGTGTTATGTAATTTTTGTTTGTAATCCCACCTAATTATAATTAAGGGGGAGTGTTGGAAATTGTATTTACAAGTCGGTGAGATCTTTACGTCTCCGCCGATTTGTCTGTCAGTCAATCTGTCAGTAGCCGAATTGTCAATCAGACAGTAGACTGTAAGTGAAAAGTCACACATTTACTCAATCTGTCAGTAGCCGAATTGTCAATCAGACAGTAGACTGTAAGTGAAAAGTCACACATTTACTCAAAAGTTAGTCGGCAAGCAGGAAGCTATAAATGGAGTCGATCTCTATCTTTTCGGTTTTAATTAAGTTGTTGAAGAGTCAATCAAATTAATGATAGTATTTAATGTTGAGTGGGTCTTAGTTTCTGTAGGAAGTGATAGTTGGGGTCTATATAAGTCTGAGTCGTTTAGTTAGTAGATGATGTTGAAGAGAAGCAAAGAATGAAGAGAATGCAATAGATGCAGCGGAGCAGAAAAGAGAGGTAGAGAGAACAACTGAGAACTAGCAGTAGCGAAGGAGTGTAAGAGGTCTGAGCACAGGTTCTGTGTCTGTGAAATCAATAGAAGAAGTCATGGGAGGGGAAGCTCATTTTAGTATTGTATTATGTAATCGTGTTTGATTCACAGTATTTGAAACTGCGTCAGGCAGAGTACACTGTATTTGAAACTGCGTCAAGAAGAGTACACTGCACCGTCGACGTAATCCTAGATGTACTTGTAATTATGCAAAACCTTTGCATTTATATTTTTTAAAGATTTTGATTTGGAGTGTGTGGTGTTTATTCTCTAATTGTTTTAGAATGCGTGTCATGCTATTTATGGAATTTCTGCGTTATTGTAGATCACTGTTATATTGAAACCAGACGAACCTGTTAGACGTGATTCTTCTGTCACTGAACTGAGTAGGAGTCGTCGTAGTCGTTGTAGATGAGTCTTGAGCCACTGGCCGACTAAAATACGATTTAAGATTGTTAAATGCGTGAAATTGCCGCACGTGTTTAACGTGGACATTATGAGGCAGTCCTAAATTTAGTTTTTCTTAGGTTAACTGAAACGCCCTGTCGTGTCTGGAGCAACGTATGAAAACCAGACAACAATTTTGTAATATTTTAAAGTTGATGATAACATTAAAAACTAAGCGGACTTTACAATGGACTGAAATATACAATCAGTGTTGTATCTTGAAAGGCATGTTCTGTTTGTGAAAAAACGAAAGCCCAAAGCTTGACAGAAGATTTTATTGACAACAGGTTTGGATATGGATGGAGAAGGCCGAGGTCATATAACCTCCACGAGCGGCTTTGTGAGTAAGTTAGAGGCATGACAGCCCGGTGGAGCGACGTGGACATTATTGCACCTTTTGCTCGAATTCTCTATGGGCCAATCGACTCAAGAATATCCAAGAATTGAGTTTAACGGATTTCTTCGGACTCACTCTATTTGGTTGGTCAAAGATGAAGAGAATTGTGCAAACACTTCTGAAATTTTCATTCAATTTTGACGGCTGCAATGCTACTCGTTATTATTCCATCTACATTACCTTTCGTCTCTCTACCATTCCTAAATTTGTAAATACTATATTTTAAGTTCGAGCATGAGACCAGTTATCAACTTTGACGGAATTGACAAAGTTATCAAAGTTTTATTAGGTTGTGTATCCATATTTTTATAGAACAATAAATTTATACTGATTATTTATAAGCGATAATTTAGATGACAAATTGCTAGATAAATAAATTTGAATAGTTATTTATTTTTGTATAATTCAAGTGTTTTATTAATTTTTCAATCTATTAAATTTATTTAAATATTCAAAAATAAATTTTAAATAACAAAAAATAATAATTTAGTGCAAATTTATATCTCCATATTTTTACTAAACAAAACCATTTAGTAAAACACAACGCCATAATTATTGCTACAAACAAAACCCTCATTCCGTGTGGAAGAAGCCAACACTGGTCAAGCCGAAGGAGGAGGTAAAGGCGGATATAGGGGAGGATATGGAGGAGGTTCTCGAGGAGGAAGAGGCGGTGGACAAACTGGCCCTGTGAGGTGCTACAACTGTGATGAGATAGGTCATATCTCCAGAGAATGTGCTCAACCGAGAATAAAAAATTTGTGTATTCTAATTGGTCCTCTCCTTTAAATGATGCCACTCTCCTTAAGACTATACAAAATTCTAGAAACCTTTTCAAGTTCTTCTTGGTAGCTAAGACATTGGCCAAGTCAGCTTTGCACTGCATACCAAGTCAGCTTTGGACTGCATATAATGTAATGCAAAGCTCCAACATCCCCGGCGCTTGATATGGGAAATGTTTGGCTATGTTCAATTTTAGCAAGATGCAATTGAAGTTCTTTAATGCAGTCCAACAACAAGCTTGAAAGAATCGATCTCTATGGGTTCTCAATACAAACTTCATATTGGTTCTTTGTAATCAATGTCTGTACTAATCTCTAAATTTTGGATCTAAGTTATATAACATTAAATGATTTAAGTTTGGTTACTAATACTACAACAAGTGGTACCAAAATATTAATATATTAATATATGTAATATAAAGATTTTGTCAAATTTTAGGATATATTAGAATATCCAAATGTCACTCATTTCAATTTTGCCATAGACAACGATCTTGGAAACAAGTGGTACCAAAATATTAATATATGTAATATAAAGATTTTGTCAAATTTTAGGATATATTAGAATATCCAAATGTCACTCATTTCAATTTTGCCATAGACAACGATCTTGGATTTCTTGTTACCAACCGCAAATAAGTTTTCTCATCTAATACTATCACAGTCACTCAAAATCGTGGCTGAACGTCGAAAAGTGTGGATAGAAAATGAATTTCTTGCTATCAACTGCAAATAAGTTTTCTCATCTAATACTAGCACAGTCACTCAAAATCGTGGTTGAACGTCGAAAGGTGAGGATAGAAAATGAAACGCACAATCAGAAAATGAAATGCACAACCAGAAAATGAGCATTTACAGCCAGCGTGCTAAATCCAAAGTTTAATCATTTAAACCTGGCAATCATATAGTGCTACAGTTATTTCTTAATATGATTAGGTAAATGTTAAAAGGTAAACAGGTTAACGGATGCATTCAAAAATATAAGGAAGTTATGAAGAGGAAGTCACATTCATTGATTTGGGAGGAGGATTAAAAATATGTCAACATCTTTAATTGTTAGCCATCATATTAGAATTTTAAATTAAAAAGTGATTAATTATGCTCATTATTAATAGGTGTATACCTTTTCAACGTAATTAATATCAACAAGAACATGATGGATTATCAAATCTTACATCTTGTAATATGTCACAGTCATTCGAAATTTAACACTGGGTATAATTGCATTATCATGTAAGCGGATTCGACACATGGTTATTAGTTATCCCTTTGAATGCAAAACAATATTAAAATAGTTGAGAAAACAATAATGTTTAGTACAGGTACAATTAGAAGCGGATGACAAACCTATTCAATAAGAAGGGAAATAGCTGCGAAGCAGGGACTGCTTCGTTCAATAAATTAGGTAGGTAATACTTAGTAACCAATGGCTTTGATGCCTTAGCAAATATCAACTATGAATTAATACAAAATAATATTTGAAACTAAAATTGAAAGATCCTTGTTATAAAAGATTTTATAAAGCTGATCGTGGTTGACATTAATGACTTCACTTTTGCCTAGCATCTCTATAATTTCTTATTTCTGTTATTGCAGGTTTTATACTACATCCAATCATAAATCTATTTATATTATATTTTCATATTTTTTATGTATTCTTTACAGTTTATAATTGTTAATTTTCATATTTTTTCTGTATTCTTTACAGTTTATAATTGTTATAGTCTTTGATCTCTACTTTACTAACTTCTTATTATACCTGTGGTTAGACATGGTATATAGCAATCATTCACCAGTTGAATGACTACAGCATTCTTGGGATGGATGCATGTCTTAACGCGATGCCTATTCAGTGGCGATTTGCATTCAAGGTTTTCAAGAAGTGGTTTTCGCTGAAAGTGAAAGCTTGCACACTGATCTAGATTCTGCATCGTCATAGCTCTGACACTACAAGTCTATTACGTCCTCACCGCCTCACTACAAATCTAACAATCTGATGTCTATGTAGTCGATGCTTTGTGCTTCAAGACCATCCGACATAAGTATATGAAAAATCTTCCATGCGACTTCGATACAAATTTGTACAAAGAGTTGAAGGATATAGCAGAAAAAGGTGTTCTTGTGAGTACTAACAATTCGTTCAAGTTCGCAAATGAGATTGATGGTGATGCGGATGATGTTGAATCTACAAAAGTCATGGAGGAAATACAGATTGCTGAACCCACCGGTTATGGTTCCAAAGTCTTTATTTTCAAGGGAACTGTGCAAAATGCACATTTTCAGCAATCGGTTTCTTGATTCAACACCAGTCGATTTCTCCATTTTAGCAGACATGGAGGTGTCTATATTGATGCAGGTACTACTTTTTCTATTCTTTATTGGGCATTCAAGTGACGATATCTAAGCTGGACAGGAACTTCTTCGCCCTAGATTTCATGTTCGGTGCAGCTTCTTCAGCTTATCAGGTATATCAACCATATATTCGTTCATCATGTTAGAACAGAACCCTATTTTCTATGTGCAATTTCTCTAAATTTTGTATGGATACATAAGAAGAAAGACATAATTTCTTACCTTGATCAAATTATCATTAGCTACATGTTTGGCTCATTAGCGCAGTAAGGTTATGATCTTTGGAACGATTGTCACATATCCGGAACAAGATAGTTATGATCTTGTAAAGAAATCCTTAATCTCGTGGATTAAACTCCCCCAGGCCGATGGGTCCAGCATCGGACTGGACCTCTGCTATGCAAAACAATCTGTCTCTTCAAGTCCAAACTTTCCCACTATAACTTTCCACTTCAACGGAGCAAATTACGATTTGCTTAAAGAGAACTACATATACGTTGATAGCAGTGGTGTAAGATAAAATATATCACGCAAACAAACACGGTGAGGCTACGCTCACTTCTTGATTATTAAACGAAGACGGATTACATCCTTATATAGGAAAAGACTCTCCCGAGTCGGCTACATGCAAACCATAAGACAACTAGACAACTGAC
>ML778131.1:897170-930568 GCA_009831015.1 Picea engelmannii
TTCACTCCAGTAATAAGCGCCAGTTGTAAGCGCCAGTTAGAAGAGTTAGTTCTCAGTTCATAGTCAGTTGTCTAGTTGTCTTATGGTTTGCATGTAGTCGACTCGGGAGAGTCTTTTCCTATATAAGGATGTAATCCGTCTTCATTTAATATCAAGAAGTGAGCGTAGCCTCACCGTGTTTGTTTTCCTCGCATATTTTATCGTGGATGTATGGGAATAAAACGACAACATAAGCTTTCTATCACATCCTTGGTTAATTACTCTTCCAAAAAAAAATTGTTAACTCATGATGGAATATTCTTTCTTTTGTTTGGAATTTGGGAATACATGCATACCAAACAAGTTATATCTAGATCGTAACATTTAAATTTCCAAAAATATATCAAACCTAAATCAAACCAGGTTGAAAATATCATTTTTTGTTACCAGCTAGATTCGTATGCATTCACTTCGTAGTGGAACCTATTCATATCCATTCACTGGAGTGGAAGTTGATGGATACATTAAACTTGATTAGGAGACCTGTTTCTTGCTCGGTACCATTTCCAATTCTTTGTTCTGAATTTTAATACCAGTTCTCTTCTGATTACCTTCTTAACAATACATGTATACGTTGCAAACTGGAAATAGAAAACAACAAAGAACGAACATGAACGCAAATCTAGCAATGAAACTCACTCGTCAATGGGGAACGACAACAACAACAACAATAGGAAAACAAGAAACCAGTCAACAAGCAATGAGCAAGCAGAAACCAGTGAACCAGGAACACCGCCAAAGAACAATATCACCCATATTCACTGCAGACAACATTGAAAAAGAAAACATAAAGGACGAAAATGTATTGCAACATGCCTGTCAAGCAATGCGAGAATGCAACCACAAAAACTGAGACCCACCGGTGAATTGAGAAGGATAGAAGCGCAACAACTAGCCCACAAACTGTAACAACAAATCCAACTGTAGATGCAGGACACCAACCTTGCAAAGTTGTAGAAAACAAGAGAAAGTAACAAATAACAACCCAGTGAAGAAGCACCAAAAGGCCCAACTGCAGCTGCAGGACCTCAACCATGCAAAGTTGAATCAAACAACAACAAGAAGCATTCAGTGAACCAAGAAACAAGCACTAACGAGCCGACCAGGAATGTTGGTGAAGAACAATATTGGCCAAATTCACTACACACAAGATTGTATCAAAAAATTCAGAGGAAAATGTATTGTAACACGTCTGTTAACCAAACATTTCAGGATGTGATACCTGTTAGGTAAACATTCAAGTTGTCAAAACTGTCCAAAGGCCTACCACTGTGCAAACAATTAAGAAAAGTGTGGTTTTCACGGTTGGTATTTTTCAATATTGGGAGCGACCATAACCCTCTTGCAGTCCATCTTTGTATGTGATTACTATGACCAGAGAAGCAGGACTGTAATGTTGTCTTTGTATCGTTCCTGATCGCCAATGTTCAACACAGAACCTACCTCCATCACAGCCACAGTGACGTATAGGAAAATGAAATCGTATTTTCTCCTCACATACAAATATGTTCTGCAAGAGGATTTTGACTCATGCATCCCCAGTAGTTAAATTTCTCGCTTGCAAACTGCAAATAGAAAGGGAAGCTAAACATGACACCCAAACCCGACCGTCAATGGGAAACGACAAAAGGCCAGTTTCAATCGCGGTTGCAAAATCCCAAGCGTGCAAATTGGAACAAGACCAACATGCAAACAAGAACAACAACAACAAACAAATAAGAAATCAGTGAACAAACAAGAAGCAAGCATGAACCAGTGAACCAACAATACCGTTGAAGAACAATATTGTCCATATTCACTGTAGAGAACATTGCATATAAAAAAAAACTGAAGAAAATGTATTGTAATAGGCATGTTAAGTAAACATTTAAGGCTCTGAGGTAAACATTTAAGTCTGTCATGACTGCTCCGTAAACATTTAAGAAAGAATGCAATGTGGCACGTGTCTTACGTACAAAAAAACATTTATTATATTATTTTATAACAATAAAAAAAATTAGTGGCAATAAGACCTCCAATCTGTTATCCAATCAAATCATGACATATATGGTATTTTTTATTATATAAAAATCAATGTTTTTAGCTCCTTAGTTCCAACAATAGATATTATGCAAATATTTTTAGTCAAAAAACAAACTAATAATATGTCAACTAACGATTAGTATAATCCTTCTAAGCAGAGACTAATAAGTGGAAAGTTTATCTTGTGAATGTGTATATAAAAGTTGTGAATGTGTATATAAAACCATTACTTAAATAAGTGTAAAGTTTCTTATTTTTTTTTAAAATGTGCAAGAATTCTAAGTGGGAATATCACGGAATTCACAAGCTTTAATCTACAAATTTAGTTATGAATTAAGGGATTTTGCAATTTGTATCATTTTAATTTCATATTTGCGATTTTGGATAGAACCAGTCGATGAATATCTTAATTTTACAGTTATGGATTAAGGGATTTTACAGTTATGAATATAGATTTCAGCAAGTTATTAAGAACTAATCTATTTATTTATATGCTTCTTTTTACTTCTTAACGTGACACGTTATAATTAACAATGTGAAATTGAAACGATTCTAGTTAATAATGAGATTAACCGAATCATGCGGGTGATGGTGAGTGTAGAGAAAATTTGTGACGCATGGTAATAGCTTTAGTAAATAGATATTGTAAGATACTGAAATACATGGAGAACTCTCTTCACTGATTGTTACAATTACTATTACCATAATTTTAAGTAATTGTTTAAATATCTTTGTATAATTAATAATAAATAATTGTTATCCATTTTAAATATCTTTGTATAATTAATAACTCTAAATTTTAGTAGGATGCTAATATTTAGTTCATTGTTAACTGACAGGACATATAATCTATTTTTTAAGCAAAATCTTCTACAAGAAATATGCAATACTGCTTCGACTCTCAATGTATCTAAGTCTCTTAGAATATTCTATAATGGAAACCTCCTTATCAGTTCCAGAATTTCAAATCTATAACTCTAGAAGGAAATTGAAAATTGAATATAGTTTGAATAAATAAAGAAGTAAATTTGTGGAGATGGTCGATTGGCCTAAGGAGTTGGATCCATATTCTAGTTGTGGCATGGCTTCAATTCGCAATGTACATATTGAGTGATACAGTGAAAATAGAGATAGTTTGAGGAAATACTCGAAATTTTCATTATTCACAAAATTAGTGTATTTTTTTTTTTTTTTTTGAAGTTTTTTTTTATAACAATAAAAAATTTTGTTTTGGTAAAATTTATAGAGGTATACATAGATTATCCTCTTTTAGATTTGAATTTGTGACCTCTTAAAAAGAAACACATGTTTTTAATTATAAGATCCATTTACATTGTATAAACAAAAAACAATCGAAACTTAATCTCTTCCTTTATTACATTTGAAAACTTAAATAAAATATAATTCCAATTATACACTTTCAATTGTAAATAAGTGTGACTCGAATTGGTAAATAAGTGTGACCCAGGTTGGTATATTGAAATGTGAAGAAAATGATGGATATCACCTTTACACTAATTTACTATTGATACTATCATATAAATTTTTATTTAATATCATCGAATATAAAGTATAGTATAGTATGATTATGATTATATTATATTATATGACTTTCATATATATATATATTATTATTGAATATATCAAAAAAGAATTGATATTTCTTATATAATGAATTATGTTGTAGATTATATAATGAATTATGTTGTAGATTATGTAAAATGAGGGTTAAGTAAAGGATTGATAAACTTTGGAAATGAATAATAGTTAATAAAGGTGGAGTGTTTAATAGATGATTATTGTATGGTTAAGTATTTACCATATATGTCACTTATCCAAAATTTGTTTAGGGATTCAACTCGATTTGGTTTATTCAAGTTGTATGGCACTTGGGGTTGTGCGGCACTGCAACGTTTTGTTTTGATAACTTGAATAAATTGAAATTACTTCGTCCGAACTATGCCTCACTCAAGACACACCCATAATCTTCCTTGAGCCAATCGTGTCGACTAGACTTGCATTCTTTAGTTAAACAATTACATAGTTCTTATACTTAGCCAATTACGTAACCAAGAACATGCAACCATTCAACAAAAGAAGAGACAAGTATGGTTCGACGACACAAACCATGTTAAACATCCATATAAGTCTTCTACTATACAAATGTTGTTACAATTCTTACAAAGTGGATCTCGAAGCTCAATACATAGATATAAAACAATTTGGCTAAGTCACATTCCAACTTTCCTACTTGTTCATACACCCAAGTCTACTTGTTGCAACCTTCTCCTTGTCATTCACACTACTCTACCTAACCTTCAGACCTCTCTGTCATGTGCCCTTCCCAAGACACTCCAACAAGAAACTAAGCGAAGTCTTTTCACTTTTCCTTCATCTTCATCACACTTCGTCACCTCAGCCTTAGCCATAGACCTCACTCTCCAACTTTAGTTGTGGAGATGTGATGTGTTTCTAGCTCATGTGCCTTGTGTTCTTTATATGGAATCCAAATGTCACCTTTGCGAACTTTCACGGCCTTTCGGTGTCGCACGCCTTCGTGGAACAACGCACCCAAATGAATTGATGTTCCCCTGTGCAGATCGACGTGCCCATTGAACATGTGTCCTCATGAACCATCACATCGTTTTGAATTGACATACCCCAACCTATTTGGTGTGCCCTTGCTTTGTGTGTTTCCTTGAACTAGCTAACGTGACTCTTCATGGGTCTGTTTATGGGGTCATCCAACCTCTCCAGAGCACCCATACTTTCAAGAGCAAGCGGGTCGCAAGGCAAGTGACGCATCTTCCCCCTTAGGTCTGTACATCACCATTGTGCTCTCAATTTTCTCTTTCCCATGTCTATAAGAATTATTTTTCCCTACTGATTGCATACCCCTTGTGTTATCTTTACTAACTTGCCACCGAGTCTTCCCAAGGAGTGCCTACACTTGGTGGGTTTCGTGAAATGATTTACATCCTCCCCCACCTAAATTCATTATCGTCCCAACAACATCCTCAAATTTGTTTGTCTCCAACTCTACTTGAACTCGTGCCTCCATCACAACCAAGTCTCATGGAAACCCCAATTTTCATGCCAAATGGAAACCCCAATTTTTTTGCGAAGTGGAAACCCCAAGTTTCTACAAATCATCCCAACTCCACATGATCTATTTACTGAGTCAATATGGTTGCTTCACCCAAATCCAAGGACAAAAGTCACCCAACTCTATTGCACTATCTCATCATGATGTTGCTACCTTGTTGTTGTCTGGATCTGTTGAGTATTTCTCTTCCTAGTAAAACCGACTACTGCATACTTCACTTCAAAAAATTTCCTAAGTGTTGAACTCCTCGTGACTCACAGTTGTGATCATATTACAACCATCTTAGCCATTCTTATGCACATTGACATCCCTCATTCCTTGGACTGATTTGGTAGCTAGTCCAATTTTCACACCCAACTCATGAGAATGTACTCCCCATGCTCAAACTTAGTCCCTTATTTATGCACATCCATCACTCCATCCAACCTCAAAGACGAAGGAAAAGTCTTACAACTTTCCCTAGGTTCCAAGTCATTTCATTAAAACAACACACCAAACTATTGTTAACCTACCTCTCTGCAACCCAACACCCCAACTATTGTCTCCATTGTGCCATAGTGAGGTCACCTCCCTGCTCCAACTCACTAATTCACACTCATACAAATCGGTTGTGACACCTTCCTCCAAGCACCCACACCACACTACCTTCTTCACGACAATGCTTATCTCCAAGTATGCAATGACACCTCTTTGCAAGGAACCGAAGGCCACACTACTTGCTTCCTGGCAATGTGCCAACTCTATATATTCTTAGAGAATGGAGTGTACCCAATAGTTTTCACCAAGGCTATTAGCATACATAGTGTTGAACTTACTCTTTGTGCGCAAGTACCCCAACACCAATCTGACTTCCTTCGGCGTGCATCCCAACTCCTCAAGTTTTTCTGCACTAAGTTGAAAATCATGTATCCCCATGGATTTCCTTCAAAATTTCACAATGGCTACAGGGTGTCAGTCCTCTATCCCCACTTCTTCCAAATTTGACTCAAAGTCTAGTTGAGTGAGTGCCTCCACTCACTGCTCTATCACAACACTCAGATTTTTTTTCAAAAGTGAGTCTTCCAACCAATCTGCCTCAACCCCTTTGCAACTCTACTAGAATCAAAGTGACTCGAGATGCATATCTTATGCAATGACCTTGGAAAGTGTCATGACATTCGAATTCAATTAATCCTTGTGCTCTTTCTTACAGTATTTCAGGCTTCACAACCGATTTGTCTTCTCTAATACATACTTCACTGTTGTCTCCACTACTGTCAAAATTCATTCTATCTAGCCTAATCCTCCCAAGGTCACCATGGTTGAAATCACCCCTTGTTGCTACATGGTGTCACAATTTCTATCCACACTTCTAATAAATCCCTCAGTAAACTTGATCACAAACATCCTGGGTATTCATCCAAGCTTCCTCTTCATCATCATGGGCATACTTCGTGTTTTGAATTCATCCAAGAACACTAAGAAACCTATGTGCGGGAGTGGAACTTCCTTGGAAAATATAAGAAATTCCTGCCACAAGATCAATGCATGATCATCCAATGGAGAAACTGTCAAGTCCCAATTACCAAATCAACTTCCAAATATCAAAGGTGTGGAGAGAACCTCCCCAACAGTCGGTTCCACTACTGAGTTGACCACCTTATACATGGTCATGCTACTCTCATTCTTACGATGGATCAACTTTGTTGTCCACTCACTCAGAAAATTGTGGGTCAAGGTGGTTTCCACTAAAGCAGCCACTTTCACCCCACTCACAATTGCATCCACAAAGAAAATTGCTTCTCCTTCACCATGTGAACGTTCTCCATGAACTCTCTCTTTGAACTCCTCTAGATGTGATTTCAAAGTGTCCATCATTTCCAACATGTCCTTTTAAGGTGTGGGCATTTGTAATACTTCCATCATGGTGGAAAGCTTCTCATTTTCCTATTGCACTTGGTCTTCTTCCAACTGTTCCAACTTAGTATTAATCAGGCAATATGTTATGAAGTGGTTTTCATCAGAAAGTAAAAATTGAACAAATCTTCCTCTGCAAGCAAGCAAAATATTCCTTATTGTGATGTCTCCTGTGCCTTGGGAATCCTCCTTTCTAAGAGGCCCCAACCTTGGCATCTCCCTAGACTCAGTTCCATCCAAAAAGTTCCTCATTTCATCATCAATGAATTTTGGTTGCTTCTCGATCTCGCACATATTCTTCAATCCTTCTCGTAATTGCGCCAAGTTTGGATTTGTAGTATCCATTTTGTTTTTCCATGTCTCGTAATCACTGGATTTGATTTTGTAATCTCAATCATCCTCTTCGAGCCTTCATGAAACTACGTCAATCTTCGCTTCCTAATATCCATATTGTCATGCCATTCATGCATGAATTTCATCTCTTAGATTGAATCAAGCCTTGGCTCGCATTTCACAACTCTTCTTCCATGCATCCAACTTTTCTCGACTCAAATTATTCACTTGTTTGATGACCAACACCTTGGTCACCTGCTCCACCAAGATACCTGCATGCTACTGCCCCAACTCTACCTTCACAAGTTTTTGGACACAACAACTCACCCGAATACTTCACAACTCTTCGCACAACATGTTGTCACATTCTGATTCATTCTGTCAATCCAGCAGATTTCCCAACTTGCCAATAAGTCAAGCCAACAAAATTGAATTCATTCAAATTTATCTATGCAATGAACTCTGTGATAATTCATGTGATCATTCGCCTTTCCCAAGTGCTCAATTCACCCCACCAACTATCTGCCTGGTCTTCTCAAGGTGTGAAAACAAGTCTATGACTTAATTTCATCACAATCAAACCAACCAAGTGTGCACCCAAACTATCTATGTGAAAGGTCAATCCACCTTACTGAACTAATCACCAAGTCTACACACAAATTGTCTTTAAACAATCTATGATACCATCAATTGTTGAGACAGTGGTAAAGAGCTAGCCATTTTTTTCACCAAAATAAACTCTGATACCATCTATCACATGCTCATAGTCTACTCAAGGATCCAACTTAACTTGGTGCACCCAAGTCACTCGACACCTAGGGTCATGTGGCACCACAAGGTTTCATTTCATTTATGTAGTTTCACTAAACTGAAATTACTTTGTCTAGAGTATGCCTCAGTCAAGACGCACCCATACTCTACCTTGAGCCAATCGTTCCAAATACACTTGTGTTCCTTTCTTAAATAATTACAAAGATATTACACTTCACCAATTACACAACCAAGATCATGCAACCATTGAACACAAGAAGAGGTAAGTACAGTTGGGTGACAAAAAATGTGCCTAACACCCACATAAGTATTCTAGTATAAAAATGTTGTTACAATGCTTACAAAGAGGAGATTGCAGCTCAATACATAGATATACAAGAATTCAGCTAAGTCACATCATGAATTTCCTACTTGCTCATACACCCAAGTCTCCCTGTCGTAACCTGAGCCTAATTTTTTCAACATTCTCCCTATCGTGTGCACTTCCCTACCTAACCTTCACACCTCCCTATCATGCACCCTTCCCAAGACACTCCAAAAAGAGACTAATCCAAGCCTTCACACTTCTCCTTCATCTTCGTCACCTCGGCCTGAGCTACATACCTCACTCTCCAACTCGATTTGTGATGATGTGATGTGTTTCTAGCTCATGTGCCTTGTTTTCTTTATATGGACTCCAAACTTCACCTTCACAAACCATCGTGTCATTTGGTGTTGTTCCCCTTCACGAACTAACATTCCCAAACGAACTTGAACATGCCCCTTTGTAGACCGACGCACCCATCAAACCTGAGTGCTCATTAACCATCACAAACTTTTGGACTGAACATGCCCCAACCTCTTTGGTGTTCCCTTGTTTGTGCATTTCCTTGAACCGACTGACATGAATCTTTGTGGATGTGCCAATGGAGTCATCCAACCTCTCCAACGTGCCCATGCTTCCAAGGGAAGGCAAATCCACTCCTTGGGAGAGCACCCAAGTCACCCCATCCAATCCCAAATGCAGCCCAATTCCTCATCCTTTGTCACAAGGCAAGTGAGGCATGTGCCCCCTTTGGTCTGCACCTCACCATTATGCACTCAAGGTGCTCATGTCCGAGCCTATAAGACTTTGCTTTCCCAAATGATCACATGCCCCTTGTGTTATCTTGACTAGCTTGCCACGAAGTCTTCCCAAGGAGCGTCTACACTCAGTGGATGTCACAAAATACGTTACAATATATATATTGTATATTTTAAAATTCAAATTACCATAATATTAATTGTTAATTGACATATAATATATGATGTATATATTTTAAATGAATTATTATAATATTAATTTCTAATTGATCAATTATATGTGAAATATTATAATAACTGAATTGGGGAATTAAAAAAAAAATAACACATCTTGAAATCAATTTAAACGACCGTTACACATCCTAGCTGACTAGAATATAAACACATATGTATATATACACATTTACAACCTAGAATCAACCTAAGAATATTACATTAACACTCATTCTTGAACCCTAATCATTATTCGCAATGCAAAAATAAACAATTAAGAACACAAACAAAATGCCAAAAGATACCAAAAAAAAACGTGAAAATGCCCAAAGATACAACAAAAAAAAACGTGAAAATGCCCAAAGATACAATAAATAAAAAATGTGAAAAGATGTTGAAAAAAATGCTAAAAGGACTATGCGAATGCCAAGGGGATGTTGTAAGGTCACATTGAGAATTATAAGGAAGCCACTCAATTGTTAAAAAAAATAAAAAAATTTAAAAAAACCATTATGCGTCATTTTTCTAATTTCTACATAAAAGGACACAAAAAAAAGTCACCAATTTTATAGCAACTATAACATATGTGTCCTACTTACTAAAATATAATATAGTATTTAAAAAATTAAGACCCTATTGTATGGAGTATTTAACAAATTTAGGACACTATTGTATGGTGATATACTAGCATCAACATGTATGATAGGCATTTTTTCAAACTACACATATACAAATTGATTGGATGGTTGGTAGTTAAGACTATCAAGCAATCCCCATTAGCAACATGTCGTTGGTTAGGTGGTCCATACCATTGAGATAATCCTTCAAGCTAATGCTACACATTGGCTTGCACTACCCAAAGAGCAATTGCTACTTCAATACTTTTAAGGAGAAATATACATTCTATGGAAATGAGAAAGGTATCATAGTTAGATGAGCACAATATGATCAAATGTAAAGAATTTATTTGACTACTACGTAGAGTTAGAGAGTTATTAGATTTATATCATCACATAATCATGGTAGGAGAAAATGTCGTGTCATCTAAGTAATCCATTTTAGCAAGAAAATCAAATTACATGGCATGGGACAATGGATTTCCAATCATGTTTAGGACTCCTACAATGTGATGCAAGAGATGCATGCATCACTACTAGAGGATGCTTGATGAACAATGTGACGTGGAATATTTTTAGATATGAAGAGAATGGCACATCCATCCCACCTAGTGTGTGGCAATGTGGTCCCATATAGTGATTAGCAAGGAATATGAAAAGGTACTTAATCCTATACACTAATTTGTACAAGAGATTGTAATGATACTCAAATGTAAGCATGGGAATATCTCGTATGGGATTATCTAGTTAATAAATGAGTATCAAGAGTACTATACAATATTGGTATGAAAATAGTATTGTATATAAATACCTCATCATTGGTGAGATAACGACGCAGTAAGATGTCAACTTCTTGATGATAAATGCCATCTTTAATGAGGAGACAACGAGGGGTATGATTATGAATAGGTCATCAGTCATCATAATATAAATGATGAACAAAATTATGGGTTTACAAAGAAACTAAAATGTCTTCATAACATGGATTGTAAATGGATATAGTCAACAAGTGCTCATTCAAAAGGTCATCATTCAATGGTGGGGTTGATGTACCAATTGGGGGTGGAAAATGAACTTAGCTAGGGATAAGTCTTTCTCACTCTTAGCTGTAATAAATTCCAAGTCAAACTCTCGAAGGATAATGATACAATGAGCCTATTTACCATTGATGATCCACCAACTTAATAGAAAGGACCTAGTTTGATTTTTTCACAAATTTGGTTTTCATATCAAAATCTATTGATAGAAGTTTTAAATGAAGAAAACAACCACTAAGGCCAATTTATCCTCATGGGTGTCGGAAAATGAGGGTCAAAATAGGTTCTTACTCATGTAATAGATGACATTCTCACATCCATCGAGATCATCATGAATTAACTCTCCAGCAACAACAAAACAAAGGGTGAGGAAGAAATATAAAGAACAAAATCCTTATTAAATTCTAGAGGACCAACGAAAGGTGCTAAATTGAGGGCATACTTTAATTTCTCAAAGAATTATTGCGCTTAATAATCCCATACAGAGGGTATGTTATAATGTAACAACTGAAGAAAACCATGGGCAGTGGTGGCATAGTTGCAGACAAATCAACGCAAGAAATTGGAAACTATATTAATGCCAAATTTCAAAGGGTATATATCCATGCCAAATTTGGAAGCTATGAATCCCAATAAATGACCAACTAACATGCAAAATACATAATTAAGAGGGTTTAAGCATATTTCATACTTGCAACACCTAAGGAAGATAGTACAAAAGTCTTCTAAGTGTTGCAACTATTTCTTCTAATGAGCGGTGAGATAGTTGAGGTATGCTAAAATAATGTGGAGCAGGTCATGAAAATAATATGACATCCAGTGCTTTTAAAATTGGCTCTAAAATTCTTTAATCCAAAGGGAATAACATTGTACATGAAGGTTCCATGCACGGTAGTGAAGGTAGTCTTGTATTGATCTTGGTATTAAATTTGAATTTGATTATAACTTGAGAATCCATCCCTAAAGTAAAGGATCTTGTGTCTAGCACATGCATCGATAATTTGGTCGAAAAACGACATCAAGTAATTTTCTTTGGGATAGGCCTAATTTAGATATTGAAAATACGTACAAACATGAATAGTGCCTTGCATTTTTGTAATGGGACCAAGTTAGAAACCCATGAAATATATGCGATAGGGTAAATGAATCTCTCCTAATGACCTTTATGAATTTTGGATTTGATGGCAAGGGACTTGCTAGGGAGAAAAGGCCATTTTTTTTTATGGGCAGGGATGGCATTCAACCATGTATCGATATGGTATTCAATTATTCCAAGATCAATTCCATTCGGCTATGAATACAACCACACAGAAACATCACAAATTTCTTGGAAGAGAGATTTGTAGGTGACAACCTCTTTAAGGGAACTATTTGCAGCAATAAGGATGCTTTCAATGACACAAAGCATAACAATGATATGCACCTTAATGGTAGGTGAAATGTTGGCCATATTACCCTCCTCAAAGAACCAACCACATAGGATGTGATTCTTAAACTGATCAAATTTTGCATGGGGGAGAAACTTTTTTGTTTACCAAACATATTGGTTAGAGGAACTTGGATGTTGGGGAAAAAAGTAGGAATGATGGTTCATATCATCCCAAGGATAACCTAGAGTAGTAAGGGACTTTATAACTTCTTCATCGAAATGAAAGATGGGGGTACTAGTGTCCACAATATTAAGTAATGTTGTAGTAGTGGTAGAAGATATGATAGTTGGCCCATTGTCAATTCCATATGAATGAGAGGCTTGGCTCACATAGGATACTTCTAGAGAGGAATACATGAAACCAATGGATGGGGGACCCATCAATGTTGAGAATAAGGGAACATCAAGCATATAAATGGTGCTCCAATGTATATTTGATGAAAATCAAGGATTTTCAAAATATGTCGGTCCCATGGAGGTTGATATGTAAAGAATGTGCATGGTGTTCTCATCAAGATTGACAATAGGAGGATCAATTTCAACAATATTTTTGTGCTCATTCTAAAAAATCCTTTCACATCAAAGGGAAATAACATCCACTGAAGGGGTTGCCTTATACTTGGGACAGTAGAATGATAGTGAGGACATCTCAAAATTGGGGTATCTTGGGTCAATGATGATAATTAATGTGGATATTGATCATATCTATCACACAAAGAACATGGTTGGTTGGTGAGAAGGAACTTAATGAGTTTGGTCAACAATTCACACAAATCAATTTGAACCATGGGAGTGGATGAATTGGGTTCTAAATCATCAACATTAAAAAAATCCTTGAGCTCTAGGAGTGTTGGACAATTGTTGGATTCATGTCCAATGAGGTCGCTTAAAACACATGGGGGAGTGACTCTAGGTGTAGTGGTTTGGGTGGCCATAGTGTGTCTAGATATGTTAGTGCCCATGATCTTTTTAGATTCCCCCCCTATAGAAACTACTTTCCCAGATTTGGTAGGGATCGACTAGGCCTATGTAGATTATGTAGAAGACACAAGGGTGGTTCCTATAGGATAAACATGTGTCAATACCAAATGAGGAGTTTGCATGGAGGGTGCAAGAAGGGTAGGAGGATCTAGGTACAACACTAGGATCCCCAAGGTAAGATTAGGCAAAGTCGTCATAGTCATCATGGGGGTACTTACTATTCTTGGAGGGGGGAATAGGAATTGCACTTGAGAAGAGGGAGTCCTGCCAGGGGGATTCTGTCCCCATGATGGTGTTAAGGATATGGGATGGGTGGATCAGTAGAGGAATATAAAGAAGAAACATCAAATGATGAAGGTCTTGAGGAAATAGGTTTTTGGGATGTTGTCAGCATGCAAACATTAGATTGACCTAGAGGTGTTTTTTTCAGTGAAGGACCATAATATGAACCGAGAAATGAAGAATATTTGAACATTACGGGACTAACATCAGAAAAGGATGAAATGGTTTGGTTCCCATCCATGGAAGGAAAAACTTTTTCAAGATTTTGTTGAGCTTTGGGATCATGGTAAGTAAGTTCATCGATGGTATTGGCCTTCCCATCATGGGGAAAGATCATAATACAGATAACTGAGGAGACAACCACATTCAAGAAATACAAAAACTATGTCCTAAAATAATATTTTATTCTAAGTAGGCATCTACAACCTCAATATTGATAAGGATCTATTTCCCAACTAGTTGAATAAGAACATTCTAATAATAATATTAATAATAATCTATTTTTAAGGTCATGGCCAAGCCACACCAAATTGGTGTATGAGACCCCCTTGTTTGTGGGACAAGGGACCCCCCTCTGCCCAGTGATTTCACTGGTAAAGTCTACGGAGGTATACATACCCTACCCACTTTGGATTTGAACTTATAACCTCTTAAGAGGAAACACATGTTCTTAACCATTAGGCCCACTTAGGCTATATGGTGATCCATTAGGCCCACTTAGGCTATATGGTGATCATAGATGGAACAAGTCTAGGAGAACCTAACTTATTCCAAAGATGGGTGCAATCACACATGTGGATGCACCTTCATCGATAATGCATAGATAAATAATAATGTTCTTGATTGTGACTGGAAGATAGAAGGTGAAAGAAGGGGGAAGACAAGGCTTGGCTTTGTCTATATCAAAAAAAATTATTTTGTCATCCAAAGGATTGACCATTCCCAATGAAGATATAAAATCCTTCTATTGCATAGGGGAATTTTGGAGGACTTATACAGATGACATAATGATAGGAGATTGAGCTAGATCATTAAATATTTCATAGTTATGAGTAGCCCATGCATGAGGGTTGTGGGAATTCTAATGTAAAGGAACATTTGGCACCTTTGGGGGAATACCAATGATAGATTGAGGAATATACAAAGTCCCATTACTAGATAGGGGAGGATGATTTGGCTCAGTAGAAAATGCTTCAATGGGCATTCCATGCTAACAAGATCGGGCTAACAAAGTAATATTAGTTGACTTCATGTACAATATTTGGAAAGCACCATCTCGAGAAGGGTTGGAGTTGAAAGATTGATCATAAGTAATGGTTTCTAAGGTGGATACAAATCTTTGTGTTGGAAAGGGGTATAGACCACATCAACAAGGTATGGTATAAAAACCCTTATGATGTTTTCAGTCAATGACATATTTAGCACAATCCAATGACCCTTTGAGGGTGTTAGGAGGATCAAAGGTGACCCTAACATTACCTTTATGTTTTTTAAAATAATTTTATTTTTTTTGGTTCCTTTGATATAACTATGATTATATTCCCATCACCAATTGGTTCACAAATGATTTGGTGTCCACTCATATCCCTTAAGACAACCTTTTTGAATTAATATTCTTTATAACCATTGTTTTTAAAAATATATTAAGTGTCTAAGTTCCTTCTCTACATGATCACTTTCTGAAACAAGGATTGCTCAAATCACCAATTTATTGATTATGCCAAGCTTTTGAGCAAGGTGGTGATGAGAATCAATATGGATATACCTATTTGTATGAGTCTTCTTTCGATATACTTGATGGGATAGTGAACATCATTTTTCTTATAGATGAGGATATCTAGGAACAAGATTTTATTGTTATCTTCCATTCCCATTGTAAATCCAATGCTCTCAACTTCATTGTTCAAATGACCTTTAAACCTATGTAGGATTTCTTTACCATGTGGCCAGACTATGTAGATGTCATCTATGAATACTTTCCAATGTTTGGGATTAAAACAATGGGATTCAATGGATTTATTTTTAAGCCATTCCATGTATAGATAAACCACTATAGGTGACAGTGGGGATCTGATTGCCACACCTTTAATTTGTTCATAGATGTTTCTGTGAAAGTTGAAATGCATTGACTTAAGAAAACTTTAACCAGATTTATGGTTTTCTTATATGTTTTATACAATGTTGCATTCTTATGATGTGTTCTATTAGCCTTAAATGAAAATCATTCGTTTGTAGATGTAGAAGGTCATGTGATGGGAAGAAATTTTAGAGGAAATAATAGTTTATATTGAAATTAGAGAACAATTTTGTGACTATAAATAAATATATAAAGTTGGAGTTTATTATGTTCGCAAATGCATTCTACAGTGTATAGTGTAGCATGGGGGTCACACGGGTTCACTCAATGAACATATGACATAGCACTTTCATTCATGGTATATTAAAAACTATTCCTAATTTCACTAGATACTAAAGAACATGTTCTAAAATATCTTTGTTGAACTCCCATTGCAATACACCTTTCGAATATAAAACCCCCTTATTTTTCTAGATATTCTAGGTATCTTTTTCTATCATGACATTTTTAATAGTCCTTTTTATTTTACCTCTAATATGGTGATGTGACACAACTCTTATAGTCCTAGATGAGGATTATGCAAATTATAGACTACATTTTTTCCTTATTTTAATTTAATCAATGAACCAATTAGAAAATAATGAAATTATAACAACATTAATTTTTTTGCATAAACAATGAGGTAAAAAAGGTCCAAATAGTTATTCAAATCATGCCTCCTCTTCTCTTTCCTTAAAAAAGGTCCAAATAGTTATTCAAAGCATGCCTCCTCTTCTCTTTCCTTAAGGAGCAACCAAACAAAGAGACTATTAGTAGAGAGGTTGTCTTCTGAGTCATTAGAGTATCAATGTGTACATTACACTCTTTAGAGTGTGGCACAAAATCATCACTAGAAGCTACATGCACAAATTCTTATAATCCTTTATTTGTTTCTACCTAATAAGGATTAATAAAAAAAATCCTTGTACACTATATAGATTTTTCATGTCTAGGTCAAATCCTCTATTTCTACTAAAATCTCTGATCAAATCCTTGATTTCAGAGGGTCCTATATTGATGGGAAAATATGCATTGTGGGTTGATATGGGAGAGTTAGGAGATATGTGAAGCCATGTATTTCACAAGAAACAATATAAATTGTTGTATATGTGAGAGCTTCTTGGTTTCATAGAGAGGGTTTTGGACATTGAACAATGAAGAGTCGGAAGAAAATATGAGGCAAATAGGTATATTGATGTGGATCTTGAAGGGTGTAGATTAGTATAGTCTGAATCACCTCCTCCCCCAACCCCTCATGCCTAATTGAAACAACTAGAATATCGAATCAAACTCTCCCTCGATGCCTAATTCTAAGCCCTCCCCCATATCTATTGATTTAAGTATAGTAAAAATACCCCCAATTTTGAGGTAGAGCAAGTCTTTTGTTACCCCTTGATTTCTCATTTTTTATCCTTCGAATATGTTTAAAACAAAAATACCAATTGGGTTCAACTAATCTACCACTTCTTCTTTTCATTTATCAATTCTTAAATATATCAACAATACTTTAGGAACCTACATTAAAACTTATCTAAAGTGAATTAAACCAGGTCATTTCACATATGATAGAAAATGTGCATACATTGACATAATTCAAGGACTACCGCAAAAGATGTTCTTGCACTGGGAAAAGTTTAGATTGGTTCGGAAATCAACCTAAATAAAAAAGATGGCAAGGATATGAGAAACCATATTTAGAGGATGAAGTAGCTCAAAACTATGTCAATTATAAATCTACTACTTCATAGAAGGAGCATATTGTTTGTCTAAAAGTGTAAAATGAGGATAAAGACCAAAATGTGAATATCTATCTTTCCTCCTCCAAGGTGGACACTACTTTAACTAAAGCTCTTCTAGGGAAATGAAGAGATGTCAAGAATCTAACACTTCTGATTTTGATAAGGAATTGGTTCCCTCTCCGAATAGGGACCTTCCAAATTATGAATATGATTACTCATTATGGATCATTCTTCATAGGAGTGACATAAGGTTAAAAAGAAAAAAGGGAATAAATGTAGGATAGAGTATTATTTTTAAAAATGATATATACATTATTTATGTAAGCCTAATATTCAAATAAAAAATGTAATTTCATTAAATTTTTTATTAGGAGTGAGGACTATATATATATATATATATATATATATATAAACGTTTAGACCACTACTATATAGGTGTTGGCTAAACGTTCCACCTTTTGGGTTTTTTTTGGCAGGAATTGGGTGATTTAAATTTGGACAAAATCTCTATGTTTTGTTGTTTAAATTGTCTTTCTGAATTGTTCGGTCAACTGAACCACCGCGTGAGAGACGGATGAAAACCAAACAACAATTTCGTAATATTTTAAAGTCGATTATAAAAATTGAGCGGCCTTTACAGATGGATTGAACTATACTATGTTCTGTCTGTGCAAAATGAAAGCCCAAAGCTTTACAGATGCTATATTTGGCAAACAGGTTTGGATCTGGATGGAGAGGGCCGAGGTCATTCCACGAGCAATTTAGAGGCATTGGCAGCCCAGTAGAGCGACGTGACCATTGTTGCGCCTTGTCCGCGAA
Source organism: Picea engelmannii (assembly GCA_009831015.1). Classification (NCBI taxonomy): domain Eukaryota; kingdom Viridiplantae; phylum Streptophyta; class Pinopsida; order Pinales; family Pinaceae; genus Picea; species Picea engelmannii. The sequence goes on from ML778131.1 coordinate 915,633, forward strand.
ATCTCTGTGGGCCGATCGACCGAAGGGATGGTAGCCTTCTAACTTAATGTATCAATCACTCAATCAAAATGATGTTACTAAAGGTTGTTCTCACATGTGGGTGTAACAGTTTCACATGAAATGGTCTCCAACTTTGGCAGAGCGTTCCGATAGTAGATGGAGAGAGTGTTGGGTTGAGGCACGTCGAGGCACATGTGAATCTGATGACTTGACTTGCCTTGCCTTTCCTCAATAAGAGGAACATCGGGTTGGCCTCCTTTGATTGGAGCTACTGAAAAATCGGTAATGGTAGTACTAGGATATGGCACATGTGAATCTGATGACTTGACTTGCCTTGCCTTCCTTCAATAAGTGGAACATTGGGTTGGCCTCCTTTGATTGGAGCTACTGAAAAATCGATCACGGTAGAGTACTGGGAAATTGAAACCAGGCGAGCGTGCAATACGTGAATCTTCTCTCACTGAATTGAGCAGGAGTCATCGTAGTAGTTGTAGATTCCGACTAAAATACGATTCAAGATTGTAAAAAGCGTGACATCGCCGCACGTATTGAAGACGTTAAACGTTTTTAACGTGGACATCATGAGGCCGTCCTAAACTTGGTTTTTGTTCTGTCAACTGAAACACCGTGTGTTGAGCGACGGATTAAAACAACATCAATTTTTTAATACTTATGCTTCTGCGCCTACATCTATTGGAAATGGACAGATTTAAAGGAATATAAGTAGATTTAAAGGAATATAAATATAGATGAAATTTTAATGGACAAGATTTCATATGTTTTTAATATTCTTGGTAATAATAAACTAGCATAACTCCAAAGAAGCGGGGAAAGGAAACATCTAAGTGAGATCAAATTGTTATGTTATGTTGTTTGAATATTTGAGATTATTTTTGTTTTTTAACATGAATATTTACTAGAAGTTTGAAAATATCCACTTGACAACATTTTCTCAAAACTAATGACCGTTTCATAAATATATGGCTTCAACTTTTTAGTGTTACATTTCCATGTTTCAATGGAGAAAGCTAAACCTAGCAATTGTGGAAATCCACTTTCCAGCAAACTCAATACCTAAAATATTACATAAAACACATATGTCAATTCTTCAATACCTAAAATATTACATAAAACACATATGTCATGCATTTTTTCTCATCTTCAATCTGTTTCTCATTGAAATATGCTCACCTTTTTTCTCAACTCCTTAAATACTTTCTAAAATAAAATAAATCTAACAAATTACAATGTAACTTAAATACTTTTTAAAATAAAATAAATCTAACAAATAAGTACTTAAGAAAACATTAAAATAAAATAAATCTTACAAGTAATTACTTATGAAAAATATGATTAATACAAGAAACAAATGTATTAAAAATCTAAAAACACATAAGGTTGTAGCTCTTACAAAAACAATGTCTCTAATTTTGGCTATCAAAAACTCAAAACTACTCCTCTTCAACTATTTTGCAATAAATTCCTTTCAAAAACCTTGCCATTTATTTATAGCTAGGGTTTCAATAGTAATACATTCCACATTGGAATTATGTTTCCATATATAATTAATTTTTAAATTGCATATTAAATACTAACATTCTTAGAGCTAAAATATCCATTATGATTGATGCATCCATTTCAAAATAATAATAATAATAAAAACAAAATCCATAAAACACCAAACACTGAGCTCTAAACACTGAGCTCTAAAGCATTCTTGATGTAAACTCTCCACTTATTCTCTCTAGCACTCATTATCTATGATGAAACATTCACATTCGTTTCCTTATATGATGTATACCTTATAACATGTGATATCTCAAGAATTCTGTGAAAGGCACTTATTTCCACTTAATCATTCACATACAGGTTCTTGTATTAAAAACGAAGGTGCATATCCTCATATCCATGACGACTTACAAGATATAAATTATGGTGATGATCAATCACAAACCCAAGGCCCTTCAACGCACCTTCAAAGGCGACTTCCTTTTATGACCTGCCTTCAAAACTTAATCTCTTCTTGATTATGGTAGTGTGGGACTTACAAGTTCAAACATAATTCAGAAACCAACTCATTGTTGAACAATTTCAAAGGAGATCTGTATACAAAGAGTTTCCATTCTTAGACAATGCAATTTCTAAAACAGTATCCAGAGTTTACATTTTTTGACAATGCAATTTCTAAAATAGTATCCAGACAATGTTACCTCAACGCAATTTCCAAGCTAGCAACCTCTGTCATGCCCCTGCTCACTATTTATTTACTGTACTTGATCTCGAGCTCCACTTGGCAGCAAACAGATTATTCAAATACAACTGATTTCCTAAAATCAAACTCCTACATGACACTTTCAAATTTTTAGAAGTCAATTAACAAAATTTCCATTATTCTAGTTGATTTAAGACTTAAAAATCAATCAACAATAACGCTAAAGCTAATAATAAGGACTTAATGGCTTAAAATTTCAACGAAATCTGTGTCAGCGAAATACCTGCTCTAAATCCTCTACATCATCAAATATTTGGCAGGGATCAGAATCTGATCCTACAACGCATGTATTCTTCAATTCTCCCTCCAACGCATGTATTCTTCAATTCTCCCTCCAAATAAAGACGATTTACAAGATGATATTTTTGTTCTTATTGCATGTGACCAACTCGGATATCAACAAAGTTTTATAATACCCTCTCTCCATGTGACCTTGAATTTCCAAGAAATACCTTGGATGTACTACTCATGAGTCACTGTGCCATGTGGCCATAAGAAAATGAAAACATGAGTCACTGCGCCATGTGGTGATCAAAAAATTGAAATTGTTACCTGTGGAATTATTTTATACATTTAAATGAAGCTAGATGTTTTCACATCCTTTTCTTACCACATAACAATTATATACATGCGAAACAAATGAATAAATATGGGAAGGAATTCTAGACCGGGAGGGAGGAGTTTTCATGTTTTTGTGAAAAAATCGGAGATGTCAGTCAAGAACACACTGGACGTTGAGGGGTAGATATCGGGTTTCTTAGGAAGAGTTAAAGTCTGTAATGGTTTGAATCCCTTGTTTCATCGTTTATTCAAGGACAATGGAATAATGCATGGTTTTTTTTTTTATTTGCCTTCGCAAATGAGCCGGAGAAGACGAAATCCTGTGACCTTCAAGACGAGGGAGGTCAATGCACAGGCCCGTGGGTAGGATGAGATCAACAATGGTATCGAGAAAGTGGAATGTGAAACTGCAAAGGAATTCTATAACTTGAACTTGCCAACACCATTGTCGACACAACTTCACTCATCAAATTAGGATAGAGGAAAGCGTTGCGCTGACGCCCTGCCTATGGCGATGCAATGAAACGATCAATGAGAAATATCTTGCTTATCATAATTTTGTGTATTTTTATGCCCCTCTCATATGTTGATTCGCACACTTCTTTAGTATGGAGGGATTGCGAGAATATCGAATATACAAACGATAGTGCCTTCCAGGGGAATCTAAACCGGGTTTTGGAGTCCCTGGTGAGGAAAGTTTCTACGACCGATTTCAGTACATCTGGTGTCGACGAGGGGAAAAACAACCACAGTATAGTTTATGGGCTTTCCCAATGCAAGGGGAATTTAGATTCCTCCGGTTGCAAACAGTGTGTGGCGAATGCAAGCACCAGAATTATATCCAACACTCACAATCATATTTCTGGTGAAGCTGAAGGATGCAATAGAACTTATCCATTCATTATGCTATATGGTTGCTTCTTGCCTTACGACAATCATAGTTTTTACGGTCATTATAGTGAAACTGCAGAAGGCTATGTTGTATACAGCGTTGCGGAAAACAGTTAGCTAGAGTTCACAATTGCTATTAGGGCCATGCTACAAAAAACTCTCTATAAAGCTGCGAATAGTTCCATTTTTTTTTGCTGCAAAGAAAGATGATGCGCCTTATAATTCAGTAGCGAATAGTTCCAATATTTTTGCTGCAGAGAAAGACACTACGCCTTATAATTCAGTAGTGCATATCTACAGCTTGGCACAGTGTTAGAGAGATCTGTCTAGAAAACACTGTGAAGTGTGCCTATGCTTTGCCTTGTCAAAAATATATAACAGTACCACAGCTGGAGATCTTGGATAATGATTCAGATCTCTGAAATGCTATTTGTGTGCAGAGGTTTATGCATTTTTAAGCCCGCTGATTCTCTGGAAGAAGTGATCGAGTGCAAGAAAATTGAATAATAGCAATGAATAATAGGTGGCACAATCTCGTAATGCCTGGTCAAACCCCAAACAAAAATGCTTGACTAACGACGTCCCCTCGGCCTCTCATTCGTCAGAAATAAAGTAATTGAAATATATGGGGAATTATCAGCTATAGAGATGTAATTAAGTATTGGTGAGAAATCAATGGGAGTAGGTTCCGTGTGAAGATTATGGATACCTTTAACTTGTGGTGCGGACAGAGGCCATCTAAGTGTTATTTACTGGTGCATTTAGTGTTAATGCGAGATGGTAGGTAGATTTGACCCTTGGACCTCTGGTTGGTGAAACCCCCACTTATAAAATCCCAGGCCATTTTAGAGTGTTGGAGCGACGTGAATTAGCTCATCAGAGCCAGGTAGGTCTGCGGTACGAGAATCCGGTGAAAAAAACTTTCTGATCTTGGAAGCTGGTCACAGGTTCAAATATTCGAGAGAGATCCTGTATCTTGTCTCCTTACCATGGTTTTCCTAATCCGTCCTAGTGTAGGCTAATTTGAACATCGTGGAGAACGACGCCCAGGGCCCGGGGAAGAGCTTGCTGGATATCTCATCTTGACCATATTTGGCTCTTTTCGTGAGTGGTAAGGGGGATCTGGGGGGTTGATGAACTCGACTGTCGTTTTGGGGGGAAATTCACAGTTGTTGATGGTCTTGACTACTTCTCTGGCCGTCTTGGTTGCTTGCGTTTTGTTCCTTATTTGGCGGAGATGAGGATCCGTCGGAGAAGCCGAAACCTCTGTTGAAAGAAGAGGAGGAGGATGATTCCGGGAAAAAGAAAGTGATGGTTTTCTTTGGGACTCAGACAGAGACAGTGGAAGGATTTTCCAAGGTACGTTCCATATTTGTTTTCACTTACCTTTCAAACGAAAAGCCAGTGCACGGTTTTACAGTTAAATCTTGTTAACATGCAGTCTTTGGTTTTCGTTGATATGTTGTGGCAAGAGCGTGGCATGATTCGATAGGCTGCGGACAGATGACAAAACTCCCAGAAGAACCCTTTATAAAACGCCTTTGGTGTAATAATTGATGAAAACCACAACAATTTCTTAATATTTACGTTAAAAAAGGCATACACCTATTGGAAATGGGCACAATTAACAGTGTTTAAACTTAATGGTTAACAATGAAAGATGCACGCATATTCTTAGTCGTCCTCCTAAATCAATGAATGTGATTTGTTGTCCATAACTTTCTTGCATTTATAAATACATTCGTTAACCTATTTATAAGCCTTTCTGCAAGATTGTGCTAGTTAAGTTTATAGGACTACATCTATTAGAAATTGTCATATTTAATGGTCTTTTAAGTATAGATGGAATTTTAATAGACAAGATTTCATATGTTCTTAATATTATTGGTCACAATAAATTAAGGGTTGTAATTTCAATTATTAACTTTACAAAACATGTCCATTCCTCATTAGAAAGAGTGATTAAAATTATTAACATAATAATTATGGATCCAATTACTAATCCCCACTTTAAATTTAGGCTTTTTAATGTGTTTAAATATTTTTTACTGAATTTAATTTTTTTATTAATTTTTTTTTTTTACTGTGGATGAGTGGGCGTAGTATCTTTACCAAGTCATAATGCAGAGACGTTACATTCCAATACATGTCATTATCGCAATAACTCTGAACTAAAAAAGGAACTTCAATTCCAATTATGGCAACTTCAATTTGAATCTCGGCAGAATTTGAGAAATGGTGTTCCAATTAGCTTTTGTGTGTATTATTTTGCTTTGGCCTCTGCCCTCTTTTACTGGTTATGGTTATGTGTTTTCTATGTCATTGGACCCCTGTTTGTGTTTCTATGGTGTTGGCCCACTGTTACTTTTTTTTCTTTGGAATTTATGTTTCTGAGTTTTGGGTTTTTTTTTTTTTACTACATTCAATCCCATGTTTATTGTGTGGTTTTGTATGATGTAAGAGAGTAAACTATGTTTATTCTATGGTTTTCTATGATGCAAGAGAGTAAATTTGTATAGGGTTGGATTTCTTCAGTATTTGTTACTTTTCTCTGACTAATTGAAGATCCACAATTCAGCTTGTAGTTTGAGTAATTTGTGAGGAGAGCATGTTAAAAGAATGGTTTCTAACAATATTCTTCTTGTTAAACATTGTGTTGAGTTGGTTTCCATGCTTTTATTAGAAATAAGGGTTTATGGAATTGAAGGGCTTCATATTTGTTTTGAGAGAGGAATAATCACAATTCTCAAGGACTATTATCTGATCAAATATAAATGTGTTGTTTATGTTAGAAGTAGAGGATTGTGTTTAATAGAAACAGACGATTGGTATTTAAATATGAGATTGTCTAGCTATTCTACTAAATGGTTTTGTCTCAATCCGACCATAAAATTTTACACGAATCACTATTTTTTGTTGTTCAAAATCCATTTATGAATGTAGAAATGGATTCAACATGTTGAAAACCCCTAAGGTACTCAAATTATATAGAAATAATCATTCAAATCTACGAATCTAACAATTGCTTTCCAGATTTCGGACAAATGTCCCTGAAAAAATCCTCATTTCGTAGAAAGTTTAACCTACTACTTTAAATACACTTATATTAAGTGATAAATAGCTAAATAATTTTACGAACTCGATATATAGAAATGTTATGCAATTCTAGAACAATGTTCTTCTTGGATCAAGGGGTGCACGCAGTCTACTCTGCACAACACAGTTTCAAATATTGTGCACCAAACAAGCTACGCGAAAGAGTTCTCGAGACCATTGCGCAGTGCACAGACTGCTCAGTTTTATATGCGTTGTGAATACACACACTTAATGAAATTATTTATGAATGCAGAATAAAAAAGTGCCTTACTTAGCACATAAACTCATAAATAAAACAGAAACTTGTCAACACAAAAATGCTTGATATTATTGAAATTCAACATAGTGTGTGAACACAAAATACAATGACAGGGATAAGCTTCGGCTTTAATAACTTCTTCTACTGATTTCACAGACACAGATCATGTGCTCAGACTTCTTACACTCCTCAGCTATTGTTGGTTCTCGGTTATTCTCTCTACCTCTCTTTTTTTCTCTGCATCAACTGCTTCTCTTCAGCATCATCTACTAACTGAACAACTCAGACTTATATATACTCCAACTGTGACTTCCTACAGAAGCTAATACCGACTCAACATTAAATACTACCACTAATATGACCGACTCTTCAACCACTTAATTAAACCTGAGAAGATAGAGATTGAATCGATTTATAGCTTCATGCTTTCCAATGTGTGAATTTTCACTTGCAGTCTGTCAAATTGATTGACTGAAAATTCGGTTACTAATAGATTGACTAATAGACAAATCGATGGAGACGTGAAGATCTCACCGACTTGTAATTACTATTTCCAACACTCCCCCTTAATTATAAGTAGGTGGGATTACAAACATGGATGATTTTAAGGATGGAAATTTATTTTAAAATGTAGAAACCTTGGCAAATATTACTAATCCTTCATATGCCAACTATAAATGTTTGGCAAATTTTTTGTAAAAATATTCAAATTTATAAGGATTTTGTATAGTTTATATAATGTTTTGGCGATTTTTAAGGTAAAATAATTTTGTCCTTTAGAATTTGGGCGAATCGCTTTTAGAATAGTGAATATGTTTTTGGGAAAAACCATGGAAAATTAGCCCATGAGCTAAATTTAGCCCCTAAAATCATCCCTAAAATTTACAAAGGAAAATTACATCAAAATTTTGAATTTTCATTTTACTGTCACTCATCTGTTATTGCGCAAACTCCCAGAGTATTGTACATATGCTAAAATGTATCTCTTGTTAATTCCTTTGTGAAAATGTCTGTGACTTATTCTTTTGACCTGCAAAACTCTAAACAGGTCTCTTTGTTATTCACCAATCCTCTAATGAAATGATCTGTTGTATCAATGTGCTTGGTTTTCTTGTGAAAAACGTGATTCTTTGATAACATGATGGATGAATTTTTGTCACAAAATATTGTTGTTGGTTCATGTTGTTCTTGAAACAATTCTTTTAACATCCTTCACATCCATACTACTTAACAAGTTGCACTTGTAGATATGATGTACCCTGCTTCTATTGAAGAGAGTGTGACTATGGGTTGCTTCCTTGATGCCCATGATATCATACCTGTTCCAAAATGAAATGTGTACCCAGAGGTACTTTTTTTTTCATCTATGGTGCCTCCACAATCACTGTCAGTGTATCCAATGAGATTGAAATCTTCTGAAGTGGCATACTTAATGCCAAAATCTTTTGTTCCATTCACATATCTCAATATCCTCTTTCTTTCCTTCCAATGTGATTCTTTTGGGTTTCCATGAACCTTTAAATTAGGCTCACTCCATACATAATATCAGGTCTTGTCGCTGTGAGATACGCAAAACTGCCTACTAGTCTTTTAAACAGTGTGGGATCCACATTGGACCCTTTATCTTCCTTGATTAACTTCAATCTTGTTATGACAGGTGTTGGTGCTGCTTTTGAATTCACCATATTGAATCTTTTCAATATTTCATGCGCTTACTTGGACTGTGAGATAAATATGCTAGTTTTGGACTAGTGTACTTCTATTCCCAGAAAATATCTCATAAGCCCCAAATCAGTCATTTCAAATCCATCCTTCATGATTGACTTGAAATCTTTTATGCCAAAATCACCTGTAAATATTAAATCATCCACATATAGACAAACAATTAACATGATACCTGGTTGATTTTCTTTGATGTACAGTGTTGGCTCAATGTCACTTCTTTGAAATCCATTTTGTGTCAGATAGGAATCTATGCGAATTTACCATGTTCTCGGAGCTTGCTTTAAACCATACAATGCTTCCTTCAATCTATACACTTTGTCTTCTTGTCCTGGAACCTCATAACCTTGTGGTTGTTCCACATATACTTCTTCTAAGTTTCCATTCAGAAATGTTGACTTTACATCCATCTAATAAATTGGCTATTTGTACTGCACAACAAGGGCTAACACTATTTAGACTGTGTCCATGCACACAATTGGTGCAAATGTTTCATTGAAATCAATTCCAGGTTGATGTGTAAAGACACTTGCAACTAACCTTAACTTGTACTTTTGTACATTTCCTTCTGCATCTTGTTTGGTTTTATAAATCCACTCAACACTTATAACATCCTTGTCTTTAGGTAGATCAATCAAATTCCATATTTGATTTTTCTATATGCATCTAATTTCTTCATCTGTGGCTTGTGCCCATACATCATCTTTGACTGCTTCTTAAAAGGTTAATGGATCATCTCTTTGTGAAAACAGAGAAAAAACTAAAAATGAATTTGTTGCGTCCTCATTATAGATGTTGCGCAGACTTCTTGTCTTTATTGGTAACAAACTTTCTAAAGTTAAATCTGGAGATGTAGAACTACTCATACTGCTTGTTGGTGTTTGCTACGCTCTAGGTGTAGATTGCACACTTGTTCTTATTGGAGTACTCTGCGCGGTAATTTGTGTTGCAGTGCCAGGTGTTGAAGGGATTGCGCACTGACTTGTGCATGGTGTTTGAACCACTTCATATTTTGTATCATCATGCTCCATCACATCAATAATTTTTACTATCTTTGTTATACTTCCATCCCATGCTTCATTCTCCACGAACTGAACATCACAACTGATTATGACTTTTCTTGCGACAGGTTCATACAACTTGTATCATTTTGTTTCTTTAGAATATCCAACAAATATACATTTATGTCATTTGTTGTTCAACTTCCTTATCAGTTCATTTGTTACATGTGTGTATGCGACGTAACCAAAAAAAATTAAGTGCACCACATTCTTCTTTGAACCTATCCAGGCTTCCTAAGGAACTCTATTCTTCATACTCTTTTTCGAACATTTGTTCAAGATGTATGCTACAGTTGCTACTGGCCCATCCCAATACTCATTTGAAAAATGTTTGGTTGTCAACATACTATGCGCCATTTCCATGATGGTTTTGTTCTTTCTTTTTGCAACACCATTTTGTTGTGGTGTATATCACGTGGTAATATGCTTGTAGATGACATGAACTTTACAAAAAATATGAAATTATATTGACATGTATTCTCCTTCTGTGTGTGTTCGTAGACACTTGATGTATTAACCACTCTGATTTTCCACAAGTGATTTACACTGCTGAAAACAACCCAATGTGTCAGATTTATGCTTTAGGAAATAAATCCATGTCTTTCTTGAGAAATCATCAATGAATGTTAAAAAATAAGTACTGCCTCCTATGGATGTTGTTTGCATTGGTACACAAATGTCTGAATGTACAATTTCTAGTGGAGATTTTTCTCTGTAAGACTTTCCAACTAGAAATGATTCTCTGTGTTGCTTGCCAAATATGCAACCTTCACATATCCTTTCTGGTTTTTCAATCAATGAAAAACATTTTACCATGTCCTTTGTGTGTAGGAGCTTCAGACCTCCAAAATTCAAATGTCCAAATATGAAATGCCATAACCAGGAATCATCCTGTATTTTCGATTTGAATGTTGCCTTCATCTTTGTGCCATTTTCCCCTTTCTTGATACTATGCAAACGGTTTTCTTCATTAGTACTGCACACACTTTCTGTTGTAAATGCAGTTTCTAACTGCACACTTTTTTCTTTATCAACAACTAGCATTGTATTCTTGTTCTTGGTTGGCTTCAATGTCAATGGGAACATTCTGTTACTTATCATCTGGATTTTTGCAATAAGTAAATTTCTTGGGCATTTATCCATAATCACAAAGTGGTTATCTTCCATGAAGATTTTGTATCATTTTTGCAACAGTTGTCCTGTGCTCATCAGATTATGCTTCAGACCAGAAACATAATACACATCAGACATAACTCTTTGTTTTTCATGCTTTGTTAAAATCTTTATAATGCCTTTACCTAAGACAGTGACTTGGATATATGTTCCAAGTGTAACCTTGGTTTGGACTTACTCATCCAAACTAGAAAACAATTCTATGTTCCCTGTCATATGGTTACTGCAACGTGAATCTAAATACCATATGTCACATGGACTTTCTTGGGCAACATTGCATTCAACTGGTGACACTATACTAGGCATTTCTACAGCGTTAAGCATTTCTACAATGCGCACTATAAAATAGGGTGAGTTTGGTTATTTTCACTGTTTGAATGATCTTGACTTTGCTTGTTCTCGTAATACTGTCTCTTCCTGGAGTCATATGCATAATGTCCATACCTTTTACAATAATGAAATTGAATCTTTGACTTGTCAGTTCTATAACAACTTGGTTGGTTGGTACTTGGGTTTTGACCTCTTCCACTAGTATTTCCAGGACTGCTACTGCATCCATCTTTGACGAAAATTCTTCCTCTGCTTTAGAGTTTTCTCTCCCCCTTCTCTTCCACAACTTATAGATGACTGCATGGAAAATGCATTCTCCAATGACATACTTCGCATGTTCAATATGTGTTCATGATTAATGAGGGAATCTTGTAGTTCATCTAGGTTGAACTGAGTCAAGTCTTTTCTCTCGTCTAGAGTCACAACAAGGGTGTCAAACTTAGGAGGAAGACTCCTAAGTACCTTCTCAACAACATTTATGTCTTCTATGGTTTCACCATGAGACTTAATCTGATTTATCAGTCCAATGACATGGGTATAAAATGAATCTATTGTATCTAGATCTTTCATTGATAGAGTTTCAAAATCTCTTCTAAGAATCTGCAGTTTTGTAGTCTTTACTTTGTCCATACCCTGATAAGAGGTTTGTAATATGTGTTATGCCTCCTGAGCTTGCTTTGTTGATGAAACTCTTGGAAATATAATCTCATGCATGACTTGATGTATGTAAAACAATACATTTCCATCATTCTTTCTTTGATCTTTCAAGACATCTTTCTCATCTTGTGTGAGGGAATTATATGTTGCCTGATCTATTGGTTCCACATAGCCATTCTCGACTATCTCCCATACATCTTGACCTCGAAACAACACCTTCATGGTCAAGAACCACATCTCATAATTATTTCATGTAAAGGTGGGAGGTTGTAGATTTGAGGTAGAAGCCATATTTCACTTTTCAACAAAGTTTATGATCTTAAAATTGTTATGATAGAACCTTCTCTTGATCAACCTACGCTGATACCAGATCTTGGATCAAGGGGTGCACGCAATCTACTCTGTGTGACGAAGTTTCAAATACTACGCACCAAACATGCTATGTGAGAGAGTTCTAAAGACCACTACGCAGTGAACAGACTGCTCAGTTTGTTGCGCATTGTGAATACACACACTTAATGAAATGATTTATGAATGAAAAATAACCCAGTGGCTTACTTAACACATAAACTCAGGAATAAGACAAAAACTTGTCAATACACAAATGTTTGATATTAATGAAATTCGGCGCAGTGCACGAATACAAAATACAATGACAAGGATGAGCTTCGAATCTAATGACTTCTTCTATTGAATTCATTGACACAGAGCATGTGCTCAGAATTCTTACACTCCTCGGCTGTTGTTGGTTCTCAATTATTCTCTCTACCTTTCTTTTCTTCTCTGCATCAATTGCTTCTCTTCAACATCATCTACTAACTGAATGACTCGGACTTATATAGACTCTGACTTTGACTTCCTACAGAAACTAATAGCGACTCAACATTAAAGAGTACCATTAATATGATTGACTCTTAAACCACTTAATTAAACCCGAGAAGATAAAGATCGGCTCCATTTATAGCTTCCTGCTTGTCGACTAAATTTTGAGTAAATGTGTGACTTTGCACTTGCAGCCTGTCAGACTGATTGACTGACAATTCCACTAATGACAGATTGACTTACAGACAAATCGGTGGAGACCTGAAGATCTCACCTACTTGTAATTACTATTTCCAATAATTCTAGAAACACAAACAAAGAAATAGTTATTCGGTTTTATTTTATTTTATATGCATGGTAGTGTATATTATACATTTTAAAACCCTAAATCATTTAAATGATTTTATGATCCTAAATCATTCATATAACGGAAACAAAATCATTTTTCTTAGTAGGAAACTCAATTTGTTTCTATTTTTAGATTAAGGGCAACTAGATCTGGTTTGAGAGATATCTTGTTGTATGACTTAGTATAGATTAAGATAGTAACAACAAATAAAATCACAAGTAATCATGTTTTTCTCTCGATGTACTTGTAATTATGCAAAACCTTTTCATGTATGCTTTTTAACGCTTTTGATTTAGAGTGTGTGGTGTTCATTCTCTAACTGTTTTAGAATGCGTGCCCGTGTTATTTATGGCATTTTTGTGTTATTGTGACGCATTATTGTGTTATTGTAGATTATTGTTATATTGAAACCAAACGAACCTGTGAGACATGATTCTTCTATCACTGAACTGAGTAGGATTCATTGTCGTAGTAGTTGTAGAAGAATCTTGAGCCACTGCCTGACTAAAATACGATTTAAGATTGTTAAAAGCGTGACATCGCCGCACGTGTTTAACGTGGACAGTATGGGGCGGTCCTAAATTTAGTTTTTATTAGGTCAACTAAAACATCGTTTCATGTCTTGAGCAACGTATGAAAACCAGACAACAATGTCGTAATATTTTAAAGTTGATGATAACATTAAAAACTGAGCGGACTTTACAGATGGACTGAAATATACAATCAGTGTTGTATCTTGAAAGGCATGTTCAGTTTGTGCAAAAATGAATGCCCAAATCTTTACAGACGCTTTAATTGACAACAGGTTTGGATATGGATGTATAAGGCCAAGGTCATATAACCTCGACGAGCGGCTTTATGAGTAATTTAGAGGCATGACAACCCAGTGGAGCGACGTGGACTTTCTTGCGCCTTTTGCTCAAAATATATATGGGCCAGTCGACCCAAGAATATCCAAGAATTGAGTTTAACGGATTTCTTTGGACTCACTCTATTTGGTTTGTCAAACTGGGAGAATTGTGCAACACTTCCTCTGAAATTCTCATTCAACATTTGTCGGCGGCGGTGATGCCCCTTATAACATTTTCACAACTTGGTTCGTTAGTGGGTAATAAGTTTTCTTACTGCCTCGTCTCTGTTAATGATTCTCCTTCCAAATCCAACCCTTTGTTTCTAGGTCAGATTGCTAGATTGAATGCCAAGACTGTTAGTTCAACTCCTATTCTTCTAAGCACCTGGAAGCCAACTTTCTATTATATTTAGCTAGAGGAATCAACGTTTATGGTAAATTATCGAATATCCATGTTCGTACTTTTGATCTTAAATAATAGACTTTGGAACGATTGTCACATATCTGGAATAGGATGGTTATGTTCTTGTAAAGAAATCCTTAATCTTGTGGATTAAACTCCCCCAGGACGATGAGTCTAGCATCGGACTAGACCTCTGCTATGGAAAACAATCTGTCTCTTCAATTCCAAACTTTCCCACTATAAATTTCCACTTCAACGGAGAAAATTACTATTTTCTTAAAGAGAACTACATATACATTGATAGCAGAGGTGTAATATGCCTTGCAATGTTACCGAGTAATGGGATGTCCATATTTGGTAATTTCCAACTGAAAAATTACCATATACTTTATGACACCGGAAGGAACACGTTGTCCTTAGTACCTACAGTTTGTGATACTATCTAATCAAGTATATGACTATGGTAATTTTCTTGTGTGTATTATACACT
>ML778131.1:930681-952016 GCA_009831015.1 Picea engelmannii
TATATATATATATATATATATATATATATATATATATATATATATATATATATATATTAATCAAGATTTTAATTACAAATCTCAATATTATGGTCAAAAATTGAAGATATGTCGGCATATTCTTCGTCTTACACTCAAATCAAAAATCTCAATCTTATGGCCATATTCTTCGTCTTACACTCAAATCAATGAATGAAATTTAATGTTGATAACTTCCTCACATTTTTAAATGCATCCATTCAACTTGTTTACTTTTTCACATTTACTTTTTAAGATTAAGAAATTACTAAGCCAGATTTTTAATTTCCACTAAATATACTTATACAAATACAACCAAGATTACTCAAGTTTTTACATTTACATCTTAATTAACTTTTTACATTTTGAAATAACTTAAATAACTTGGCACATATGATTAGTCGTGTTACTCTCTAATTTTATCTTGATTTAGTGAGAAACCCTAATCCTAAACCCTTCCTACCTGCACTTTATTATCTGCTTTCAATTGATTTTAATCACTATTTTCAGCTTGTTATGGTTCGTATTTTAGTTCTTTGGATAATTTCTTTAAGTTTGCAGTTTTAAGACATGGTTTTGAATGATGTGTCACTTCATATGCTTGTTTGAACTTTACAAATTCAAATTATGCTAAGTCATTAATAGCGCTACTGGAATAACATTATTCCCGTAGCGCAAATATAATCATTCCTTAATATGCGCCTGCCACCCATATTTCGTTATGATTACACAAATCGTGGACTAAGAGTTCGCATGTGTCCCACGATGGCTCTCGAATCATTTTATGATTCAAACCGTTACATGATCGAATTGCTCTGTACCTGCAAAAGAATCATTTCAAATCATTCAATTCCCAAAGATCATTATCTAAACCCGCCACTTGTCATTCTGATTGTGTTGAATTATAAGCGCAGGTATTTTTCTCAGAAGAATTGTTATATGTTAACAGTTGAAGTTTGTAAATTCAGAATCTGATCAGTGCCTGTTGTAGCATCGTGTTTCATGACGCCTAAGAGAAGCGGGTAAGTGGTCAGATTGGAACCTGAGGGCGTCGAGCTACTTGAGGCATATCTACAGATGGCACATAGATTTAGAGATGTTGGTTGGTTTGAATTCCTCACTACCTTCCAAGGTCACGAAGAACAGGTCTCTTTAGCATTTGCAAAAAACTTCGATGGTTACAAAGTGGAGATCGGGAAATTGCTAATGCTAGTGATAGAACAAACAATTTCTAAGGCTTGCAGGTTGGTCATCGAAGGAGAACGATGGTGGAAGAAAGAGCATGTAGTTACAGAATTCGCCAATCAGTTTTTTCTACTAGACAAACAAAACCGGGATTGGAGAAAAGGAATCCCTCGCAATTGGATCAGATAGGAATGGCACACTGCTCTGATTGTTATCCACAAGTATATCACCTGCGAAGGCAGATTCTTATTGATTTATATCTATCACATTAGGTTATTAATGCATCTAAATGGTGATTATCCTTTAAATTTTCCTTATTTTCTCCTCAAAAGCCTAGCAAAAATGTCAAAAAGAGTGCAGTCACACTCCTCTAATGCAAAGAGTAGCCTGTTTCATCAAGTTTTAATTAAGACTCTAGTCGTGTCTGCCCTAAGAGAAATAAAAAAACCCTGGAGCTGGCTCATGCAATCCCTAAATCCTGACCCACAATCTAGCAAATAGAAGAAAGGCAAAAGGAAAAGGGATGTTACACAGGAGCCAAGAATTCCAGTTGATGAAACCCCTCTTAAAGAAGAATTGTCTGCCATCAGGCTAACAAGGACCAACAAAGGTAAGAGACCCAAATGGGAAACAAAAAACAAAATTCTTCCTGAGGCAAATTTAAAAATAGAAGAAGACTCTGATGAAGATTATAATGTTACACTCTCAGCCAAGCATAAAGCATCAGCAACCAGTAAGAAGAATGTTGCAGTTAAAAGGAAAAAGAAGAAATGTGTGCATGTGCCTCAAGACCCTAGGAGGAACTCTACAAGAGTCACCAACAAGTACAGGATAAGACCCAAAGCCATGTTCGATTCCTCAATCAAAAGAGAAGATGTCATAGTGATAGAAGACCATTCTGAAGATGCTAAAGCAGATATCAAACAAAAGATAAGAATGTCCCCAGTACATAAAGAACCATTAAAATAAGGTAGGCAAATTGTTTTATTCTCTACATGACCTGTAACAAGAACTACTACCAAATTGTCAAGAGCTAAAGCATCTGCCAAAGGTATAAGTAGGGTTCCTGAAACTAAAGAAAGTAATCTTGTAGATTCAGACCATATATCAGACATGCTTGAAGCCGTGGAATCATCCAGTTCAGATGAAGAGCACGGCTCAGGATTGGTTTCTAAGTACCAAATTAAGATGAAAGAACCTCAAGTTGCCATAGATTTGAATGAGTCTGCACTTGCTGAAGAGTTCCCCGAGTTCAGGGTTAAAGTCAGAACTGATAAAGAAAATATCAGAGAGCTCCAGAAGACAGTGGAACAACTGAAGAAAGAGAAGGCTCATGTAGAGCAATGGAGTGCTAAGCAGCAAGAAAAGAAGAACACAACAGAAAAAAGAAAAAAAGAAAAATCAAATATAGGAAATACTTTGTTTTCCCTGTTTTATGGAGATGAATTTGTTAAAACCAAAAGAGTTTTTTGTTGGAAACATGCCCCTTCACAAAAACCTCTCTTGGTTTTTACACAGCTATCACATTTTAAGAGATTCAGATATATATTTGAGGCCTAATTTTCTGATAAAGCTACAGGAAATACTCTGTTTTTTTTACCTGTTTTAGTCTTTTTCTTCAAGAAAGGTTGCAGAACATCTGGAGAGGAATTTGTTGAAAAAAAAAGAGGTTTTTGTTGGAAAGATTCCCCTTCACAAAAACCTCTCTGGGTTTTTACACAGCCATCACATTTTAAGATATTTGAATTGATCTTTGAGGCCTATTTTTCTGCAATTTCATAATAAATAATTTATTGTTTTAGTCAGTAATTTTGGGAGAGGTTGCAGAATAGATGGTGATGAATTTTTGGAAACAAAAAGAGGTTTTTATTGGGAACGAGTCCCTTCCCAAAAAAATCTCTCGATGTTTACACAACGGTCACCGTTTGAGAGATACGAAGAGATTGTTGGACCCTATTTTTCAGGAATTTGCCAGATTTATTTTCCTGAAAATCTCATGGACAACAGTTGACAAGCCACCTCATCAATTCGAATTGGAGACCAAATTGGATCTTCTCCTTGATTATTTGAAACAAGAAACTAAATATAGATGAGGAGGTTTTCAGATCCATTTCTTTTGGATCTTGATAATTAGGTATTGTTTCTATATGAACTTTGTAGAAGGAGAAGTTAGGGGGTCGAAAAATTGGAGATCAAGAGAATTTTTTTGTGCAACTCCTTGTAAAGGCATTTATGTTCTATTTGACACTTAATAGCTAAGGCATATGGATGGTTAGACACTCTTTTCTACTCTGTTTTTCTTTCTTCATGCTTGAATTCATTATTCAGACTGCAATGCATTTGTTTATTGATTGTTAATTAATACAGTAAAGAATTTGTTGTGAGAATTAATTTCAAGTTTTGATTTCAAGCTGATGTTCTTGTTTCTTTTGATATTCTAAGGCAAGAATTTATGTGAAGTTAACAAATTGAAGGCTTCATATTCTCTTTTTCTTATTGGTTTAATCCATCTATGTGTCTACCTTTTATTCATTCAATGGGATATGCTATGTTCTGATCTTGATTTTCATGTTATGTTATAACCTTAAGCCAGTTTTCACCCACCTTATTCATAAAACCAAATTAAAAAAAACTTCTAAACACTTTGCAATAAACCGATGATGCCCTAGCTTTCCCTCTCACAGTCAAGTGCAACTTTAGGGACTAATATATTTTGGCGCCATTGTCGGGGACGGAGACACGAAGTATTTATCCCTGGGAGAACGACAATGATCAGATCCTCTTATTGATGGTGAATAGGGCGGGGACAGATACATGACTACAGATATTTCACCATGGCGACTCCACTATCTAAAGATTAATAGGCGACTCCACTGGATCCAAGCATGGAAGCCATTTTGGCTCAAAGGTTTGTTTTTTTATGATTTTTCAGATGTCATTGGTTTTTCAAACCCAATTCCTAGTAGAGTTGAATGGGAAGGTACCCTTCCTACATTTAAAGGCGGAGATTGGGAGGTTACAGCTGAGCATCTACTAGATTTTCATGAGTTTATTCATGAACGTCATATTGTGCATGAGGATTTCAAGATCAAGCTTTTAAGATACTCATTGAAGGGAGCAGTCCTTGACTGGTGCAGATCTCTTCCAGCTTCAAGTATTAACTCATTGGCAAGTTTTCATAATGCTTTCAATATATTTTGTAAAGAAGATTTTCAACTGAAAGTCTTTTTGAAAATTGTTGTGATGAATTTGATAAGCATATTCAGCAGAAAGCAAATGTTTCTTTTGATTGCAAGAATGAAAATCATGTTGTTGGGGAAGATTTTCCAAATCTAATTGATAATAGGAAATATAACTGCATAGTTGTGAATGCATTAGATTTTGTTTCCGATGCACCTGTTGTCTTAGATCTGAATGAAAAAATAGTTGAAGAAGAGGTCTTTCCTCAACTCCTTCAAGTGGATTCCTATGATATATTGTTACATGTGATTGAGGAAAATCAAGAGGTTTCTCATCAAGAACATTATATATGAGGAAGCATATGGAAATGTTAGATTTGATCAACAGGTTTATGAGAACATTCTGCCCATTTTTCATGTACAGTTAGAACCAGTATATGGAAGTATGGAGCAGCAATCAGAGGTAACCATTTTCAGTTATCAATCTACTTCTTTCTATGATCCGGTAGCCATTTATGTAGATTTATGTTTCTCAGAAGATTTCAGCCTTGCTATTTTTGGAATTAAATCAGATGAGGGTTGTAGGTATGTATTACAAATTAAAATTATGTTACACATAAAGAATTCTTCTATGATTTATATCTGCGTTGAAAGAGCTTTGGTAAATGGTTTGATGTTATCATGGCTTCATTGGAAGCATGATGTCACATGAAAAGCTAGTTTTTATTGGTTAGAAGTAGGAATATATAGAAGAATAAGCGCGCCATCAAGTATGAGATTCTTTTCAGTCTGTTGGTTTGTAGTAGAAAATTTGGTTTCAATTTTGAAATAAAGACTCCATGCCCAATGCATATAAAGCACTATTAACAGGGGTAGTTTTGGCTTTAAATGAGGAGCATAGTTGTAGAAGTTTGGGCCAGATTTGAATGATATTGACTAACTCCATAACCCAATGGACTAGGCACAACACAGAAGAATGTGAATGTTTGCAGAGACAAAAGTTTGCAGGTTGCGTTGCATGGATGCATAGAGGAAAAGGCACAGTGGTCTGCTTGTTCTTGATGCCTCACGGGGAGAGCATCATCCCCTAGAAGGAGCCAGTGTTAGTCTCTAATTTTTTCTTGATTTAGTGAGAAACCTTAATCCTAAACCCTTCCTACCTACACTTTATTATCTGCTTTCAATTGATTTTAATCATTGTTTTCAACTTGTTATGGTTTTCATTTTAGTTCTTTGGATAATTTCTTTAAGTTTGGAGTTTTAAGACATGGTTTTGAATGATGTGTCACTTCATATGCATGTTTGAATTTTACAAATTCAAATTATGCTAAGTCATTAATAGCGCTACTGGAATAACATTATTCCCGTAGCGCAAATACAATCATGCCTTAATATGCGCCCGCCACCCAAATTTCGTTATGATTACACAAATCGTGGACTAAGAGTTCACATGTGTCCCACGATGGCTCTCGAATCATTTTATGATTCAAATCGTTACATGATCGAATTTCTCTGTACTTGCAAAGGAATCATTTCAAATCGTTCAATTCCCAAAGATCATTATCTAAACCCGCCACTTGTCATTCTGATTGTGTTGAATTATAAGCGTAGGTATTTTTCTCAAAATAATTGTTTTATGTTAACAGTTGAAGTTTGTAAATTCAGAATCTGATCAGTGCATGTTGTAGCATTGTGTTTCATGGCGCCTAAGAGAAGTGGTTAAGTGGTCAGATTGGAGCCTGAGGGCGTCGAGCTTCTTGAGGCATATCCACAGATGGCACAGAGATTTAGAGATGATGGTTGGTTTGAATTCCTCACTAACTTCCAAGGTCACGACGAACAAGTCTCTTTGGCGTTTGCATAAAACTTCGATGGTTACGAAGTGGAGATCGGGAAATTGCTAATGTTGGTGACAGAACAAACAATTTCCGAGGCTTGCAGGTTGGTGGTCGGAGGAGAATGATGGTGGAAGAAAGAGCATGTAGTTACAGAATTTGCCAATTAGTTTTTTCTACCAGACAAACAAAACTAGGATTGGAGAAAAGGAATCCCTCACAGATGGATCAAACAGGAATGGAACACTTCTTTGATTGTTATCCACAGGTATATCACCTGTGAAGGCAGATTCTCATTGATTTATATCTATCACATTAGATTATTAATGCATCTCAATGGTGATTATCCTTTAAATTTGCCTTATTTTATCCTCAAAAGCCTGGCAAAAATGTCAAAAAGAGTGCAGTCACACTCCTCCAATGCAAAGAGTAGCCTGTTTCATCAGGTTTTAATTAAGACTCTAGCCATGTCTACCCTAAGAGAAATACAAAAACCCTAGAGCTGGCTCATGCAATCCCTAAATCCTGACCCACAGTCCAGCAAACAGAAGAAAGGCAAAATGAAAAGGGATGTTACACAGGAGCCAAGAATTCCAGTTGATGAAACCCCTGTTAAAGAAGAATTGCCTGTCATCAGGGTAACGAGGACCAACAGAGGTAAGAGACCCAAATGGGGAAAAAAATGAAATTCTTCCTGAGGCAGATTTAAAAACAGAAGAAGACTCTGATGAAGATTATAATGTTACACTCTCAGCCAAGCATAAAGTATTAGCAACCAGTAAGAAGAATGTTGCAGTTAAAAGGAAAAAAAAGAAATGTGTGCCTATGCCTCAAGACCCTAGGAGGAACTCTACAAGAGTCACTAACAAGCATAGGCTAAGGTCCAAAGCCATGTTTGATTCCTCAATCAAAAGATAAAATTTCATAGTGATAGAAGACCATTCTGAATATGCTAACGCAGATATCAAATGAAGGACAAGAATGTCCCCAGTACATAAAGAACCATTAAAAGAAGGTAAGCAAATTGTTTTATTCTCTATAGGACCTGTAACAAGAGCTTCTCCCAAATTGTCAAGAGCTAAAGCATCTGCCAGAGGTATAAGTAGGGTTCCTGAAACTAAAGAAAGTAATCTTGTAGATTCAGACCATATATCATACATGCTTGAAGCCATGGACTCAGCCAGTTCATATGAAGAGCATGGCTCAAGATTGGTTTCTAAGTACCAAATTAAGATGAAAGAACCTCAAGTTGCCATAGATTTGAATGAGTCTGCACTTGCTGAAGAGTTCCCCAAGTTCAGGGTTAAAGTCAGAACTGATAAAGAAAATATCAGAGAGCTCCAGAAGACAGTGGAACAGTTGAAGAAATAGAAGTCTCATGTAGAGCAATGGAGTGCTAAGAAACAAGAAAAGATTAACACAACAGAAAAAAGAAAAAAATAGAAAGCAAATACAGGAAACACTCTGTTTTTCCTATTTTAGTCCTTATATTCAAAAGAAGTTTGTGAAACTATGGAGATGAATTTGTTAAAACCAAAAGAGTTTTTTGTTGGAAACATGCCCCTTCACAAAAATCTCTCTTGGTTTTTACATAGCTATCACATTTTAAGAGATTCAGATATATATTTGAGGCCTAATTTTCTGATAAAGCTACAAGAAATACTCTGTTTTTTTTACCTGGTTTAGTCTTTTTCTTCAAGAAAGGTTGAAGAACAGCTCGAGAGGAATTTTTTGAAAAAAAAAAGAGAGTTTTGTTGGAAACATTCCCCTTCACAAAAACCTCTCTGGGTTTTTACATAGCCATCACATTTTAAGAGATTCGAATTGATCTTTGAGGCCTATTTTTTTGTGATTTCATAATAAATAATTTCTTGTTTTAGTCAGTAATTTTGAAAGAGGTTACAGAAGAGATGGTGATGAATTTTTGGAAACAAAAAGAGGTTTTTGTTGAGAACGAGTCCCTTCCCAAAAACCTCTCTCAGGTTTTACACATCTATCACCCTTTGAGAGATACGAAGAGATTGTTGGACCATATTTTTCAGGAATTTGCCAGATTTATTTTCCTGAAAAATCTCATGGACAACAGTTGACAAGACAACTCATCAATTTGAATTGGATATCTTATTGGATATTCTCCTTGATTATTTGAAACAAGAAACTAAATATATATGAGGAGGTTTCCAGATCCATTTCTTTTAGATCTTTATAATTATGTATTGTTTCTATATAAACTTTGTAGAAGGAGAAGTTAGGGGATCGAAAAATTGGAGATCTAGAGGACTTTTTTGTGAAACTCCTTGTAAAGGCATTTATGTTGTATTTGACACTTAATAGCAAAGGCATATGGATGGTTAGACACTCTTTTCTACTCTGTTTTTCTTTCTTCATGCTTGAATTCATTATTCAGACTGCAATGCATTTGTTTCTTGATTGTTAATTAATACAGTAAAGAATTTGTTGTGGGAATTAATTTCAAGTTGATGTTCTTGTTTCTTTTGATATTCTAAGGCAAGAATTTATGTGAAGTTAACAAATTGAAGGGTTCATATTCTCTTTTTCTTATTGGTTTAATCCATCTATGTGTCTACCTTTTATTCAGTCAATGGGATATGCTATGTTCTGATCTTGATTTTCATGTTATGTTATAACCTTGAGCCAGTTTTCAACCACCTTATTCAAAAAAACAAATTATAAAAACCTTCTAAACACTTTGCAATAAACCGATGATGCCCTAGCTTTCCCTCTCACAGTCAAGTGGAACTTTAGGGACTAACAAGTGGAATGTAAACCATAACATTGTGGTTGATGCCTCATTTAACCTGTGTTTCAAATACCACTCTCTGTGCTCTCTCTCCTTAAGGAGTTGTTGATGCCACCATGTGTTTCAAATGTTGGAGCTTTAATATAATATTAAACCATATGTTACCAAGTGAAGTATCCTGGCTCTCTCTCCTTACCAGGAATTTGATGCCATGTTTCCATGCATTTCAAATGCCACCCCACGCTTAATCTAATCTTAAACATTATGTTACACGATGGAGCACTCTCTTTCCTTACGAGGCTGAGGGTAGTCGGTTTTTTATTATGCAGCACACATTTCTCTTTCTGTCAAGCATGGGTTACCAGGTGGTGTGTTATGGATCAATGGAGAGCCTATGGATTTTTAATAATGGGTTACCAGGTGGTGAGTTATGGATCAATGGAGAGCCTGTGCATTAATAATGGAGACCATGTGCATTTTTAATTCTGTTGCGCACATGTCCCTTCCGACTCTGTGTTATTCCTTGCAGTAATTAGTTTACCTCGTTATTTTAATATTTAGATATATTTTCAATTTTATTTACTGATTAAACTATTTTATTTGCAGCTTCAGCAACATGCATCCACTTCTGCGCGTTGTGGAGGCATGTGTCTTGTTCTTGAGGCTTAGCATGCATCCACTTCTGTGCGTTCTGGATCAATGGAGAGCCTATGGATTTTTAATAATGGTTTACCGAGTGGTGAGTTATGGATCAATGGAGAGCCTGTGCATTTTTAATAATGGAGACAGTGTGCATTTTTAATTCTGTTGTGCACATGTCCCTTCCGATTCTGTGTTATTCCTTGTATTAATTAGTTTACCTCATTGTTTTAATATTTTCAATTTTATTTACTGATTAAACTATTTTATTTGTAGTTGCAACAACATGCATCCACTTCTACCTGTTCTTGAGGCATGTGCCTTGTTCTTGAGGCTTAGCATGCATCCACTTTTGTGTGTTCTGGAGGCCTGTGCCTTGTTCTTGTTCTTGAGGTTTACCACACATCCACTTGTGCACGTTTTAGAGGCCTATGCCTTGTTCTTGAGGCGTAAAGAGGCTTACAATGTTCTACATTTGATTCTGAATTCACTGGCATTTATATTGTCTTCATTTTAAATCATGCATTGTCTTCATGTTAAATCATGCATCCACTTATGTGCGTTATGGAGGCCTATGTGTTGTTCTTGAATCTTGATCAAAACAATGATCTCTCGGAAAATGTTTGATTAATAAATGTAATGTCAGTTGGGTTATGGCTTACTTGTAAATGGATGAGAGGTTGATTTTCAATTATTTCCTGTATATTATTTGGAATGGTATTTATACATTGTGATCAAATGTAGATTTGGAACATACTTTTCGCTATACAGCACTAACCAGTTCTTAGCAGTTCATTCTCTTCATGAATTTCACGCCATGTGGTTTAAATTTCTAACTAAACCTTATGCGCAAAATCACAAGCAATAGAGCGCATTTATATTCCCTCTATTTTTCCTTCGGTTTGGTTTACACATTATTGTTTTATGGTTATTATTGTATACTATCTTCCATGTATTCAACTCCCAGTCATAATGGATCTAAGACAGAAAGGGAAAATTAAAACCTCACATGTGTAGATTAAATTACCTCATTCAAGACATGCATACTCTTCCGTCATGGTTTGTGGCATAATATTGTTGAGGTGAATAATCACTAGTTGTGGTTGGTGGGATAGTCACCAAATAAATTGACGATATTGAACAAATATTGGATCATCATTGTAGCTAAGCAAGTTGAGGCTTCCATTAATCGTATAATTGTTTTATGGTAAAATTGGAAAACCTCAACATACCTTTAAAACAATTAATAAAATGAAAAGTCTTATTACTTCTCCGACTGTCAAACCCTATTGAATGCTCTATTGAATATAAAAGGGCCAAATTGGTTCATGATTCTTTAAATACATAGATATCTTTGGCGTTTCAAGGTTAGGAACTCTTTAAACCATTGAAGCTACGGTATTAAATTCAATGGAAATGTTAGTTCAAATCTGATTACGTTTAATACTCTTCCAATCTCTAGAAACCTGTGTAAATATTACATAGTGCTTCTAGTCTCTAGAAACATGTGTAAATATTACATAGTGTAATATATTACATATTACATAATAATGGTGTAAAACATATTATATAGTGTAACTATTAAACCATTTAAACCATTAAACCTATGGTATTAAATTCAATGGAAATGTTAGTTTAAATCTGATTGCATTTAATACTCTTCAAGTCTCTAGAAACCTGTGTAAATATTACATAGTGTAATATATTACATATTACATAATAACTGTGTAAAACATATTATATAAATTGTAAATATTAAACCATTAAATTTAATACCAGTATTAAATTCAATGGAAATGTTAGTTTAAATCTGATTGCATTTAATACTCTTCGAGTCTCTAGAAACCTGTGTAATATATTACACAATAACTATTTAAATATATATTAAACCTCTATAAATATTACATAATAACTGTGTAAAACATATTATATATGTAACATCCCGCTCTCGCACACTGAGTGAACTTATTATTTGAGGACACTTGCTCCCAAGTGATCTAGATTATTATGCTATTAAAACATTTGATTTTGATTATGAGGTGTTATGGGTTGATGACATGTTGTTTTACTGCATTGACATAGACAGGTGCTATTGACTCGGTTTTACTGAGTGTGCAGGATTTTGGACCTCGAGAATGCAGAGGCATCGATGGAACCCCTTGGACTCTAGATCGAGTCGAGGACTGTACCATTTGGGTTTGATTGTTTTACTATGATATTAGTGCATCTGATTAGATGATATGATATGGATATATTCTGACATGATTCGTTGATGATGCAGCCTGACGATAGCTTGCCAACCAGACTCACATGTGGAGTAAAGTGGTCACGCACGACTACCATATATGTTGAGGGAGAGGTGTGGATAGCAGCCCTGCCATAGCCTACTAGCACTCACGTTGTGGCTCGAACTGTAGGTTAACGTTTACCTAGTTAGAGAGGACCCATGATGTCGTGAGGGCAGACTACGACAGTCGCTCACGATGATTCTAAGGGGAACGCAATAAGGTGGGGGCCTTATTCCTTAGAGGCCCTCAGTCTCCCACAAGTTCACCTGGTGGAGTATTAACTCCAAGGGTTTTTGATGTCTACCAATTCAGTCAAGAGGCGAGTGGGACCCTTGGAGCACGTGGTGCATCCTGAAGGGCACGTCGCGCAAGAAAAATGGAAAGAGGCAAGTGGCACCCTTGGAGCACGTAGTGCGTCCTGAAGGGAATGTCGTGCAAGGGAAACAAATTAAGGCGAGTGGCACCCTTGGAGCACGTAGTGCGTCCTGAAGGGCATGTCATGCAAGGGAAACAAATTAAGGCGAGTGGCACCCTTGGAGCACCTAGTGCATCCTGAAGGGCAGGTCGCGTTGTTGATGATAAATGAATGAACCTAGATGGTTTTATGATGAATAACGTGTTAAGAATTTTTAAAAACAAATTCCCTAATAAAATGTCGCCCAATACGAAAATTTAAGGTCTAAGTCTAAATTATGCTAGTGGTAAAATTTCATCTATCTATTTAAAAATAAAAAATAAAAAATAAAAAATAAATAACATAAATAATAATTATACTCTTCGTTAAATCTTGTAATAATAAGGGGGTAAGCAATTTAAATGATTCATAAAAATCTGTTAAGGTAAAATTAAAAATAAAAATAAAAAAAAATGTTTTATTATTTATGATAATTTAAAATTATTAACTAAAAAGGGAAAAAGGAAAAAGGGAGTTAATTTCTACACCTGCCAATTTGAGTCCTAAATGAAAAGGTGAAAGAGGGAAATCTAAAATATTTAGGAAACTAGGGAAAGAGGAAAACATAAGAAGAAAAGGGAAACCCAAGTGAAAAAACAGAAAGTCAAACTTAGTAAGGTATCTACCATTAAGAAATTTCTAATTTAAAACTGAACTAGAAAATTGATAATGGGGAAAGTCATTAAAACCTATAAGAGAATTTGGGGACATGTAGGAGCGATTCTAGGAGTGACTCTAGGTGGGTGAGGGAAATAAGAAAAATTAATTAATTTGTGGAGGAATGAAGGGGATGGGTGACACTTGTACGGGGAGGAATTTTTAGGATTTAATTTTTAAAAACTTAATTAAATGAGATTTTAGGAAAGTAAGGGACTTTGAAACTCTATATAATGAAGGGAGGAGAAGGATGAAGGATCTCATCTGTTTGTGTAACGTTACGCTGCAAAAATATCTACTTGACTGACTTAGCTTGTGGGAGTTGGGATACCCATCTCGGTGATGAGTGGTAGCTCGGCCTTGCAAGGCGAGCTGAGAGCTAGTTGAATCTTTGGATAGTGTGTGTGGCCCCTTTGCGACTTAGAGGGGCTAAGGGGGAAGAAGAGTACCCCTAGCATTGGCTGGGAGGTACTGGTGAAGTCTCGTCGGTCGGCAAGCAAGAGTTGCACGGAGCGCGCGGGACGTCACTCAGAGCGGGCGATCAGGCAACACTACTCTCTCTTCATTTTTGTATGGTAGATTGTTGTAGGATTTATGCTTGGATATGCATGTTTAATGGAGTAAGTAAACTAATTGTTCAGATTGATGACTAAATTTCTTTCATAGCCTAGCTCAATGATTGATTGACTCCCATAGCCTTCGTTTCCCCGCATGTATTGACCTCCTTGTGGTGTTTGATTGTGACCATTGTGGTGGTTTTACCTATCATCCCTAACTCATTAGTCCTCGCCTGGGCAGTCGGCCAGGAGCCTGATCTACGATCGTGTTAGAAAAACAGGACCGTGGAGCAATAAAATAAAACAAATGCGGAAACAAAACACAGAAGATACACAATACAATAAAGACATAGATTTATGTGGTTCACCCAGTGTGGGCAACGTCCACCAAAGAAATTGCGAGGTCCTTCCTTTATTATTATCCAGCAAATGAAGGGATACAACCTACAAAAAACCCGATGTAACTTCCTCTTCTTTTTCTCACAGTCTCCTATCTCAGAATACAATATTCACCATCAACCATAGCTGCAATACATTTCCCTCATAAAAGAGGGTTGCCTTCTAGGGAAAAAAACCCTAACATAATCTCTACCGTTAGATCTACAACCTTATAATGAACGGTCCATATTTACAATGAAATTACAATATACATTTACAAGGCAATTTTTTCTTCGGGGGCTTCACCCTTGAACCCCTGTTGGGGGCCCGCTTACCCCCAGACCCCCCAACCGGGGGGATAGCCCCCCCCGGACCCCGCAGAGGGGGTACCCCTCCTCTTCACTCCCCCGCGTGGAAGAGTGTACATACTTATGGGGTGTAAATACTCCATGGGGTATAAACACATCTGAAAGAAAGGACCTCTGAATCAAGAAGATAACCAGGCTCCACAACCAACAGGTCGTCGCTTCAGCGTTAATAGACCTATGGATCTCAACGCCCCGCCTTTCTGTGTGAGGATGATGAGCAAAGGACAAACCTATCAGCCATCTACCTTCGTTGTTTTCCTTTGATGATTGGATCCTTTTGGTTCTCTTACTATTGTCTGCAATTTGTATTGGTATTCTGGCAATGGAAAAATGAATTAATTCATGTCTGCATTTTGTATTTGTATTCTGGCAATGGAAAAATGAATTGATTCATGTCTTCATTTTGTATTTGTATTCTGGCAATGGAAAAATGAATTGATTCATGTCTTCATTTTGTATTGGTATTCGGGCAATGGAAAAACGAATTGATTCATGTCTGCATTTGGTATTGGTATCCTAGAAATAGAAAAATGTTTTTGCTTTTAAATGTTGCCAGAGATTACCGTTTTAAATGCTTGTGTTTTTCTTTCAAATGAGACAGAGATTGTCGTTTAAAATATTCCATGTTTTTGCTTTCAAATGAGACTGAGTTTGTTGTTTTAAATTCCCACGTTTTTCCTTCAAATGAGACCGAGATTGTTGTTTTAATTGCCCACGTTTTTGCTTTCATATGAGACTGAGTTTACTGTTTTAAATGCCCATGTTTTTTCTTTCAAATGAGACTGAGTTTGTTGTTTTAAATGCCCACATTTTTGCTTTCAAATTAGACTAAGTTTGTTGTTTTAAATGCCCATGTTTTTTCTTTCAAATGAGACTAAGATTTCTGTTTTAAATGCCCATGTTTTTACTTTCAAACGATGGACTGAGTTGTTGTAGAAATCACCCACGAATTTAGCCTTTTAAATCTTAAATTCACTTGTCGGAATGACCACGATTTTGGTAAATAAAAATTGACTTTGTGCATGTTGAATTCGCCCACCCTTTTTTTGCTATTCAATTCATAACTGACTTGCAGTAATGACCACGATTTCACCTTCAAACTGTGACTGTGTTTTCCCTTGAGTGATGGACTGCGTTGATGTTGATTGGATACGTGTTCCTTTAATTGTTGGGTTGTTGTTGACTGGGCATGATTGGCCACCATGTGGGCACTGCGTTTTTGATAATTTTTCCACAGCGAATTAAATGGAAAACATTTAGTTAAATGTCTTACTATTGCTAGATTCATTGCTATGTAATGGTCGCATTAATTGCCTTGATTTTTTCCAGCAAATAAAATGGATAATAGTGAGTTAAATGCCTTGTTATTGCTAGATTCATTGTTATGTAATGGTCATATTAATTGCCAGAACAATTTCTATAGCAATGTAAATGGCCAAAAGATTCATTATTTAGATTAAATGACACAGCTAGTTAAATGTTAACTAACACCTTAAATGCCTTGCTATTGTTGTATTACTTGTTATGACAACAGTCATGTAAACTACCTTGTTAGTGTGCTTTTAATTGTCGTGTTAATGGTCATGTAATTTCCTTGTTATTTCTATATTAATTGTTAAGTAACCGCTATGTTAATTTCCTCGATAAATTGCTTCAGCCTTGCTAATAGTTAGTAGTTTCCTTCTAATATTATTAAACAGATAGTATTGTTAGTTCAGTCAATATAACTAGACTACATGCTGAGATTTAATTGTTCATAAGTGTTATAATGATAGAATTCTACTTTAAGATTGTAAATGTTGTTATTTAAGTTAATATCTAGTTGGGTGGAGAATTTGGATTAACATAGACTTAACCGATTAGGTTATGTTAAAGATTAAAATTTGATTGGTAAGTAAGGAATGGATTGCAAATTTTAGACTCACTGGATTGAATTTTAATTAAGGATAGAGGGCATTTATAATTATGTTTTTAGTATTGACCACTTAGATTTGAAAAATTAATTGTATTAACGTTTATTTAGCGGACACATTATTGTCTAATTGTAACTTGACGTGCCCCGTTAGAATGGAACCCTTGTTAAAATTGAATGTAATCATAGACCGGTTAGACTGGGTGATTGGTGGGGGCGGGGATGATGTCGTGTGGGCTGACGTCACCCCTTGTCTTCGTCCTCTTGTGTCTTGTCAACCTTTGTGTGGGGTAGGTATAGTTTCCTAGTCAGTATTCGGTTCCTATCTCATCGGAGTTTTCTTGAGTCTTGGTCCCTTTTGTTTTGCGCCAAGGTTATTGACGCATCTATCACCCGGGGAATGACATGATTCCTGATGAGGGGATCATGGCGCGCCCTGGGGGATAGCGATGAACGAGATCTTGGCCAGAGTAGGTTCTTTTGTGTGAGTGTTGACGAGCGTGCAAGTTGCTCTTGGCACAAGGGCCGAATGCCTTCATGCGTTAGGTCCGCGCACCTTGAGGTTCTAGTATTTGTTCATCTAGGTTGTGATGTCAATATGAGGATGTTGTCCCTTAGCCTGTAGGCGTGGTCGTGCTTGCGTCGGAAGGGTAGTCGTCCTCCTTGTTATTTTGTGCATGTTTGTCAGTTGTTTTGAGCCGGTGTGTGGTGTCATAGTAACTTGTTGCCTATACTGCATGCTAGCGTTCTTCGTCAGTGGTTTGATTAAATCGTTTCCGTTGTCACCTTCTTGCCTCTTAACTCCTGGAAAAAAAATGAAAACAAAAAAAAAAACGGCTTCGCTTGTTGTTGTAACGATGAGGTCGTTACAATATAACTTGTAAATATTAAACAATTAAATTTAATACCAGTATTAAATTCAATAAAAATGTTAGTTTAAATCTAATTGTGTTTAATACTCTTCTGATCTCTAGAAACCTGTGTAAATATTACATAGTGTAATATATTACATATTACATAATAAATATGTATAACATATTATATCGTGTACATATAGACCTATAGTATAACATTAATTTTATAATTTGGCACATGATGGAACCCTGATACAAATTATCTTTAAAATCTGGGAGATGTAAAATAATTTAAAGTTATTGGTTAAAGGACGTGTATAGTTCATCATCATTAGATATCACAACATTTAACGATTCAATGGTATCTGTATCTCTTTATGTGCTTGATTAATTTTATACTAATGCATTCAATGGTATCAAGTCGGATTAAATTTATATTAATGCATTCAATAGTATAGGTTTTTAGTTGTGTTATTATTAGTTAATAAATGTAGTTATTATTAATATAAAGGGTATTAGTTGTTTTAGTTGTGTTATTATTATTAGTTAATAATATTAATAATAATTGTTAATATTATTAATAATAATTTAATTGATATATATTGAAATAAAATATATAGGTTAAGACATATAAATTATGATTATTAGGATTAGAGTTAATTAATGTAGTTATTATTAATATATAAGGGTGTTAGTTATTATTAATTAATAATAATAATAATTCATATTATTAATAATATTTTATATTAATAATCATATTAACATAAAATAATACTTTATTAAATTCATAAATAAAGTATTAATAATACTTTATTAATTACTTTATTAAATTCATAAATAAAGTATTAATAATAATTTATTAATTAGTAATTATTAATCATAATTATATTTATTAAAAATATTATTATTACTTTATTATTATTATATCTAATAGTAATAATAAATAATAATGATAATTGTTAAATATATTATTAGTGATTATTATTAGTTTTTTTTTTTTTTTAAGTAAAAAAAGTGGTACCTGTTATATTAGCATAATCTCAATACAAGGTAGATGAGATGCCCGCTGTCCCGCCAAGACTGGAAACCGAGATAGCGGGGCATTCATCTTCAGATGTCACCATAAGTCTAGTTTACAAAATTTAGCTAGGTGGTCCTATGCGACGTCCTGCCCGAGGGAAACCAGGACTTATTGTCGCCAGCAGAGTGCTGATTATTTTAACTATTACTATACCAGCCTGAGAACTATCTATCAAAAAGATGAAGGTATGAGAACAACACCAGAACATGTGTAAACCTGGAAACCGGGCTKCTTGTGCTAAATCTCCATGTGCTTCCATCGAGCCGGGAAGGAGTACGGGCGCGCACAGGTGGGGCATTKCTTCTTGGTCGAAGCTCTGGAGTGTGCAGCAAAAAACATATCAAGTCGTTGCTCCATTCGCTCCAGGCGAAAGGTTTGATCTGCTAGCACGTTTCGGATGTCGAAGAGAAGGTCGAGGGATCCCCCGTCCGCTGCTGCAGGCTGCTCCTATTGGTGGCTGTGCCCGAACTCTTCCCTGGCGGTCCCCTCTTCTGCATTTGCGTCGTGCTGGTGACATTCCTGCTCTGCGCCTGTGGTTTCCGTGGTGGGCTCGGGAGGAGCCTCCTCAATGATGTAACAGGGGGAATACGGCTGTTCTACTTTGGGCTCCTGACTGTCTGGTGGCCGCATGCTTGGCGAGCTAAAGCTCGTGCTCGGAATCTGACTGTGCGGGGCCGTGAGCAAGGTGTTCCCGGGAGGGTTGTGTGGGTTAGCTTGTGAGCTAGCCGCTTCTCGCTGCTCCATGGTTATCAGTCGAGCCCTGGTTCGCCTCCGTCGAGCTACAATGGCCATCGCCCGCTCGAATTCCTTCCGACGCTTGCGCCTTGATTCCGCCGCGTACCAGGCCGCTCCACGTCGCGGGGTGCCACGGATGCGGGGCATGGCTGAGTGGCTGATGCGCAGCGTGGAAGCCGGGCTGTGATTCTGAGTTGGAGAATGGGTGCCTCTGTTCGAATTCACCGGAGAGATGGTGTCTCTGTTCGAATTCACCGGAGCGGTGGAAAACTGCTGGATCAAATACCCCTTGGGAGCCGTAGCCCGAGTTAATTGGGTTTTGAAAATCATAATTCGGGTGTCCTGTGCCATAAACGCTGCCATTAAACCTTGCTTGTGAGTGCACTGCGGGAGGGTACCTTTCGCTCGCGCGAAGGTCCTCTGCATTTTTCCATGAATGCTCGCCTTCATGAAGGTGAAATGGAGGAGGCATGGTGAGCCGGTGGCTGCGTTAATGCAGCATGCTGGCGCTTCTTACGTGGCACAATTGCGTCCCTTAGCACCCCATCCGGGGGATGAAGATCTTGGTGGGCTAAGGCTTGACAGCAGGTGAGGAGCTCGTGGGCTGGTGAGCTCTGTCTCTCCCAGCAGAAGTGCTCCTGCCCTTGCTCCACTACCGCATTTGCTAGTCGATCAGCTACTCGATTCGCCTCCCACTTGACGTGAGAGGTTATGATGCTGAGGTTCGGCTGTAGGTTGTTTCGGAATTCTTCTAGCAGTCCATGTAATCGCCAGCTTGGTGAGATTTTTTCCGGGTCACAACCATGAAGGATTCTTTTGGTTATTGTTATAATGATTTGGGAGTCCCCTTCCAGTATTATCTTTTGATGGCCTTTGTCGATGGCTGTTTGTAAGCCTCGCATAAGCCCAGTGAGCTCAGCCACGTTGTTAGTGGTGTCCCCTAGATATCCTGCTTCCAGATTAAGGATTGCGCCCCCTGAGTCTCTGATAACTGCTCCGTATCCAGCTGATCCCAGGTTGCCCTTGGAGGCTCCGTCGAAGTTGACTTTGATATAGTGCTCTGGCGGGGGGGTCCAGATATTCGGACTAGTCGATTGGCTCGCTGGTCGCCTTGCTGGTAAAAGGGTGCCTAGGCTGGGCTGCCAGTTTTGTAAGACTACCTGCTCATCAGGACTGCACTGCCAGTCTGCCACGGACCAGGATTTGCTTCTAACAGTTTCACTTATTTGAGCGCGGATTTGAGTCCAAGTGGCTTCTGGGAGGGAGGTCTGAGCTCAAAAGATGCGTCGGTTGCGTTCTTTCCAGATTTGCCAGAGGGTGAATCCCGGCAGCAGGTTCCAAATGTAATTCAGAATGGGGTTGTTGAAGGAGATGCTGTCCCAGTTTTCTATTGTGCCATTAATGCTGCTGCGGTTTCTGTTTGATTTGCGCATGATTTGCGCTCCATAGTCCCAGACCTGCTGACTATAGGTGCAGCTGTTGAAAAGATGCTCTTTGCTCTCTTCTTGTAGCGAGCAAAGAGTACAGATTGAGGGTCCAGAGAGACCCCTTTTCCGTAAATTGTCCCAAGTTAGAGCTCTGTTGTGCACTAGTAGCCAGAGAAAAGTAGAGATCTTGGGCCAGAGGGCTGAGTGCCAGACTTTGTTCCAGATCGGCTCCTTTCGGGGATTCTGGTGGTGAGCGTGCAGTGAGTAAGCTTCCTTGATGGTGAAGGTGCCCGATGTGGTGTAGCCCCACCGTAGTATATCCGGTCCATCCCTGCACAAAATTTTCCTTTTGGTGGCTAGTGCTTGCCAGCTCTGCAGATTGAGAGCTTCTGGAGCCCCAAGCTCTTGATGGGAGGTTTTCCAGTGTCGCAATTTTTGATGTGGTAGTTGTGGCAGCCAGAGGTCTTTGACTTTTGGATGAGCATTTTGTTGAAGGGCTCTCTTGAGGGTCGCTAACTCATCGATTGTTTCCAGCGGCTTGAGTTGCTGCCAGGAGTCTGTCCAAAAGAGGGCGCTTCCCCCATCTCTTAGCTCCCAGAACGCGTGGTTTTGCACCAGAGTTCGGTTCAGCCACGCTGTATTCCAGACATTGGAACCCTGAATATGGTCATTGTGCCGTATAAGATGATCGTCCGGTGTGTGAGGGGCGTATTTCTTCTTCCATAGTTGGGCCCAAGCGGTTGTTGGGTTTTTCAGCCACCTCCACCATATTTTAGCCCCCATTGTTTGGTTCAGCTTGCTTGGATCGCGTAGCCCCAAGCCCCCTTGGTTCTTTGGCATACAAAGTTTGTCCCAATTGACCAACGCCCATTTCTTATTTGGTTGGTGTCCGCTCCAGAGAAAATTTCGCTGTAAGGATCTGATGGCTCGGATGACCTTTTTGGGAGCCGCTAGAGCAGTGAAAAGGTAGGTGGGCATAGCTTGCAAAACGGATTTGAGGAGTACCA
>ML778131.1:953755-967999 GCA_009831015.1 Picea engelmannii
TGCGTGTGCCCACCAAGACTTGGCGAGCCTTTGGAAGTCTGGGTGTGTTAACCAGAACTTCTCGAAACGGAAGGGCTTGTATCTGGGGGGTTGTCCCATATCCATTTGTAGCGCCAGGGGCCAGTGATCCGAGCCCGCTTTTGGTAGGATTAGGCTTTCCAAGGGAGAGCCAGCGTCTAGGATGTCTTCAGTTTCCAGGAAGCGGTCAAGGCGACATGCTATGTGCTGATTCCCTGATCTACGATTGGACCATGTAAAGGTACCATTGCTATTTTCAATGTCTACTAAGTTTAACTGATCAATGAGAGCTTTGAACTTACCGCTGTCCTGCTCGAGTCGCTTGAGGCCTCCGGTTTTCTCCTCCAGCGTCAGGATCATGTTGAAGTCGCCTCCCAGGATCCACTTCGGGGTTGCCACCAAGGTTTTGATCTGTGCTAGAGACTGCATGAGTTTGTCTTTGTCCTGATTGTCGTGCGGCCCGTAGACATTTGTAATGGCTCCTTCATGAGTGGTGCCTAAGATTTCATAGTGAGCCGTTAATGTTCCTACTGTTGAGAAGGCGCGGCTGAGATCCACATGTGCTGGATTCCATAGGATGGCTAGGCCTCCTGAAGCTCCTGTAGAATCTGTGGTGATGAGGCGACAATCTCGCCAGATACGCTGGGCTATGATTTCGACTTCTGCGCCTCTGCATTTGGTTTCCTGTAGGAGCAGGATGTCGGGTTTCTCTGTCATGATGCAATCTCGGAGGATCCTTTGCTTGGATCTGCCGTTCAGTCCCCTTATGTTCCACGTAACTATATTCATCATTAAGAGGGGGGTGCAGAGTGGAGGTATCCCTCCAAGAGCTTGTGTATCTGACCAGAGTTGATCATTAGATTGCCAGCCTCTTTAATGAGTTGTTGAGCAGTTTTTCGCCCTCTTCTTTTGCTTTCATGGAGGATTTTTTTGGAGCTAGAGGTCGAGTCTACTGCTATGCCTAGGCGAGCCGTGGATCCTGCAGAGGAGTTCAGGAATACCTTGTGCACCTTACGGAGTTGCTCCTCTGGAAGGGCTTGCAGGTCTTTTTGATTCAGAGCCTCCTCCAATTTTTCCAGATCTATGCCAGCCAGATCTCGATCGTCCAGCAGCATTGGAGTGTCCCCATCTTCTTCTCCTCGTTCTGCCACAGGGGTCTCGCCGGTGGGCTGTTGAGGGTCGGGGCCCTTTCCTTCTGTTTGCTTTTTAGGGGGATTTTTGTGCGGATCCTGGACCTCCGCGTCCTCTGGTAGCTGTTCCAGAATCACATAGGAGTTCTTGGTGGCAATGCGTTGCCCGTATGTCGTGGGCTGCTTCTTTGGTGGGTTGCGCCGTTTTGAGGTGACTGTGGTGAATCCGTCCTTCGTCTGGGTTTCAGGGGCCTTTGTGGCTTGCTTGATGATGGGGCAATCTCGATAGAGGTGACCATGCTCGTGGCATCTTCGGCATATGAATGGTATGTGCTCATAGTCTATGGTCTGCTGCCAGTCTTCATCTTGATATTCGAGGGTTACCGCCCCAGGGAGGGCCTTGGATATGTTCATATAAACACAGATTCGGGCGTATGAGGTGTATTTGCGTTGCTTTGTGGCCTCCGAAGCTTTGACATACTGACCCAGGGTGTTGCCTAAGCCCATTAGAATCTCTTCCAGCCAGAACTCTTGCGGTAGTGAATACAGGCGAATCCATACCGGAGCCATGGTGAAGTCCTCTTTGTCTGGGTTGAATCGTTCGGTCCAAAAGCGGAGGAATAGTCCTGCGGAGTTGAAAAAGTACGGTCCTCCTTCAAAGATTCTATCTTTGTCTTCTAGATTGTAGAGAATGATCGTGAAGAATCCCTTGGAGCCGAGTTGCAGCTCATAGTCTCCCTTGGGGTTCCACCA
Source organism: Picea engelmannii (assembly GCA_009831015.1). Taxonomy (NCBI): domain Eukaryota; kingdom Viridiplantae; phylum Streptophyta; class Pinopsida; order Pinales; family Pinaceae; genus Picea; species Picea engelmannii. The sequence continues at coordinate 955,657 of ML778131.1, forward strand.
GTGTTTGATCCATTTGTGCAGGTCTCTCTCGGCTGGCCAGAGCCCTAAGAATTTGCCGATTAGAGCATGCTCCTTCATAAATTGCGTGTGTTCTCCAACCCGTGAGGTGCTGATGAGGTAGCGCGGCATCTTCTCCGACTGTGGTATGCACTTGCCGGGTTCCCAGGTCCGTGGCGCCTTTGCTTGGGAGGTCCCTGCCTCAGTTTCCATCTCCGCTTGGAGGCCTTGCTCTCTGGCCAGTAGCTGTTCACGCATCTGCGGCGGCGGCTCAAAAGTGGGCCGCACTATTCTGGTTCCTTCCTTGTCGTTGGCCGCTACATTGCGGTATGAGGGGGGTTTCCCCCCCTCCTCTGCACCCATGCTCGAGTCGCAGTGGCGGCCGAGTGGTCTGCGTGGTCTCTGGATGCGATCCGCGAGGAGAAATTGCGCTTGGTGTCCGTCCAGTTACCTAGCAAGGAGGCTAGGGTTCGCCCGCTTGATCATCAGGCCTAAGGTGTACATCCCTTTACCCCCTTCTTGTTACATGTCCATTTAATTATTATTATTATTTTATTTTTTATCACAATTTCTACTTAGACCTAGGTTTAAATTCACTAGTCTTGGCGACAGTTTTAAGGGGAAAATTTTGTTATTAAACTTTACTCATACCCTCATTCAATTTACGGTTGAACAGGTCCTAAGGAGGCATAGTTTTCTAGGCACTAGGTTTATTAATCTTCCAGAGTTAAAATTGCGGCATGCCCTTCAGGACGCACTACGTGCTCCAAGGGTGCCACTCGCATGCATTCCGGTTTTATTTGCACGACGTGCCCTTCAAGATGCACTACGTGCTCCAAGGGTGCCACTCGCCTCTTGACTGAATTTGATAGACGTCAGACCCCAGGAGTCAATACTTCGTCAGATGACCTTATGGGAGACTAAGGGCCTCTAAGGAATAAGGACCCTGCCTTATTATGCGCCCCTTAGAATCATCATGAACGATTGTCACATTCTTTCCTCATGGAATTGTGGGTCTTCTCGAACTAGGTAATCATTAATCCTACAGTTTGAGCCATGACTGGAGTGCTCTTAGTTTGTTTCCACACCTCTCCCTCAATGTCTCTGGTTGTCATGCGTGACCCCTTAACTCCAAATGTGAGTCTGGTCGGCAAGCTATCATCAGCCTCCATTCATCAATGAAACATGTCAGCGATAACAATCAACATCATAATATGTATTCATATGTCACATCTGTAATATCAAAACATTCAAACATAACAATCCACTCCCTAACTCGATCCAGAGTCCGAGGCGATCCATTGATGCCATCGACATCCTCTAACATCCAGAGTTCTGCACACTCAGGAAAACCATTCAATAGCACCTGTTGATATAATATAACGAGATAAAAAATCATCAAATCCTCAACATCTCATAATCATAATCAAAACAGTCAATATATAATGAACTGGATCACTTGCACGCAAGTGTCCTCAAATAATAAGTCTAATCAGTGTGTTCAAGAGCGAAATGTTACATACACCCCCTGTTTTTTTAAACTTCGTCCCGAAGTTTCACAGTATGTAAGTGCTAAAATAAAGTGTATCACAATATCATATGTCTAGTTATCAAACAAAAATAGAAACTATTGACGCATATCAAATGCATCCTCCCAGGTCACCGAGTGTGGACTATAGTTGTACCAATAGACCTTGACCTAATCTATTGTTCGACATCGTAGCTGTCGAATGCGATGGTCCAGAATGCGGATTGGCTCCACCGTGAGTGCACCCTCATATGATACCTGCAAGTAACTCATGTCAATAACATGTGTAGGATCACTAACATAATGTCTCAAAATAGATACATGAAAAACATTGTGCATACACCTCAAAGAATCAGGCAAGGCTAGTCGATAGGCCACGAGCCCCTTCCTTTCCACAATATCGAAGGGTCCCATGAACCTAGGAGATATTTTAGCACCATTTCCAAACTTGATCAAACTCTTATGTGGTTTCACTCGCAAGAAGACTTGATCGCCAACTTCATAACTACGGTCGACATAATGCACATCAACATAACACTTCTATCGATCCTGCGCTTCCTTGATACTTCGTCTTATTGTTTTCATTTGATCTTCAATTTCTTGGATTGCTTCTGGTTCCATCAGGACCCTATCCTCAATCCAATCCCAACTCAAAGGCGTCTGACATGGTCACCCGTAAAGAAACTCAAAATGCACCATCTTAATGGTACTTTGATAATTGTTGTTATATGCAAACTCTACCAGTGGAAAGAATTTCTCCCAATGCTATGTTGGTCCATCACGTACATATGCAACATATCCTCCAAGATTTGATTTGTTCGTTCGGTCTACCCATCTGTCTCCGAGTGATATGTGGTACTAAATTTAAGTTGGGTTCCCAAGGCCTCTTGGAAACTAGTCCAAAATCGTCGTGTAAACACCGATCCTTAATTGAATATAATCCTCTTAGGTACGCCATGCAATTTCACTATCTTGTTGATGAAAACTCTAGCTATGTCAAGTTCCTGATACGGCGTACGCACAAGAATAAAATGAGCACTCTTCGTCAGAGTGTCAACTACCACAAAAATCGAGTCGTGTCTCCTTGCCATGAGTGGCAATCCAACAAGGAAATCCATCTAAATGACCTCCCATTTTGATTATGGAATAGCATTTGGTTGTAGTAATCCTGTCGGATGTCTATGTTCAGCCTTCACCTGCTGACATTCTAGACATATTTCCACGTAGTTGACTATGTTTGCCTTCATTCCTTTCTAGAAGAATAAGGGTTTAAGGTCTGCCCTCATCTTCATGACTCCAGGATGAGCCATGTACACTACTCTATGAGCCTCGTCTAGGATCAAACTCCTCAACTCGTTGTAGGGTGATACGTAAATTCAATTTTTAAATATCCATAATTTGTCATTGTCCACAGTAAATCCCTCAAATTTTGGTACCATCATTGTGTTTTGTCCGATAAACTCCTTGACCTCTTTGTACCAGTCATCGTCGTGATGTAAAGTTATAATATTTTCACGTAGATTTTTCTGAAAATGAATCACTGAAAATATGTGTGGTCTCCGACTCAATGCATCAACCACTCTATTCACTATCCCTTTTATGTAAGTAATCTCAAAATCATACTCGCTAAGCAATTCTGACCTACACCTTTGTCACACATTCAATTTGCTTTTCATAAAGATGTGTTGTAAACCACAATGGTCCATTTTTATTTTGAATTTTCATCCAATAAGGTAGTGTCTCCATAATCTTAAGGAATACACAATGGCTAACAGTTCCAAATCATGCATCGCATATTTCTCCTCATGCCTTCTCAACTTTCTTGAGATGTAAGTGATCACTCGATCATCTTGCATCAATACTTATCCTAAGCCTTCCTTGGATGCGTCAGTGCATACTAAGAAGTCTGTGTCCATGTCAGGGACCTTTAGCATCAGTGTTGTCGTCAACAACTCCTCAAGCCTCTGAAATGCTTCTGCGTATTTCTCTATCCAAACAAACTTCTTGTTCTTCTTCTACAATTTTGTAATCGGATTTTCTATCTTCAAAAAATCCTCAACGAATTGTCGATAGTATCTTGCCAAACCCATGAATTTATGCACTTCTGGGACATTCATCGGTGCAGGACATTCCGTAATATCCTCAACCTTTGTTGGATCCACAACGATACCTTTGCGAAAACATAAGAATTGATTCAATAATAATTAGATAATTAACAATAAACCATCATTAGATAAATATCATAAGATCACGAACATCATCGAATCATCACCTTTTTTTTTTTAAATATCCCGACATGTAATTAATTTAATACTAATGCTCTCGCATGAAATTAACAAATTTGTTTTTACTCCTAGCCTATGATTTTTAGTTAAAAACTATGATTAGGATTACCCATTAATATATTTAACTGTTTTCAACATCAATTAATTGATTATCAACAGGTTTACACATAATTAGTAATGCCCGACCGCAAGACTTAAACTATGGAAGGATTGAATAGTGGTATCAGGTTGTGGTATTGAAATATCGACCTAGTCATTCCATTAATAAGAGTACTCTGACAGTCAGAATTAAACACTGCAAAGGATTGGGCGGCGATATTGTGGCAATGACCTTAAAAATCATCATCCTAGTTAACTAAAATCTAGGTGTATTTAACCAAGAATCTCAGGATCGGAATTATTGCATTGCCAATTGTCAGTAAGTTGGAATTTCACAAACAAAAGAAATGTTAAAATTTTAAATTAGCGGATAAAAATATCAAAACTGGCCAAAGAAAACTCAGGAATCGCTGAATAAATAAAAACAAGGGAAACCGCCACTAGCCAATAAAATTTCAAAAGCATTAATTCTCCAGGTTCATCATTGCTATAAAACAGTGCAAATATAAGAATATTTAACTCATCCTTGCCATTCCTCCATCATAACTCATCGTTTTCAAATATCTAGGATAGTTATTGTGTTTCCTACAATTTCAGGTGGAAGGCAATGAGTGCAACGACCGAATAGCTGAGACAACAACAAAGGACTTCGAGAAAAACAAGTCTCCACTTGCGGGGACAAGTCCAATCAATAATTACATAATAAAACAATGCACAGTCAAGATTTAAATCCCCCATTCATGCAAACCAAAGCTGAGGTTCTGGCCATAAGTTTATGGAAAAAATCTCATATTGAAAAACATACACAATCCCAACATGAAGCGATACTTACAGAACAAACCACATGCAGACCATCGATTTGAAGCACAATACTAACCAGGATTATATAAAAACAACACAGGCAAAGGTTGGGTCATGTGCTCGTTCTGGCCATGAGAAGATCATACAACTCCAGGAATAAAATCGATTCACAACCAACATTGAATCGCAACACAGCAAGGATAAAAAAAAATGCAGGTAGAGGTTGGGTCGTGGGTTCAATCCCACTTAAGTCAAGCTAAGTTTCCAAGTCTAGCACGATCCTCCTGGTGTCTAGTGTATACAGACAATCACCCCTACGCAAGGCTCCAAGGGAGAGTTGACGAGGGAGCACAGGTAAAACAGTTGTAGGAGTGTCATCCTTGAAGGAGGGATGCGATTAAAATTGATCGGGTTTCTTACAAGCATAAAGTCAGTTAAACTAAATTGACACAAGGGAAAACAATAGTAGAGAAGTAATGCTCTGAAATCCAATACAACGGGAAGAAACCAATAGTCGACTACCCAGAAAAAACAAAAATCACAATCCTTAGGAATCAAAATTCCAAAACATCAACAACTTAAGGGGAGAGCCAATTGGCACAATAACTAAATGTCTCTAAGGTTTTCTACTTCCAAGCAATAATAGGTTTAATAATTTTAGCAGAATAAATCAAGTAATTGCTACTGAAGGGAGGGCTATAAAACAACACAAGTTTAAAGAGCCCAGCTCGACTACATATCAGCATCCTAAAACCACAATAGGAATTTGAAATTGAATAAAAGATTAGATTTAATGCCTTATTATGAACATATAAAATAGCTTCAAACTAGAAATGCACTAGTTGCTTCATCATCATTATTAGTTTTCATGTGACGGAAATAAACTCCAACCTTCATCATTTTTATTATTCATATACAGGATAATTTTAACTAAAATACAAACAAAATTTACATATGCGTATTGAATGCGAAGGAGATGATCTCGTAGATGTTGTCTCGCGTGTGCTCTCTATCCAGTTCCCACTTGCTGACTGATGAGACCTCACCGGTACCTCCCAGCCAACGCTAGGGGTACTCTTCTTCCCCCTGAGCCCCCCGAGCCGCAAATGTGCCACACATACAATACCAGAGAATGCTAGCTCCCAGCTCGCCTCACAAGGTCGAGCTACCACTCGTTATCGGAGATGGGTATCCTAACTCCCACAAGAGAAATTCAGTGAAGATAAAATTCCGGCAGCATAACCTTACGCAAACTAGACGTGATCCATACTCCTCCTCAACCATCCTTTTTAGAGATTTTTCTTAGTGATTAGTTTCTCAAACCCTCATTAGATTCATTTTATTAAATTTTAATTAGGATAAACCTCCCCCGTACACATGTCACCCGATCCCTTAGTTGCACAAGAAAATCAATTTTATTAATTAATTAAATTATCCTATTTCCCTCACCCACCTAAAAGCATTCCTAAAAACGCTCCTCGGTGTCCCTTTATTCCCTTTCATTTCTTAAATGAATTACGCCTTACTTAAAGCCTAGTTGAGTTCACAAATAGAAAGTTCCAAATGCTAGATTCCCTACTTTGTTAGGCATTCCCCTTTTTCTTTAAGTTACCACTTTTCTATCTAAGTTCAGAATTAGCAGGTTTAGACATAAGCAACAAATTACCCTTTTAATAATTTAATCCTTCATTAAAATTTTACTTGAATTATTAAAGTTCAAATTTTCTTTACCCCCTTCTTGTTACATGTCCATTNCTTAGACCCGGGTTTAAATTCACTAGGCTTGGCGAAAGTTTTGAGGGAAAAATTTTGTTTTTAAACTTTACTCATACCTTCGTTCAATTTAAGGTTGACTGTGTCCTAAGGAGGCATAGTTTTCTAGGCACTATGTTTATTAATCTTACCAGATTTAAAATTGTGACGTGCCCTTCAGGATTCACTACATGCTCCAAGGGTGCCACTCGCCTGGATTCTGGTTTTATTTGCACGACGTGCCCTTCAAGACGCACTATGTGCTTGAAGGGTGCCACTCGCCTACATTCTGGTTTTATTTTCATGACGTGCCCTTCAAGACGCACTGCCCTTCAAGATGCACTATGTGCTTGAAGGGTGCCACTTGCCTCTTGATTGAATTTGGTAGACGTCAAACCCCGGGAGTCAATACTCCATCAGGTGACCTTGTGGGAAACTAAGATTGGTCAATGACATGTACTTTTTTTCATTTATCCTTTTCTTCCAGCTCACCCTCCATTTCTTCTTTTGGACACAAATATGATGTTGCAATCAATGCTTGATCTTATATTGTGTTCAACCTTTTGAGGTTAAGTGATAATTCAATCACAATTCAAGTTGTACGTATTCATATTGGATTCAAATCTCATCATTACCAATACATATATTGTATACTACAACACAAATAGAACGCATGGATTGTATGAGAGTACAAGAGAAAGAGCGATAGAAGACTGACAAAAGAGAATATGATCAAGAGTAGGAGATGACAAGAGCAAGAGCAAGAGAGGTTAGTCTTACTAAAATTAAGACAACTATGCTAAATTTTTAAAATTGCAAACACAATGAATTAATTGCTTCATAGCTCAAACCATGCATGCAAATTTTGAATCGAAAAGCCTTGAATTATAACTTCATAATTCCACTCCCCTTTAAAAAGTGTTTCCCTCGATGTTTGTATCTATGATGTACATCCATAATCCAAGGTCCCATGTAAAGGTGTTACCCTCAATGATGAGAGCAAACTAGTCCAAGAAGTTTTTCCATAAGGGGCTCTTACATAAGGCAAGGCCCTATGTATGGATACTATGACCTAGGTTGGAAATGAATTCATCCAAGAAATGTGCCCATAATCCTACACCCTAGGGACTAATACTATCCTCAATGTTGAGAAATAATCCAAGAAATGAGTACATAAGCATGGGTTGCATGTATGGGTGCACTTGTTGGTTCCCATTGATGACACATTTTGAAGATGTTTGTCATACTCAAAAGGATTCAAATATTTTTTGACCAAGATATAGGACCATCCATAGCTAAAATTTCATCCACATAGTTGCAAAAGGTTAGTTGTGGATCTAGAGGGAGCAATACACCTTGAAACTTGTAGATGTAAACTACTCATAACTTCCCTCAATGATGATCACTCCATATGGAGGATAGATTTATCAAAGAGAAGTTGAAAATAGTTTTCTTCCCTAAATTACCATTGACCATATATCATTTCTCACAAGCCTCGTATAAATCATACTAACCATATATGTATCTTGTATACTAATATTCAATATGTCCCTAAAGTTATAAAATTTGAATTACTTCACATGTTTCTTGCAATTTTATACTTGGTTATTTACAAGAAATGGTTGTGTATGGACTACTTCATGGGTTGAATCATGTTGGTTTGCCTTAGAAATTTCTTCAACTTCTAGCAACCACTTCTTGTAATGCTTGTCAACTTCATAGAAAAATTAAGAAAACTGACATGATAAGCTTCTTCCATATAAGTTACGTATAAGTATTGATAATCCTCAATGATGGAGGATAAGATATCCATGTTAAATGTAGTTCATGCCATTGTAAGTATGAGAGATAAGGTTTTAAAATAGAAATTAGAGAATATTAAGTTCAATAGAGCTCCTTTGTGTGGCTAGGATATTGAGTTTGTGATTTTAAAATGACCATAACTTCCTTATTATAGATCAAAATCACTACTATGACACAATTTTCAAAATGGCACTATCACTCTACTTCTAATGGCATTGGTCATGCTACAATTTGGTTCATAAAAAAAGAAGAAGAATAAGAAGAGAGAGAGAGAGAGAGAGAGAGAGAGAGAGAGAGAGAGAGAGAGAGAGAGAGAGAATTTTTCTACAAGAATTTTCCACAAGGGTTTTGAGGCCCCAACATCTAAAGGGTGTAACTTCTATGATACTTAATAGAATCACTATTATGACCCCCAATTTAGAAATGGAACTACCACATTGCTTCTGATGGTTCTTGTCCTACTACCATCTAATCAACCAACTAATATAAAAAAACTACCCTAAGAAATATGTAAAGAAAAAAAAAATCTTCCCCTTTGCTAAATAAAATGCCCCCCAAAAGTGATTTGATACCACTTGTAATGATCCTTAATACACCTGGATATTATTAACAAGTATTGTAACCATGAAATGATATAAATTTTCTTTTACTTGATTAAATCATAAAATACTTTAAGTAAGGAAACACCATACCACAATATTTTTATGAAAGGATAAACACATGTTCGATTTTGTCTTTAAGGGGGAAACCTCCCAATGTGATAATGCTCCAATACAATCACAATAGTTGACATTCCATAAATAGGGCTCCATACTTATTTGCATGATCTAAAAAACCCTAACCACTATCGACATATACATTAATGAATGGAACATACTACATTTATTATGTGATAACTTCCAAGTGGGCCTTATTTAATAATAACTAACATAGTGGACTCAATCCACATTATATTAAATGACCACTATTACTATACTATTATTGAATCGAGTAGGCCCTTTAACCCAAGTTACATCACTAAGAAGGATCCCACCACATCATGAACCAATATTATGTATATTATGGGATTTTCTTTCTTTCGTTATTTATTTAGGTCTTACAAAGATGAAGAAAATAAGGATGTGAATTCCTAGAGGATGGAATTGATCTAATTAATATATTTTCTATGTATTAAATGTTGTTAAAAGTCTTCAAATCCATATTCATGTTGGACACATTGACCACACTGAGAGGGGGGGGTGAACAGTGTAGGGATATTTTTTCTTACTTCTTTACAAAACACCTTTGTTAGCAATCATCATTTACTCAATATTCATTACTTTCATTTATAACTAATTGTTTGTATGTAATCATATCTCAGCAACAAACATCATCAATAAATCATCACCATAAAGAACACAAGTCATACAAGATATATGTACAAGTTTCTTTTGTATTACAGACTACAATCCTTAGGGTTTATCAGCATCAATTTAAAAGAGAAACAACTCCACAAGAGCACAAACTCTCAATGAAAGACTCAACTTGTAGATCTCAGCACCAACTGAGATATGAGAAATCCAATCCTCAAGTAAAAGACCCTACTTGTGGACAAAACCAAATCTTCCAATAGGTACATGACCTGTCAATAGTGCAACATGTGTATGTACATGCCTTCCTATACTACAACATGCGTATGTATGTGCTCTTCCTTATGTTAACCTACGTATACCTTCAAAAGATAGGGTTTCTGAAACTTCAACCTTTTGGCCCTTCATACCCTTTCTTCCTTTGTCACATCCACTTGTGACCTGTCACTACAATTTTCCTATCAGTGCCCAATCTATACCATAACCAGTCACAAACATATCTATACCATCCAACAACTTATGCATGTTCCTAATGCATACACAATCAGATCATGGGTATCTCTCAAACAAAACAGAACTAAACTACTCAACCAACCAACTACCATATTCAGACATAAATACAAACATACAAATAATGCCTCAAGAATTCACCATACCATGAGCATGTCTAAATATCAAGACAATATTTACCCATACCAGAACCTCTATAGTAGATTTGAACCTGTAAAATGTTGATTTGGAACTTGCTTCAGACTTCAGGAACCTGGGATCATCATCCACTCATTTATTCATAATGTTTTCACCTATATGCATTCTCCCTTTACTGTAGAATGCATTTACATGTTCCTTCCTTCACTTTATCCCATGTACATACGTGCCCTGGCTCACTACATCCCACATACTCCTTCAGAAAACTAGGGCTTTCTGAACCTATGAAACTTTCGCTGTCAAAAAATCAGACTTACAAAACTTCTAATGCGTCCATGAGTACCTAAAATGAATCTTCCACTATAATAGATCTTCAATAAACTCAAGATATTCTCACATAAGAGACCCTTTCTCTCTTATTTATGCTTCTCCAATTAGCTTCCTCATTTAACCAACTCTAACCAACTTCCTTATTTTTGGGCTAACCCACTTCTAACCACTTGTCCACTTATAACTACTTTCTCCACAAATAGTAACTTCTCCACTTCTAGTTGCAACTAATTTATTTTTAATTATTTTCTTGTTGTAACCACTTAACCCATGATTAACCACTTTGACTAGTCAAGTTCCTTCTAGGAACTTCTAGAATAATTTGACTTTTTTTACCTTCTAGGGGATTCTAGACAACACATGAGGGTTCTCCAACTTCACATGGCCATAAATGTCTAACCATGAGGAGTTATGTGACATTCCACATATCACCGGAAATGACATGATGAACACTATCCATCTAGAATAGTCTCACTTACAAATTCACTGATCTTCATTACATTATTACACAATCAACCTTGGGTTCCTGAACCACACATCTAGGATGAATCAACCACTTAACCATTTGGACTTCACAAATCATATTCCCATGAGGGCTTTCACCATAAGGGGACCACATTTTAGTTCATCCATTTGGTATTTCTTATCAACCATGATAAGACAACATTTATCAACCTTTACATCAACCCATCTATACATCAATCGATCTAGAACATTAACCCATGACAACACATCAATATGACACCTCGTGACATTATCCCTCAGATGTCAATTACATATATGACCACATGATTCAACAATCAATACATCAATGATACAATGACAATGCTTGACATCAAATCTTTCACATCAATACTTTGATATCAACGACAACATAATGCAACAATTCCTTCTATGATCATGTTGATAACCAAATGCTCCTTGCCAACAAAGGCTACATGTATATACTAATCATAATTTTGGGGAATTGTTTGTGGGTTAATGTGAGGTGTATTAAGAAGAGTGCAATGGGGAGCCTCTAGATGATCCAAATTTTCAAACCAAATTTGTACTAGTTTCCAATAGCTCAAGTGATTAGATATTTCAAAGATGAATTTTGTAACACATCACCCACTCCAAATTTTAAACTATTGTTCATCAATTGGTTATATCAAGGCTTTGGTGGAATATCTGAGGTTGCATTTACATTAGTCACAAAGCTAACATCAAGTTATCTCCAATACAATCACAATCGTTGACATTCCATAAACAAGACTCCATCCTTATTTGTAGTGATCTAACAAACCCTAACCACAATCGGTGTGTACATTAATGAATAGACCATATTACATTTATTATGTGATAAATTTCAAGTGGGCCTTATTTAATAACAAATAACATAGTGGACCCAATCCACATTATATTAAATGACCACTATTATTATAATATTATTGAATCTAGTAGGCCCTTCAACCCATATTAAATAACTAGGAAGGATCCCACCACATCATGAACCAATATTTTATATATTGTGGGATTTTATTTCATTCATTATTTATTTAGGTCCTACAAAGATGAAGAAAAGAAGGATGTGCATTCCTAGAGGATGGAATCGATCTAAGTAATATATTTTCTATGTATTAAATGTTGTTAAAATTCTTGAAATCCATATTACTTCTATGATCATGTTGATAACCAAATGCCCATTGCCAACAAAGGATACCTCTCTATACCCATCATAATTCCTGGGAATTGTCTATGGGTTAATGTGA
>ML778131.1:1002468-1050183 GCA_009831015.1 Picea engelmannii
TGCGTGTGCCCACCAAGACTTGGCGAGCCTTTGGAAGTCTGGGTGTGTTAACCAGAACTTCTCGAAACGGAAGGGCTTGTATCTGGGGGGTTGTCCCATATCCATTTGTAGCGCCAGGGGCCAGTGATCCGAGCCCGCTTTTGGTAGGATTAGGCTTTCCAAGGGAGAGCCAGCGTCTAGGATGTCTTCAGTTTCCAGGAAGCGGTCAAGGCGACATGCTATGTGCTGATTCCCTGATCTACGATTGGACCATGTAAAGGTACCATTGCTATTTTCAATGTCTACTAAGTTTAACTGATCAATGAGAGCTTTGAACTTACCGCTGTCCTGCTCGAGTCGCTTGAGGCCTCCGGTTTTCTCCTCCAGCGTCAGGATCATGTTGAAGTCGCCTCCCAGGATCCACTTCGGGGTTGCCACCAAGGTTTTGATCTGTGCTAGAGACTGCATGAGTTTGTCTTTGTCCTGATTGTCGTGCGGCCCGTAGACATTTGTAATGGCTCCTTCATGAGTGGTGCCTAAGATTTCATAGTGAGCCGTTAATGTTCCTACTGTTGAGAAGGCGCGGCTGAGATCCACATGTGCTGGATTCCATAGGATGGCTAGGCCTCCTGAAGCTCCTGTAGAATCTGTGGTGATGAGGCGACAATCTCGCCAGATACGCTGGGCTATGATTTCGACTTCTGCGCCTCTGCATTTGGTTTCCTGTAGGAGCAGGATGTCGGGTTTCTCTGTCATGATGCAATCTCGGAGGATCCTTTGCTTGGATCTGCCGTTCAGTCCCCTTATGTTCCACGTAACTATATTCATCATTAAGAGGGGGGTGCAGAGTGGAGGTATCCCTCCAAGAGCTTGTGTATCTGACCAGAGTTGATCATTAGATTGCCAGCCTCTTTAATGAGTTGTTGAGCAGTTTTTCGCCCTCTTCTTTTGCTTTCATGGAGGATTTTTTTGGAGCTAGAGGTCGAGTCTACTGCTATGCCTAGGCGAGCCGTGGATCCTGCAGAGGAGTTCAGGAATACCTTGTGCACCTTACGGAGTTGCTCCTCTGGAAGGGCTTGCAGGTCTTTTTGATTCAGAGCCTCCTCCAATTTTTCCAGATCTATGCCAGCCAGATCTCGATCGTCCAGCAGCATTGGAGTGTCCCCATCTTCTTCTCCTCGTTCTGCCACAGGGGTCTCGCCGGTGGGCTGTTGAGGGTCGGGGCCCTTTCCTTCTGTTTGCTTTTTAGGGGGATTTTTGTGCGGATCCTGGACCTCCGCGTCCTCTGGTAGCTGTTCCAGAATCACATAGGAGTTCTTGGTGGCAATGCGTTGCCCGTATGTCGTGGGCTGCTTCTTTGGTGGGTTGCGCCGTTTTGAGGTGACTGTGGTGAATCCGTCCTTCGTCTGGGTTTCAGGGGCCTTTGTGGCTTGCTTGATGATGGGGCAATCTCGATAGAGGTGACCATGCTCGTGGCATCTTCGGCATATGAATGGTATGTGCTCATAGTCTATGGTCTGCTGCCAGTCTTCATCTTGATATTCGAGGGTTACCGCCCCAGGGAGGGCCTTGGATATGTTCATATAAACACAGATTCGGGCGTATGAGGTGTATTTGCGTTGCTTTGTGGCCTCCGAAGCTTTGACATACTGACCCAGGGTGTTGCCTAAGCCCATTAGAATCTCTTCCAGCCAGAACTCTTGCGGTAGTGAATACAGGCGAATCCATACCGGAGCCATGGTGAAGTCCTCTTTGTCTGGGTTGAATCGTTCGGTCCAAAAGCGGAGGAATAGTCCTGCGGAGTTGAAAAAGTACGGTCCTCCTTCAAAGATTCTATCTTTGTCTTCTAGATTGTAGAGAATGATCGTGAAGAATCCCTTGGAGCCGAGTTGCAGCTCATAGTCTCCCTTGGGGTTCCACCAGTGTTTGATCCATTTGTGCAGGTCTCTCTCGGCTGGCCAGAGCCCTAAGAATTTGCCGATTAGAGCATGCTCCTTCATAAATTGCGTGTGTTCTCCAACCCGTGAGGTGCTGATGAGGTAGCGCGGCATCTTCTCCGACTGTGGTATGCACTTGCCGGGTTCCCAGGTCCGTGGCGCCTTTGCTTGGGAGGTCCCTGCCTCAGTTTCCATCTCCGCTTGGAGGCCTTGCTCTCTGGCCAGTAGCTGTTCACGCATCTGCGGCGGCGGCTCAAAAGTGGGCCGCACTATTCTGGTTCCTTCCTTGTCGTTGGCCGCTACATTGCGGTATGAGGGGGGTTTCCCCCCCTCCTCTGCACCCATGCCCGAGTCGCAGTGGCGGCCGAGTGGTCTGCGTGGTCTCTGGATGCGATCCGCGAGGAGAAATTGCGCTTGGTGTCCGTCCAGTTACCTAGCAAGGAGGCTAGGGTTCGCCCGCTTGATCATCCTCCAGTGATTATTATTAGTTATTATTAATAAACTTAATTAGTTATATCATACTAGGGTTAATTTAAGGATATGTATGTATAACATACATATCCTTTATACAATAATTATTAATTATTCATAATAATTAATCATGTCAACAATAATTTGTTAATAATATATTACGGTTAATTATTAGGGTTATTGTTATAAGACTTTTGTTTATTTTAATGGTTTGGGAATATGGTTTAAACCTTAGGTGGAATTTATTGTTTTCAATATATGGGTTTTAATGAAACTTTTTTATGTGTGGGAGACATTCTTTGTTAATTCTCCCACCCATGATAAATAAAACCAATGAAAAACATATAACAATGATATATATGGATGTATAATGGTCATAGTTTGTTTCATGGTACAATGTATACACTCATAGCTTGTATAAAACAAGTTAATTTCCTTGATAAATCACCATTTGTAACGTATAAATCAAGTATATTTGTTATAAATGTCCTTAGAATAATATAACTTATCACTTGCAAAGTTTTAAATGATTTTCTATCAACGTTATGATGAAAAGTATAAATTATTAAATGATTTTCTATCAATGTCCTTAGAACCAATATAAATCAGGTAGATTTACTCTCAATGTCCTTGGAACAAGTAAAATTCACCATCTACAAATTTAAAGATGATTTTTTATCAATGTCCTTAGAACAAGTATAATTCACCATCTACAAATTCAAAGATGATTTGTTATCAATGTCATTACAACAAGTATGATTCTAATTTTATTTCTATGTACTACAAACAAAAAAGGATGTTGCAACATGACGAACATAGTAATCTTGCAATGTGACACAATATGATGAACAAATAATGTTGTATGAACATTTAATGTGTTGCAATGTGACAAACATGTTGCCATATCACACAAATGTTGCAACACATAATGTGTTGCAATGTGACGCAAATATCATGTCATTGCAATGCGATGCAAATATCCTTTCATCACAATGTGACACAAATATCATGTCATCGCAATGCGACGACCATAGAATTATCGTCTCAATGTGAGAAACATAGCCTTGTTGTCACATTGTGACGAACATGGCCTCCTCATCATAATGCGATGAAAATATCATGTCATCACAATGTGACACAAATATCATGTGATATCAAAATGCCATGACTATAACATTTTCGTCACATTTTGACGAGCATGGCCTCCTCGTCATAATGTGACGCAAATATCATGTCGTTGAAATGTGATGCAAATATCATGTCACCACAATATGATGAATATATCGTGTCATCGCAATGTCACACAAATATTATATTGTCGCATTGCGATAACCATAGCCTTCTTGTCACAGTACGATGAACATAACATCGGCCCAATTAATGCATTAAGGCTATGTTCAACCTAGGATATTTACTAAGGCTATGTTCGACCTAGGCTATTTAATAAGGTTATGTATTAATACTTTATTAATGTATTAGTGTACTAATACTTTAGCAATGTATTAATAAATTAATACAATACATTATTAAACTATCAATTAATTAATAAGTTACATTATACATTAATGAAAATTAGTACTTTAATTTAGACATTGCATTAATGTAATGATGCATTATTTATGTATTAATAATTTAATAATGTATTACTATTTTATTAATGTATTAATACTTTACAATATACATTAATGTATTAATTCCATCTGTAGTCATGGTCATGGCTAGCCATGATCTTCTACAGACAACAATTGTCAAACATGGTTAACCATTGTGAACCATGCTCAACCAAGGTCAACCATAGTGAAGGTCATGCGTAGTGAAGTTCTAGAGAAGTTAACAATGGTCATGTTTAACAAAATTTAACATTTGCCATGGTCAACCATAGTGAACCATGGCCATTGACAATTAATGTATTAATACTTTAATAATGTATTATTAATGCATCGCTCCAATTACTAACATAGTAATGTTGTAATCTGATGAACAGAGTAGCATCACAATCTGAAAAACATAGTAACATTCCATTGTGTCGAACATAGCTTTATCATTCCAATGTGACGAACATAGCTCCACCATCACAATGTGATCAACATGCCTTATCATCGCACTATGACGAATATATCATTTTCGTTGCAATGTCATGAACTTAGCCTCGTCATCACAATGTGACGCAAATATCCTATCCTCGCAATGTGATGCAAATATCTCGTCATCACATTCAATTAACCAAACTTAACCATGATCATGGTCAACCATAGTCAATTGTGGTCATTTTTAATTAATGTATTAATATTGTACTAATGTATTAATAATGCATTATGCATTACTACTTTAATATTGTATTTATTAAAGTATTAATAGTTTAATAATATATTTATTAAAATATTATTACTTTATTTATGTATTAAAACTTTAATAATGTATTAATACCTTATGTGACGAACATATCCCCCCATCACAATGTGAAGCAAATATCTTGTCGTCACAATATGACGCAGATATCATGCCATCGCAATGTCATGCAAGTATCTTGTCATCGCAATGTGACAAACATAGCCTCTTGATGGCAATTAATTAGTTAATACATTATAGTATACATTAATGTATTAATGTCATGAGTAGTCATGATCATGGCTAGCCATGATCTTCTACAGACAACAATTGTCAAACATGACTAACCATTGTCAACCATTCTCAACTAAGGTCAACCATAATGAAGGTCATACATATTGAAGTTCTAAGGATGTTAACAATGGTCATGATCAACCATAGTCAATTGTGGTCATTTTCAATTAATGTATTAATAATGCATTACTACTTTAATAATGTATCTATTAAAGTATTAATAGTTTAATAATGTATTTATTAACATATTATTACTTTACTAATGTATTAAAACTTTACTAATGTATTAATACTTTATTAATGCATTACTTTATTAGTGAATTAATACTTTAACAATGTATTAATATATTAATTAATTAATAAAGTGCATTATTAATGTTTTAATTCTTTAATATGCTACATTATACATTAATTAATTAATACATTACATTATTAATGTTTCAAATAAATAATAAGTTATATGTTACATTATACATTAATGTATTAATTAATTATTACATTACATTATTAATGTTTCAAATAAATAATAAGTTATATGTTACATTATACACATTAATGTATTAATTAATTATTACATCACATTATTAATGTATAAACTTAATAATGCATTACATTATACAAATTTATATATTGTATTAATGTAATAATGTGTTTATACTTTATTAAAGTCTTATTGTTTAATCTATTATTAATGTATTATTTAATTTATATATTAATACTTTATTAAAGTCTTAATGTATTTATTAAAAAATTATTAATATATTAATTAATTAAATTAATACATTTTAGTATACTTTAATGTATTAATGTTATTCATAGTTATGATCATAAATAACTATAATCATGATTAGTTATTGTAAACCACTATCATTTTCAATAAATGTATAGATACTTTATTAAAATATTTCTACTATAATAATATTTTTATTAAAATATTTCTACTATAATAATGTATTAATACTTTAATTTATACATTATAGTAATGTAATATTACATTGTTAATGTATTAATATTTTAATAATACTTTACTAAATAAATTAAGTTTAATGTATTACTATTTTATTATTGTATTCTTTATCAATGTAATATGTTTTTGCAATATATTAATTAATTAATATATTTAATTATCTATTAATGTATTTATTAATTAATATATTACATTATCAATGTACCCATCAATTAATACACTATCAATGTATGATTCAATTACTATGTTACATTATACAAATGTAAATTAATACTTTAATTTATATATTAATAAACTATTAAATTATATATTTATGTATTACATTAATACATTATAATTATATATTAGTGTAAAGTAATAATCAATTTACACATTAATGGTCAATCTCAAGACATGTTCTGTGAACTAGCAACAATCACTTTATAAAGGTGAAAATGGTGTCCATTGCCTATATCAATCACTTTTATAAAATGATTGTACTTTACTTTAATATATAGATGATTTATTAATATTATTTTTAATGTATGGAACTTTATTAATCTATTAAATTAATAATATTTTAATACTTTATTAAGTTTTTTTATAAATATATTTATTATTTAACTAATTCTTTAATAATTAATGTATTATTATTATTAATTTTTTTCTTCATTAATATAATAATTAATATAATAATGTAGTAATTTAATATTTGTTTTTATGTAATAATATTTTTTTTTTACTTTGACAATTTACTAATGTTTTAATTTATTTATATGTTAATCTTTTAATGTATTATGTAGTAATGTATAAATTAATTAATATAATATATTAATAAAGTATTAATTAATTAATATGTTACATTAATATTTGTTTTTATGTAATAATTTTTTTTTTACTTTGTCAATTTACTAATGTTTTAATTTATTTATATGTTAATTTTTTAATGTATTATGTAGTAATGTATAAATTAATTAATACAATATATTAATAAGGTATTTATTAATTAATATGTTATATTTATACATTAATGTATTGATAGTTACTATATAAAATTTATTTATCATCTTTATACATAACATTAACATGTTAATATATTTTTCTATTACCATTAATCATATAATAATGTATTTTTTTATTATTATATTAATTAATTATTTATGTATATATTTATTAATTAATACTTTATTACTTTGATACATTTATGTAATAAAATATAAATGATGAAAGTATTTACATATTATTAATGTATTATTATTTGATTAATATATTTAACAATTTGCTTACACTTTACTAATATATTAAAAAAATTACTTAGTTAATTAATTAATATTTTAAATTATTATTTTTTTTAATGTATTTAGTTTAGTTTTACTTTATTATTATCACATGGTTACTTTATTATATTATTTATTTTATTATTTTGTTATGTAGTATTTTATTTTTCATTAATTAATTTATATTTTATAATCAATTATTAATTAATATTTTATTTGTTATTAATATTAATTATTAATTAAAAATAATTTATTATTAATTAATAATTTTCAATTACTTAATTGTCCCCGAGGTGTAGGACAGTCGGTGACGGAGTGTGTTGTTAAGCCACTCCGTGATGTTAAAGTCACCGGTTCGAAACCTGCGGGGACAAAAAATCCAACCATGTTAAGGGTTGTCGCACCCCGGGTGATTTTGACGGCTTAGATGCCCCTGAGTCGCGGTTTCTCAAGCCACAGTCGCAGGTCCTGCACAAATTAACAAACAAAAAAAAAAATTCAATTACTTAATTATAATTAATTAATTATTAACATTTAAATAATTAATTATTATAATTTAATAAATTATTAATAATTAGTTTTAAAAAATTAAAGATAATTAATTATTTTTTATTTATTACATTTAAAATGTATTAATTTATTAATGATTACATGAGGGTCAACTAGCAACATTCACTTTTATGTAAAAAATGATTGATATATCAACCATTTTTTACATAAAAATGGTTGTTAATATATATATATATATATAATGTGCAATAGGTTTTTTTTTTTACAATTGTAAGTTGGTTCTTTGATTTCAAATTTCTCCAAATGTAAGTGCTGCTTGTGTGTGGAATATTTTTGATAAATACCCTGTACATACTAATATAATTAGATTGTGATCGCAAAGGCCAGAAAGAGTGGCTGACACTCTTTCATAATTATTAGCCATTTAAATAATTTAAATAATTTAATGTTTTTTTATTATTAGCCATTTAAATAATTTAATGTTTTTTTACAAAAGTAATATTTCTCTATAGATAATAATTAGCTGTGGAGATAGTTTTACATTAAAATTTTATGGATTAAAATATAGATTTTATGTGGCCATCCAACAAAGTGCACTTGATACCCAAATCAGATTGGTAGACCCTTGCTCTTGACCAGTATTTTTTTTATTGTCAATTCTGAAGCCGTTACCATGAACCTACAACGCCTTATCTGGATTTGCTGATGTAACTACAACGCCTTATCTGGATTTGCTGATGTAATTACCGAGTTTAGATTCATGCTATGTGGCTGGGATTGAACATACCCTGGCGTGTATTAAACTTTGAGAAGTGAATTGTACTTTTTAATTAAAGTTAAAAGCCAGTCTTTCTTTTTATGGAACAACGTGTAATTTTTTTACGAGTTGCGTATGATAAGGATTATTTAAAACCATTAAAATTTAGTATATATTTGGATTTTTTTAATAATCAAGGGTGTCAATATTTAGAGTATACTCCTTTCAAGTATTTGGAGGTTTTGAAGATTTCTGAATTCCATTAAACTTTCAAAAAGATTAAGAAATTATAATCTAGTTTAAAAAATTATATTCTTTGGACTTTTGTTTTGTTGATCACAACGAGCGTTTGACATTGCATTATTAAATATGTCTAGAAGTTTGGTCCTCATAAAATGCACATACATTTAAAAATGGTTGAGTAAGAGTTGTTCCTAAAATCAGGAAACGCCTGTTGCTCTACTTTACAAGAACATGACTCTTGGGGAGTGTACGTAATTAAATCTCTTAAGCTATTCACGACTATAGTTTAATTCATATTAAAAAACTATGGAGTGTACGTAATTAAATCTCTTAGGCTATTCACGACTATAGTTTACTTCTGGTCAAAAAACTATTAACAAACATTGAGACATTGTTGGCCCTTCGTTATGGCTCTTGGTTATGGAAGGAAGCGGAGAATAAGAAAGAAAAGGGAAAAAGCCAACTTCGCAGAAGACACAGTGATTCATACTGGGTCGAAATGAGCAAAAGAGCAGAAAAGATGGATCGAAGCTCGAGAAAGAAAGTCGTTGGACAAGGAGATCGGGGATGACAGATAAGCAAGGAAGAAGGATCGTGGACGATTCAGAAAGAGGAAAAATCCACTATTAGATGCTTTGGAGCACTGCACGAGAAGGAAAGAAAGATGGGATGGTGAAGCCTGGAAAAAGCGAGTCAAGTTGACCTAGGGTTTTGACACCTAGGTTTCGACTTAATGATGTCGATGAATGATTATAAAGTATAAATAGAGGTCTAAAGGGCCTAGGTTGGGTTGGTGTTTTGGGTTAGTACTTTTGGGTTGATGTGTTGTTATTGTCATTATTGATATTGAGTTGGTCGAGAGAAGAGTATTGTGAGGGAGAGAAGTGTTGGGTACAAGAGTCTTCTGGATTGTAAGATCTTCAGTTGGGTGCGAAGATCAATCCTGCAGCTAGGTGTGTAGGGAGGGGAAAGAAAGATAGGAGAAGAGAAGATCTGCTAGCTCAGAGCGCAGACAAAAACTCTATGCTTTACATCAATATAATATAGCGCAGTTATGTGGACGTAGCCTTAGAGAGAGGGTGAACCACGTATATTTTGTGTTGTGTATGATTGGTATTTTGTATTTGTCCTCCATATACTGTTATTTCATTGCTAAGGTAGATCTGATAGATGCATAGAGTAGGTCAAGCTGATAAGTGATATTTGAATGTTGTGTTGTTTTTGTATTAGATCCACTTGATATTCCCCTTGGTTGTAAACATCTCTGTCCTGCAACCCCCTCATAGTTGCTTCGGGTGAGACTGCATCTGCTTCGCAGGTGTTGCCGAAAGAGCCAGTAGCTAGGGCTTGCTGGTGCGCTCTTGGACCTGAACCCTGGGTCTTCCCTTGTGCCAACAAATAGTTCTGTTGTCGAGACAGGAATATTTTTAAGGGAATGTCAAGGTGGTTTCCATCGAAGACAGAAACTCAAAAGTGGATAGAAGATCAAGAAAAGGACTTCGCTGAAGCCCAGAACAAGAACCCTAATCTTAGTTCAGAGGACTGGTTGGAGAAGCATATTTTAGTGATATACACGAGATATTCTTTGGATGAATCCATCAAGAGCTATATAAGTGGCTCGCTAGATTAGTCGATACCCAGTTCGAGATTCGATCTATAATTCCTGTGGTCTGGATGTCGGAGTTGATCGAGAAGGTCAAGGAAGATGATAAGACTATATAACGAGTAGTAGATCACTGGTTCGGTAGTACCATTGGAGGGTGCATCACAGAGTTTGTTGTTGACTGGATAGAGTCATACAACCAAGCTGAGAGATATTTCTTTAAGGGACCCAGAGGAAAATTTTTACAATTCTTGAAGCTGAGACTCAAGATGTTGTTGCATGAGAAGAACATCTTGAAGATACAATAGATTGGTTGGATCCGGAAAGGCTAATGTTCAAAAAATCGGACAGCGACAACAACACAGAAGTTGGACATACGTGCAGTGGAAAAGTGTTCAGAGAAGTTCATCTTGTGAACTTGTTTAAGTAGAACTACGGGGAGGCGGGTTTCTACAGTGGAGAAGAAGTAGATCTAATGGATAAAGAACATTCAGAACCCAGCAGGACAAAGGAAGGACAAGTTGAAGAACTTCACCGAAGAGAACCTGAAAGCTCAGAAACTACGCAGACCATCGAAGTAAGTACTATTCTCCTTCTTGTCGATTCAGTATTAAGCAACTAGAGTAATCCCAGACATCAGAGCGTCCAGAGAACTGTCCATAGTAGTCCACCACATATTCAGTCAAGAACCCTAGTAATATCTATGGTAGATGAGATGAGACTTCCTATCTTTAGGGGAAATGGATCTTAAGATCCTGATCAGCACCGATTCATGTGTGAAATTGTATGGAACATTAAGAATTTCATAGATGAAGTTGCCAAAAGAACCAAGTTCAGTACAACTCTCAGAGATCGTGCACTGAGCCGGTACATGAAGTTTGTCCAAGGACTTGCACAACCTAAGCCATTGAATCATATCAAGAATGTGTTGATTGCGGAATTCAAGAAACCTAAGTCAAAATCCCAATGTATCACAAAGCTGAAAGAGATCAAGCAGAAGGTCGTTGAACCTGTGTGGGAATTCGATCAGAGATTCAAAACCTTGGCAGGCCAATTAACTTTCCAGATCCCAGATGAACAAAACAAAGAATGGTTCATTGTTGCCCTCCTACCACACATCAGAGTTCCCATGATGCAATAGAAGATTGCTTCACAGGCTGAGGCGTTGGAGATCGCCATGAAGCTTGAATCAACCCCTATGGGAGAATCCAACTCAGGTATGAGTCAGATCCTGAGTCAGCTAACTAGTATGTCTCTGTAGGTCGAATATATGAAGAAAGACAAGGGAAAAGATAAAAGAGAAGATATATGGTGTGTTAGATGAAAATTAGAAGGTCATGAAAAGGAACACTACCCTCTATTCAATGAATACTTGGCTTCTGGAGCTCTGAACCCCTTGAAGAAAGTCACCTTACCCTGGTGCGAGGTATGCATAAACAAACATCGTACTGGTGAGTGCTATTATATGAAAAAGTATGTTCAGACGCCTACGAAATTGCACTGTACATTATGTAAGTCTGTAGGGCATGATGATAGGAATTGTAGGGCTTATGATCTCATGCATGAAAAGTCAAGAGACATATATAATATCCAAGGCGAAGTACAACAAGAAGGAAATGCTACATCGTATAACTCTCCTGAGATAGGAAACTTCAATCCTCATGGTGGATTAAGAGGAAGAGGACGAGGAGGAGGAATGGTTCGAGGTAGAGGACAAATCATCTGTTATAACTATGCACAGCCAGGACACCTCGCAAGGGATTGTCAGAACCCTTGTACCACTTGCAGCTACTGCAGCTCGTTTGACCATGTTATAGAAGATTGTCCTGTACTGCTAGCTAAGCTTCAGGAAAGATGAGGACCTTAGCAGAACTCGTAAGTGAAATTGATCTATGTTGCACCTTGCAGAGGAGACCCTAGAGTCGTTGTTTTAACCAGAGCAGGCTTTGTTACAGGAGAAGAAAGACTGACCCAAGGGAAGATTACAGAAGATTCAGGAATCAGGAAAGCTACAAAGAAGACGCAATCCTTTGATGCAAAGAAAGAAAGAAAAATGTTTGAGGCAACACGGAAAGAATTTAGAGGAGACCAAAGTTCTTCATCAAAGACAAGACCATAAGTAATAGAATATGAAATTCCCCATGCATTTGATCAGTCTGCTTCGCCAAGAGAAGGAAAATAGGTAAGAAATCTCATGGATGTTTTACATACTTGTATTAAGTTGATTCAGGATGAAAGTGTTGTACAAGAGTTACAAAATTTAATCAAACAATATGAGCTAGGAAAGATAGATCTCTTACTGAATAGGGCAGTACACAAAATTGGTAAAAAGAGAAGGAAAAATAAGGAACTACATTTGAATGCTCAAATAGGAGAGTATGAGATAGACTATGTGATCCTTCACATAGTCGGAGATCAATTTCACGACTAAGAAAACTTGGGAACAGATGGGAAAACCAAAGTTGATCTATTCGCCTATCAGGTTTAGGATGGCTAACCTACAAGCTGTCAGCCCATTTGGACGATTGGAGCATGTCCCCGTGGACATTGATGGAATAAGAATATTTGTAGATTTCGAGGTAATTGAAATATTTGATGACATTTTCCCTTATCCAACGTTGTTTGGAATTGACTAGGCCTTCAATAAATCTATTGTTGTTGAATTAAAGAAGAGACGTATGAATTTTGAAGGTGATGGTATTAGGGTCATTGCACCTTTAGATCTCGATGAAGGTCAGCGATACATAGAGCCCATCAGAGAAGAAGACTACGCATATGCACTAGAAAACATCTAAAAGTTAATTGTGAGACTACATGATTAAATTAATCCTACAACCGATGGGAATATAAGCTAGCAAAATGAGAGCGCATGTTCATTAGATTCAGAAGAAGCACTAAAGAACTAGTAGAATAAAATGTGCGAAGTATCCACAAGAAGATGTGCTAGATTAACCAAAGAAGTTCATTGGATCGACACAACAGTAAGTAACTTACCCACCTTTGATGGTCTGAATCCTTTAAAAACATTATTGTCGGACTTTGAGGAGAATGTACCAATACAACAGAGGTTACTAACCATGGATGAGGCCTTGAAAACCACACCAGCGAGATGGTGGGGGACACATAAAATAAATATTACAGATTGGATACAGTGTCGTACCTTGATGACAGTGAGGTTCTAAGCACAGGTAGAAGGCTGTGAAGTTTGCTACATAGGTCTAAGTTTCCCAAAGGACCATGTGTGAAGCTGCGAAGAGGCCTAGAGTAACATTTTGCAAGAACAGTGGGTACACAAATTCATCAACACGTTGGACACGATACCTATCAAATGGTACCTCCAAGCATAGAAGTGCCTCATCACTGCAGACTAGGAAGGTATGATTCAGAATTTTGTAACCACATTTTTATTTGAAAGTGAATATCCCTCAGTAGACCAAGCATTACAGATTGTGAGACATAAATTATTCGAGGAGGTATCCATCCTTCCCTTAGAACAGGAAAATGATGAATGGACTATGCCTCTCCAGAAACTGCAAGGTTGTTACAACATTAATGCGGATGAAGATGATGATCCGAGGAAAGTAAACATCGTAGAAACAGAAGGCCAGAGAGATGTGGAAGGACCAGGAATTGAGTTTCCATTCTTTGGGCAGCCGATTAAGATAAAGAAAGTCAATATTGGAACAGAGGAGACACTGAAGCTTGCCAATGTCGGATATTATTGGGATGTTGCTACCATTGACAAGATTGTTGAGTTAATGCATGAGTATCAGGACTTGTTTCCAACCAAGTTCACTGATATGAAGGGCATTAAAGGGACTATGGGAGAGATGAGGATTACCTTAAATCCAGATGCTAGACCAGTCAAACAGAGACCTTACATATTGAACCCCAAATATAAGGAAAAAGTGAAGATTGAGCTTCACAGAATGCTGGAAGTAGGGATTATAGAACCAGTGGAAGAATGAGAGTGGATTAGCCCTATGGTGGTACAAGACAATAATACAAGAGAGATCAGAATATGTGTAGACCTCTAGAAGCTGAATGATGCTTGTTTACATGACCCCTTCCCTACACCATTCACTGACGAAGTGTTAGATAATGTGGGAGGCCAAGAGATATATTCTTTTACATATGGATTTTCAAGATACCATAATATCCAGATTTCCAAGGAAGATCGCCACAAGACCACATTTGCAACAGAATGGGGGTCCTACCAGTATACAATAATGTCATTTGGATTGAAGAATGCCCCAGCCATATTTTCCAGGGTTGTGGTCGAAGCATTCAAGGAGTTTTTGCATAATTTTTTAGAAGCATATTTTGATGATTGGACAGTCTTTAGTTTATTGAAGAATCACATTGAATGTCTCAGGCTAATGTTGGACAAATACAGGCAGCATCAAATTTATTTGAATCTAAAGAATTTTATTTTCTTTTCCCCATTTGGAGTTTTATTAGGACATATTGTATGTAAGCAAGGATTACTGGTAGATCCATCCAAGATCGTCATTATAGTTGATCTACCCCCTCCTACAACAGTTAAACAGTTGCGCACTGTGTTGGGACACACATGCTACTACAAGAAGTTCATTAAGGGATATGCTCAGATCACAGCGCCCATGGAGAAGTTGTTTAAGAAGGATTTCCAGTTTAGTTGGACTGAAGAATGCCAGCAGAGCTTCGACACACTGAAAGAGAAAATGGTTACTGTGCCCATTTTGGTTTTTCCAGACTGGGCCCAGGAGTTTCATGTACATGTCAATGCATCCTCTATTGCTTTAGGAGTTGTATTAGCACAACCGGGAGAAGGAGATATTGACCATCCTCTAGCATTTTCTAGAAGAAAGTTATCCACAACTAAGATTAATTATACCACTACTGAAAGAGAGGGATTAGCCATGGTGTACGCACTGCAGAAATTTCACCACTATTTATTGGGAGGACACTTTACAATGTTTACTCATCACTTCGCGCTGAAGTACCTGGTCAACAAGCCAGTGTTGGGGGGGCGAATATGAAGATGGATTATGTTGTTTCAAGAATATGATTTTGAGATCATAGTTAAGCCAGGAAGAATGAACAAAGGCCCTGACCACTTGTCGAGGTTGGAACATGGCAAAGAACCCACTAGTTTAGAGGATACACTACCGAATGCACAGTTTTTAGCTATTAGAAAGATCGATGACCACTTCACCGACATAGTCCAGTTCCTGTCAACTGGAATGGCATCTAGCGAGTACACAATTCCCCAGAAGAAACAGCTAGTGGTGCGCACTAAAGAATTTTCACTTATAGTCGGTCAGCTATACAAGATGAGACTGGATGAGATCTTGCGAAGATGTGTTATGGAGGCAGAACGCTCGTTGATCCTCATAGAAGCTCATGAAGGCATCGCAGGAGGACATTATGCAGGGAAAGAAACTGTGCAGAAGCTCCTAAGAGATGGCCATTGGTGGCCTACCTTACACAGAGATGCTAAAGACTATTCCAGAGCCTGTGATGTATGCCAGAGAGTTGGGAAACCATCTAGAAGAGATGAAATTCCATTGGCACCACAATTGACCCTACAAGCATTCGAGAAATGGGCCATTGACTTTGTTGGACCTATAAATCCACCAGGAAAGCACACATGAGCAAGGTACATAATCACAACAACAGAGTACTTGACCAGATGGGTCGAATCTCGAGAAGTTAAAGATTGTAGTGAAACTATAGTTGCGCGCTTCATATTTGATGACATCATAACCAGGTTTGGATGCCCAAAGATCCTCATGAGTGATCAAGGAACACATTTCATAAATAAGACAATTGAAGCCTTGACTAAAGAATTTACAGTCCACCATCAAAAGAGCACATAGTACCATCCACAAGCAAATGGAACAGTTGAAGCATTCAACAAGATTTTGGAAACAACACTAACCAAGATATGTTGTGTGAACAAGGATGATTGGGATTTAAGAGTACCAACAGTATTATGGGCCTATAGAACCACGTGCAAGAAGATGACAATGCAGACCCCTTTTAAGTTGGTTTATGGCCTTGAAGCTATTGTTCCAATGGAGTATTTGGTACCAAGCCTGATAATTGGTGCCTTTATGGGTATGGATGATACTAGAGTTGTTCAAGAGAGACTTGCGCAGTTGGTAGAACTTGAGGAATATAGATTCATTGCACAATTCCATCATCAAGTACAGAAGGAAAGAGAGAAGGCCTATCATGAAAGACACATCAAGAAAAAGGCATTTAGACAAGGAGATCTAGTGCTGGTTTATGACAACAATTTTATCAAGCACCCTGGGAAGTTCAGAACGCATTGGCTGGGGCCATATGAGATTACCTATGTTATAGAAGGAGGAGCTACACAACTAAAGACGTTGAATGGAGAATGGAAGGAAGGACTAGTGAATGGGAGTCGACTGAAGTTGTACTATGACAACCAGTTGCCTCACAACTCTCAGTAAAATCAAAGAGATCAAGGGTCTAGGTACCAGGTGCAGTTGAAATTGGGTACCAGACACAGAAAATACACTCTGCACAAGGAGGAAGAGGAGGCATAAAGCAGAAAGAAAATGTTGCACTGCACAGTCCGAAGTTAAAGTACAATAGAATAGTCAGATCGAAGTGCCTCGAGACGAGTCACGAGTGAGTGTTGGGAGCATGTTGGCCCTTGGTTATGGAAGGAAGTGAATAACAAGGAAGACAAGAGAAAAAGTGAACTTCACGGAAGACACAGTGACTGATATTGGGTCGAAGTGAGAAAAAGAGTAGAAAAGATGGAGAGAAGCCCGTGAAAGAAAGTTATTGGATGCAGATATCGGGGATGACAGATAATCAAGGAATAAGGATCGTGGATGACTCAGAAAGAGGAAAAATCCACCATTAGATTCTTTGGATCACCACGCGAGAAGGACGGAAAGATAGGCTGACGAAGCCTGGAAAACGCGGGTCAAGTTGATCTAGGGTTTTGGTATCTAGGGTTTTGACACCTAGGTTTCGACCTAAGGATGTCAGCGAATGATTGTAAAGTATAAATAGAGGTCTAAAGGGCCTAGGTCGGGTTGGTGTTTTGGGTTGGTACTTTTGGGTTGATGTGTTGTTATTGTTACTGTTGATATTGAATTGGTCGAGAGAAGAGTATTGTGAGGGAGAGAAGTGTTGTGTACAAGAGCCTTCTAGATTGTAAGATCTTCAGCTAGGTGCGAAGATCAACCCTGCAGCTGGGTGCGTAGGGAGGGGAGAGAAAGATATGATAAGAGAAGATTTGCTATCTTAGAGCGCAGACAAGAACTATATTCTTTACATCAATATAATATAGCACAGTTCTGTGGACGTAGCCCTAGAGAGAGGGTGAACCACGTATATTGTGTGTTGTGTATGATTGGTATTTTGTATGTCCTTCATATATTGTTATTGCATTGCTAAGGTAGATCTGATAGATGCATGGAATAGGTCAAGTTGACAAGTGATATATGAATGTTGTGTAGTTTCTGTGTTAGATCCACTTGATATTCCCCTTGGTTGTAGATATCTTTGTCCTGCAACTCCCTCATAGTTGCTTCGGGTAATATTGCATCTGCTTCGTAGGTGTTGCCAAAAAGGCGAGTAACTAGGGCTTATTGGTGCGCTCTTGGAAGTGAACCCTTAGACATTTCTATTGTAATCATTTTGATTACATAATTATTTAAAAATATAATTATATTATAATATAAAATTAAATATTGAGTAAACATTTTTACTACTTAACAAATACTTAACAAATATGGTCATATTTTTATATAGAATCATTTTGACTACTTAATTAATTAAAAACAAAAATATTTTATTTATTTTTAATTTATATTTTCTTTTATTAATATTGAAATATAGAATAATCATTTTTACTACTTAATTAAAGATGTAAACATTTTATTCCTTACAATTTTCAATTTATATTTTCTAGGAAGAAAACACTTACACTAAATACCCATTCAAACTATACACATATATTCTAAATATTCAGAGGAAGAATCACTACATTTGATAAATTGATATAAAATGTATTCTCTTACAAAAGGAAAATGTGTTGAGTGTAAAACAATTCAAACTACAAGTTCATTGAAATATTGAGTCAACAATTTTATTACTTAAAAAATATTGAGATATTTCTATAATGATTATATAATTAATTAAAAATATAAATATATTATAATATAAAATTAAATATTGAGTAAATATTTTAATTAATTAATAAATATTGAGATATTTCTATAAAGTAGGCTAACTATGGAGAAAAAAGACCAGCTTTCACATGATTAAGTAATTGATTAAAAATAATGGAGGAGGACTCACTACATTTATTAAATTTATTCTCTTAAAATATAAAAGGAAAATGTGTTAATTGTAAAGCAATTCAAACCCTCTTCATTGAAATATAGAGTAAACATTTTCATTACTTAACAAATATTTCTATGTGTAATTATCTTGATTATATAATTAATTAAAAATATAAATATATTATAACATAAAATTAAATATTGAGCAAACATTTTGATCACTTAATAAATATTGAGACATTTTTATCTATAATCATTTTGACTATATAATTAATTAAAAATAAAAATATTCCAACAAGACACTCCGTCGCAAGACACTCCGAGCCGCACTTCAAGAGCGGTTGCATTGAAGGTATGAAAGTCTTAATGACAGTTTCATGTGTAATCCACCTAGATGTATGCAAAATAACACATTGGTGAGAATCTGGTCGTCTTTAGACGAAGACATTGTCTGCAGAGTTCTATAATGAAGAGCCTTACCTACAAAGTGGCTAATCATAAGATTTGATTTTTTTTTTAATAAATTATTTTTTAATCATGACAGATAAATTTATAGAAATTGCAGATACCACATGATTAATGTATTTTTATAATAATTTTAACCAATGAAAAATCATTATATAAAATTATCGTTTTAATTAATAAAAAAAATATTATATTATATAAAAATAAAATAAAAAAATAAAAATGTTTATATATATTTTTCTATTAATACTCCCAAATTATCATTTTAATTAATAAAAAAATATTATATTATATAAAAAAATATTAAAAAACATATTTTCCAAAAAAAAAAATCACAAAAGTATTAGAACAATTCACAAAAAAACTATTGCTTAGGACAATTGGAATAAAATGGAACATTGATAAATTCCATATTAGTAATTATATGCATTTACTACAACAAGATAGGTAAGATGGAAAGGGAACTAGAAGTATTTTTTATTATAAGTGATCACCTTATGAAGAAACTATCAAAAAAGGGTTTGAAAAGCATAATTCATGTTTTTATTTCCAATTGGAATTGGAAAAGCGTAACTATTCAATATGTATTCTTTATTTAGTTGGATTTTGTGGTTATATATATTTGGCATCATTATGCAAGAATCTTATTTTGTATTTAGATATTATTTTCATTTCGAAGTGTAATATTGATATTTATATTATGTATTTAATTATTATTTTTTCAATATTATAAATTTAATATTATTTTTTAATTTTATTTTAAATTATTTAATTTTTATAATTTATGTTTTATTTTATTTTTATATACAAATTTGTTTTATTAAAAATTACAATATTAAATTACAGTATTATTTATTTAATTTTTATTTTAAATTAATCTTACTTTAAATTTTTTATTTTATAATTTATAGTTTTTCACACTTTCATGTAAAACTTAGCTTATAATATCAAATAGAGGATGATCACAATAACCTTTTTCCATTATAAAAATTCCTCAATTATATTATGTAAAAATAGAGAAATCTTTGTCAAGTATAAATACCGCAGTGGTGCAAGTGTGCCAAGATGTGCTCACAAGCTCTAAGGACAGAGTGGTCAGTCGAGAAAATACAATTGTTCTTGAGATGGAAAGATGAGAAATTATGAAAGAAATAGAGAGATAGTGTTGGAAATGGTGTTGAAGATCGCATCCAATGTTGGTCCTTCATCTTAAAGAATCTGAATAGTATGAGTGGGGCCCTCATGGCCGTCCAAACAATGGTTGAAGTGGAGCATGGCGTCTTTCTTCTGTAGGGCAGCCTTGGATAGGAGATCTGCTTCTAAGTTATATTCTCAGGAAGTATGTGTGAAAGATAGTTTCTTGAATTGATGCATGAGCAATCGAATTCTATATTTCCAGGCCAAGAGTGTGATGGTTTTTAATTTACCCTAGTGATTCAACCAGTCTATGATAACTTTGGAGTCCCCAATCAGATGCAGGCTATCTATGTTCAGTCTAGAAGCCAATAGTAGTGTTTCCCAAGCACCCAGAAGTTTTGCCCTTATGTTGGTGCCTGGGCCCCAACAGAGAGTCCACCTATAATTGGAGTTTTGACTGAGTTTTATCACCCACCCCCTGCACCACTAAGAGATCCATTTTGTTGTGATGCATTGTCAAACCATCCTGTTGCAAGATGTAATGAGGAAGGAGGCTTGACTAAGATCTTTTTTTTTTAATGTCTGGGTACATGTCTTTCTAGAGGTGGAACAGTCCCAAGGATTTATAAGATATAACATTGGTGAATGGATTCATATTTTCAAAAAATTTGCAGTTTCTTGTTAGCCAGATATACCAATTGACCAAAGGAGGGAGGATTTTGTAGAATTTTTCATATGTAGTCCAGTGGTCCAAGCAATCGGTGATAAAGCTACCAAACTAATCTGTATTTAAATTGTTGTCCTAGATTATTTTGTCCCATACTTGGCGAGTGAACAGAAATTGAGTGAATATGTGGTCTGCAATCTCTTCTCCCCTATAGCAGAGTGGATATATATTCGGTCCGGTCCAACCTTTTTTCTGTAGAAAGTCCCAGGTGGGGATTTGTTTGTGCAATCAGAGCCAAGTGAAGATCTTGATTTTTAATGGGAGTTTACATTTCCAAAAATCGTTGAGCCAACCGGTGATATTGTTGGGCCACTTAGCATTTGCAATTGCAACATATAAATTTTTGACAAAATAATTCTGGTGTTGTCTCCTACATCCCACAACATTTTTTCCTATGTATTATTAAGCAAAATGCCCGCACGAATTATTTCTGAACAATAGCAGTCCCAATCTTATGCAAAGTTCGGAAGTAGCTCTAAGTCATGGCTGGTTTTCCAAATCGATGGTTGAATTCCTAAATCGTTGGGATGGCGGGCTTGATACAGGTAATAAATGTTCTTGGAATGTAAGTAGGTGATTAGTTCTGGAGAGAGAATAAAAGAATTACCCAGAACAATAATGTGATCTGATCTAGCGATGATGGAGTGGCCAAATCCTGGAATCGAGCAAAGACCTTTGGTGATCCAATGCGCTGACTTGGTGATGATTCGGTAGGTTCGAGAGGTATTTTTAGCAGGTGGATGACTAGCTCGAAGCCAGGTTTCAACTGAAGTGTAAGGAATATATTTGTCCTTGATAATGGCACTCCAAATGCCACAGGAATTTAAAGCGCGCCAAAGGGAGCTTGTAACAAGAGCTTGATTAAATTTGAAGATGTTCTTGATCCCCCAGTTGCCTTTGGATTTTGGTTTGGCTATCGATTCCCAGTTGTAGAGGTGAATTTTTTGCTTTTCCTTACTGCCAGACTAGAGGAACATGTAGGTGAGTGCTCTGAGTTTATCCAAAATGGAGATGGGTATGGCTGCAAGCGCCATCCAATAGATTGGATGGCCCTCAAGAACCGATTTAATAAGTGTAAAGCGACCTCCAATGGTGAGCCATCTGTTGCACCAGTGGCTCACCCTTTTCTCCACCTTTGTAATTAACCAATCCCAATCAGAAGCATTGTATTGATCAGCCTTAATATAATATCCAATGTACTTGAAGCCAGTAGATAGGTGTACAAATGAGTGTGGGAAAATGGTTTGCAGTAGATCCAAGTTTTGTGCAGTTATATTGGCGTAGTGGAAAGTTGGCTTAAACCAGTTTATTTGAAGGCCCGAGGCAGAACAAAAGATGTTTAAGATTTTTGAGATTTCCTTCCATTCATTCAAGTTGGCATTTTTCAATATTAGGACATCATCGACAAAGAATAGGTGGAGGATTTTTACTAATATTGAGACTTTTATCCATGTCATCCTGCCCTCAGCTTGGATTTTTTTTTAAATAAGACTTAGTCCGTCCATGGCCAGTATGAAGAGGAGCATAGATAGTGGGAAGCCCTGTCGGAGACCTCTGCCACTGTGAAAGAATGTAGAGGATTATCCATTTATGAGCACTGCAGTGTTTGCACTAGTAACGCAACTCATAATCCAATTTAGGATGTTTTGTCGGAAGCCAAACTTGATTAGGATCATTATGAGAAAATCCTAGTTTATGCAGTCAAAATCCTTTTTAAGGTCAAGCTTAAGTATGAGGGCAGGAGTGTTTTTTTTCTTTATGTTGTGTAAGAATTCTTGAGAGGAGCCAACAACATCAAGAATTTGATGACCCTTTAAGAATTCAAGTTGTTCGACTGACAAAGTACGTGAGAGAATAGGTTTGATCATGTTTGCAATTATCTTAGAAATGAGCTTGTAGCTGAGATTACAGAGTACAATTGGACAAAAGTCGCCAAAGGTTGTCGAAAGATTTTCTTTTGGAATAAGGGTAAAAAATGTGGAGTTTATTTCCCCAATGATCTTACCATGAATTCTAGAATCTTCAACAAGTTATAGGAGATCTGCCCCCACCAAATAAAAAAAGTGTAGATAGAAATCCACGGTCCAGCCATCGGGGCCTAGGATTTTGTCCATAGCAAATGATTTTAATGCAATCTGGAGTTCTTGTAATGTGCATGGGTTGTTCAGGAAAGTTGTGTCCTCTGTGTTGACTGAGTTGGGGAAAATCTAGGCTACATCAACCTGTTTCTGAAGAGTTGTTTGTGTTTTTTCCTCGTAGAAATCTTTATAAAAGTGAGTGGTTGCATCCTTAATAGCATGTTGTCCATTATGTAATGCTCCTATGTCATCCAAGATGTCCCAAATATGTTTTTTTGTTTCTGGAGTTTCTTGCAAATTTATGGAAGAACTTGTTGTTTAGGTCGCCACATTGAACCCATTTAATTCTACAGTGTTGATGCCAAAGAGCTTCATCAACAAGTAGTAGTTTGTTTCTCTCAGATTCAAAGTCTTTTAAGTGTTATTGTCTATACACATCGGGTCCATCCAGGAGGTCAATGTGTTCAAGATCCTTTATGCTATCCTCCAGAACATGTAATCAGTGTGCAGCAAGACGCCTGTGGTGTGAGTCCCAAATTTTTATTTTCAATTTGAGTTGTTTTAGCTTCCAAGAGATACGTTGTTGTATTCTTAATTCACTCTAGACTTTTCTATCATTCCACACAGCAAATACAATGGCATTAAAACCGTCCTCTAATATCCAGCACGAGTTTAGCTTGAAAGGTGAGTGGATACGAATTGTTGAAGAGCCAAACTGTAGGTATGTCGGGGCATGGTCAGATACAAAAGGTGTGTCCACCCAAGTGCGAATCTAATTGTCCAATGCAAGAAGAACTTCAGATAAGTAAAACCAGTCAAGGCGTTTTGAAATGTATGTTGGACCTACACGACCATTGTGCCAGGAAGGAGCCAGGATGTCTGGTTGTAAATCAATTATATCATGAGATAGAAAGAGATCAGTAAAGTAATCAGCCAGTGGATCTTTAGCCACAGAGGCACCCCACACTTCACTAAGATTTGTAGTAAAGTTTAAATCATCGGAGATGATAAGATTTTGAAGATCAAGTAGTCCATGTAGTTCCACTTTGTTCCAAAAGTCTTTTCTGTGTTGACAAGGGCCATAGATGTTGAGAAGATTTATTGTCTTGTTGTTCCATTTGCAAGTTCCAGTGAGAAGGATCCCTCCATAACACAGGAAGGGTGCTAGATCAAATTTTGTGGAGTCCCACGCAACGGAAAGACCTCATGATTTACCCTATGAGATGACAGAGCAAGTAATCCAATCCAAGCAGAATGTATTGAGGAAGAACCTGGCTTTGTTCCCATCTACCAAAGTTTCCTGTAAGAAAATGATGTTCGGGGGATGATGGGTGAGTAGTCATCTGAAGGTGGAGGTTTTTAGGGGGCATCCAACCCCTCTGATATTAAGGGAGAGAATGATCATTATTTGGCAGGCGCTAGGGCTTTAATGCCTCTAAGCACCCCAATATCAATGCTATTACACTTTCAAACTTCATATTCTATTGTCAAATAATATACCTTAACAATTATTAAATCTAATTTTGCAATCACACAGTCATCCGATTAAAAAATCAAGACATTATTAGTCCACCCTAAAAAAATATTCGCTAAGTTTCTTATTTTTTTTTATTAAAATGAATATTTAAAAAAAAAATTATTAATTTTTTTTTTCAATTTTAATATATATTTTGTGATTGGTTCTAAAGATAGATGTGAATAAATATCCTTGCCTACACGTTACATTTCTTTAAAACAATTAATTAAAAATATAAAATACATTTTTTTACTAAATTGTTATGGATTAATTTATTAAATATTTATTTATTTTCTATAATTTATTTGTTTTTCAATAAGTGATAGGTAAACGACGTTACCCTCCAATAGTACATTGGTAGGTGTGGCAATGACCGGATCATTTAATAAGTAATGGTGCAACATTTAATAATTTATGGTGAAGTGTGCTTATCTCTCAAAAAATGGAGGTATTCATTTACATATATTTCTATTACAATATCATGACGTAAATGTGGTGGCTCTCATGGTACATCTTTAACTTGGAATTTGGTCAATCTCATGATAAATTTTTGATAGGAATGAGACGTAGTGTTTTTACCTTCTTTTTTTTCCATTAGTTTTATTTAAAATTGAAATTGAAATTTAGAAAATTATAAATCTAAGTGGTTGCGATAATATATTTTGAGTGTTCTAGGTTTTTTGAAAATATTAATTAGATTTTTGCATTAAAAAACTTGATTTAAGCAATGTAACATTGTGATTTGGCCAATAATTGTGTTGTGTGATTCATGTGATAATTACAACAAAGTAAAAAAACCTATAAAGTTTAAATTATACCTCAAGAATTATGCTTTGGAAACTCAACTTTGAATGAAACATTTTAATTATAATATTATAGAATTTCTAGGAGCAAAATTGAAACAAAATTATGTTTTGTTAAAATATTATTGATGATGATGATGATGATTAACGTCCA
Source organism: Picea engelmannii (assembly GCA_009831015.1). NCBI lineage: Eukaryota > Viridiplantae > Streptophyta > Pinopsida > Pinales > Pinaceae > Picea > Picea engelmannii. Next base: position 1,028,009 of record ML778131.1, read on the forward strand.
CTCCATCATCGCTAGATCAGATCACATTATTGTTCTCGGTAATTCTTTTATTCTCTCTCTAGAACTAATCACCTACTTACATTCCAAGAACATTTATTACCTATATCAAGCCCGTCATCCCAGCGATTTAGGAATTCAACCATCAATTTGGAAAACCAGCCGTAACTTAGAGCTACCTCCGGATTTGGAACCGGATTGGGACTGCTATTGTTCATAAATAATTCACGCGGGCATTTTGCTCAATAAACTTGGAAGTAATGGAGATGTTATCTACTTGTTCACTCCAGTAATAAGCGCTAATTGTAAGCGCCAGTTAGAAGAGTTAGTTCTCAGTTCATAGTCAGTTGTCTAGTTGTCTTATGCCGACTCAGGAGAGTCTTTTCCTATATAAGGATGTAATCCGTCTTCGTTTAATATCAAGAAGTGAGCGTAGCCTCACCGTATTGTTTGCGTGGTATATTTTATCTTGGTATCAGAGCCACGGGAGCAAGGTGCGAAAATTGTAGAGGTTCGCAGGTCTCTCCTCTGCTAGGGTGCGGGGAATACTACTCAGCCTTTCCGCATAGATAAAAACGAAAAATTCCCGCAGGCGGAATACACATGAGGTGCGGACAATCGAAAAATTCCCGCAGTCGGGCCACTCGGGAAGTGCGGACTTCTCGCAGACAAATAGAACGTGAGGTGCGAGAACGTGAGGTGCGATTTGTATTCTGCGTGAGTTTAAATGTGAGCAGCTGCGTGAATTGTGAATTTCCATGCATGAGAAACTTTGTTGCGTACGCTGAGTTTAATTTTTTTTTTCGCAAATCGTGAGTTTGTTTGGGTGCATGCACATTGAGCGTGGAGTTTAATTCCTTGGAGTAGTCTGAAGTATAGAGGGGGGGCCCATGGGTGGGTTTTTGTATGAGGTAGGTGAAATGAAGGGAAATTTGCAGATGGGTAAACTGATTGTGGATGAAATGGAGGGTTCATGATATTGCGGAGGTGCAGTAAAAAAATAGAACCGTGAAGAGATAATCTGGGAGTCCGTTTGGGAAAGCTAGCAAAATGAGGAGAAGGAGTATGTGGCTGATTCACGACATGATGTAAGACTATCGGGACTCCCATCCCTAAAAGGTTTTGAAAAACAACGTGAGTGTCAAAGGCGCAAAAGGGTGCTATGAATGGGACAACTCATGTGGGTAAGAGTGCTACCGGGTGACAGTACCGAAGATGCAAATGGAGGTGTTGGTATTGCAGAACCCGAAATGGGGATCCTAGAGGCAAATGTCAGAGGGTGTGACTGGAGATGCAAGTGAGATTCAGAGGGTATGACTACATGCCAGTGCTGAGTATATACCTGAAGGGGTTGCGTTGATGTATGGTGACCAAGTACCTGCACACATGAAAACCAAATACCCGAAGTGACCAATATCTGAAGAGAATCGAACATATGAGCATTTATTTGATAATTTTGAATATGCGCATGCGTACCTAGTCAGGGTATGAAAAAATGGCATCCTAGGGGCTCAGGATGAAAAGAGACCCAGGGATTGTCGTGATGTAGATGACGGGATGTTGATACCATGGCTGGAGACGAATCGAGAAATGGACACCCGGATCTCCCGGAATGGTGAGTGGAAGTTTGGCGAAAAGGTCGATATATAGTTGTAGGGCCCACATTGCCACCTCATTTTTACTTGCTGCTATAGTGACTGAATGAGAAGTATTTAGAGGAGATTTGGAGATTCTGGGAGGATGAGGCATCCGATCGATGACCAGCGAGCTTCAGGTTAGTGGTCTTATCATCCTGCATAGAATTAGGGTTTCCATTTTTGGGCAGGGGCTATACGGAGGGTCGTACAGGGGGTTTTATGGGTGTGGTCCCACATGCGCGGGCGATCCGGAAGTATGTGCACACAAGTGTGCGCCTTCCCACCGAATAGGTGTGCACGGGGGCACCCGTAAGGGGCACAAGGGTGTGCACTATGTGCACGCCTTTTGGTTGCATAGTTGCGCATGTGTGCGCGGTTGTGTATTGGACAAACGTGTTGTAAGGCGCGCCTGTGTTCATGACAGGGGCGCATGAAGGCACCCTTGTATGTTGAGCAGGCACGCACCCATGCGCGCCTGAAGGATGGACAGGTGCACTTGAGTGCGTGCCTGTTGAGTGGACAGGCGCGCATATGTGCGCGCCTGTGGAGTGAACAGGCACGTATGTGTGCGCGCCTGTGGGTTAAACATCTGCACCTTGGAGGCAAGGTTGACGGGTGTAAAAATTATCTTTTTAATGTTGTTTATGGTCCATTTGGTTGACTTAGGACTGTTTTATATGGTTGCAGGCAATCATTGTGCACGATGTCGGTTGGTTGGCAAGAGTGGGATTGGTCCCAGCTGAGAGACGTCGTGGCTATTGAGAAGTCGAGGGTACGTGCGACTTTGGCAGCCTGTGGGTTGCTGAAGTTCTTTGAGTGCTTGTTGATATGGGTGCAGGAGTATCTCCTGCAATTCCTTATCCGGATGTGGAGTCCAGACCTGCATTGTTTCATAGTGCGGGGAGAGCAGATTGCCTTCACTACGGTGGAGGACATATACTTTTTGATTGGGCTCCCGTTTCGGGGAACGCCCCTACCGGCGGAGCCGGTGTTACCGAGGGATGTGGCGCTAGTGACATTTGGCCGGAGGTACTATTCGGGGGTGAACTTTATGTCTAGCATTGTTGTGAACATTGGGGCGATGGATGCTCTAACGCATCACTGTATAGCAGCGATGATTGTGAGAGTGTATGGGTCTCTTGCGATGCAGTGGATCAGTGGTGGGTAGTTGTGTGTGATGGAGAGGGTATTGGTTGGCGAGCACTTCGCCTGGGGGCTTACTCTACATTCCAGGATGGTAGGGCAGCTGGACCAGTGTCGGTCCATGGATACAAGATATTTTGCCTTTGGGTCCATTCTAGTGGCCTGGTTTTTGGAGAGGGTGCCTATGTTGTGCCCTAGGATTTTATTGGGTGCACCTGGGGTGTGAGAGCCATGACTAAAGCGGTGGTCGACTGTTTTGCTTCGCCATGGTGGTGGAGAGGGCAGCCACTTCTTTACTGTTGAGGCGGCACAGGTGTGGCGAAATATGCTGCAAGTGATTTTACAGTTCCCATATGCTAATGTTGACTTCTGGGAGGATCTGGACATGGTGTTACCACCAGGGGAGGTTTTTGACCATCGAGGTATGTTGATGAGTTATATATATATATATATATATATATATATATATATATATATATATATATATATATATATATATATATATGTTTTTTGAGATAGCATGACGTATGTATATGATATAGATGTTGATACTATATGTTGCTTGTTTGTATGTGCAGATGTGGCACCTCGCGGGCGCGAGGTGGAAGTTCGGAGGGCGTCAGCTCGCCAGGAGCCGGAGAGACCGCTACGGGGAGGGCCACGGGTTGAAGAGAGACGTCAGCGTGAGGACGCCGAGGCGAGACCAGCTAATCCTAAGAGAGCAGCGACAAGACGTCGGTTTGATGAGCCTGGTGTCGAGCCATCACATGCTCCTCCGGTGGATGTCGGAGCAGATTTTGAGGACATACGCCGTCACCTAGAGGCGGTGCTACAGGGCGTGCCTGAGGGCATGTGGTCTCGCATCCAGGATGAGGGAATCCTGGAGCAGTGTGGGGGGATTCCGCCGCCATGGCGATCCGTGGTACGACGAGCAGCAGTAGCAAGTGTTGTGATGACCGGACGATTACCTCCGGGGTAGGAGGGACCAGTAGTGGGTGGGGGACCACCGCCTGAGGGAGGGGTAGGAGGTGGTGCTCTAGAGGCACCTTGAGTGGTGCTCTATGTATTTTTGTCTTTTTGTATATAGGCTGGTGAGCCCATTTTGTATCGAGGTGTTTCACTGGCCTACATATACTTGTATTTTTGTATGTAAACATTTGGATGGCACTGTGGACCGTTTTATATATACATGAGTATACATTTTGAGATATATGTGGTGTTTACATGTGTTTTGTTAATGTGTTGATGATGTCTAACCTATATATGTTGTGACAGGTTGTTGATGTGTTTATGTATGTGTAGAGGTAGCTTGATGTGATATATGCCAGTCTAACACAATATTAGCTAAGTTATCTATAATTTGATTCAATTGTCTTGGAATATGTGTAAATGTAATGGAATCAAAATGTCGAGATAAAAGTCTAACCTGCAGGTATTTGCAAAAGAGGCAAGGATCATGTACGCGGTACACATTGTTGAGCTGGAGAACGACTAGTTGAGAGTCAAGAAAGCTACTAAGGTAACGAATGCGATGATGCTGGGCATCGACCAGGAGGCCAATGACGACAGTGTATTTGGCTTGGTTGTTGGTCGATGAACCCAAACATATGCCACTCAAATGGAGCATTTCATGTGAGGGGGTATAGAGAGCCCAAGTGGTCGAAGCGAGATTTTGTGTCCAATGGCTAGCGTCGTCGACGTAACCGATGTGGTAGACCGGTGGAGGAAGCATCTGTCAATAGCACAAATGATAGTTTAGATGTGAAGGATGGAAAAAAGATCAAAAACACTATAAAAGAAATAACCTAAAGTAGAATGACTACGTTTAAGCATAAAATTTCTTTAAGTATAACCCGTTGATGGGTTCTTTGAGAGAGAGGCCTTCGGGAGAGGCCAGGATGTATGCGCCTTTGGTAAGGCAATGTTGGATAACCTATGGGCCATGCCATAGTGACTCGAATTTTCCATGGCCAGAGGTATCATGAGCGATATCATAAGCAAGGACGAGGTCGCCTTCGCAAAATGAGTGAAGGCTGACATGTCGATCAAAGGTAGCCTTTGATCATTTTTTAGCTACCTCATTGTTCTGTAATGAAGATCGACGATCTTCATCCAGGGACTCTAAGTTCAGCAAGCGCTTCTCCATTGGAGCAGTGTCGGGTAATAGCTCAATTGCGGTGCATAAGGTGGTAATTTTGCACTCGATGGGAAGAGTGGCCTCAACCCCATGGACTAGATGAAATGGTGTGAAACCAGTAGCTGTTTTCATAGTCGTACGGTAAGCCCATAGCGCGGAAAATAACATATGATGCCAATTGGTCTTATGTTTATTAACCGTGCACTGTAACATGGTCTTGAGGACCTTGTTAACTGCTTCGACCTGTCTGTTAGATTGAGGGTAATATGGTGAGGCAAACTCATGGGAGAATCCTAACCAAGATGAGATTTCGACGAAAATCTCATTCTCGAAGTGTTTCCCGTGATCGGAAACAAGTTGGAGTGGTACTCCAAAGCGAGATATGACGTGGTTAAAGAAAACACGTGTTGTGGTGTCAATGGTATTGTTGAAGGTGGGCATAGCTTCAGCCCATTTGGCAAAGTAATCGACTGTGACAACAATGTATTTGTGTCCATTGCTGGAGGGGGGATTACAAGTCATGAAGTCGATGCCCCATTTACAAAAAGGGTCGGCAGTGATGACTAGATGAAGAAGAGAAGGTGGTGCTCAGGCTTTGTTGGCGTAAAGTTGACACTTCTCACATCATTTCATGGCGTGAATGCAATCGTGAAACAAGGTAGGCCAAAAGTAACCTGCTCGGATAATCTTCTGAGCAGTGGATATTCCCAAAAGATGGCCCCCACATGTGTCGTTGTGGCAATCGTTCAAGAATCCATCGGCCTTGTCAATGGTCAGGCATCGACAAAGAATGGTGTCAACCCCTCGCCAGTATAAGATGTCTCCAATGAGGAGGTAGCAGGGATCCTGGTGGTGAATATGAAGACGATCATCTCGTGAAAGGTGGTTACTAAACTTTTGAGTTCGGAGGTAGATGAGGAGGTCGACGTACCAAGGATCATCCGAAGTGATGTAAAAGAGGTGTTCGTCAGGAAATTCGGTATTGACGGGGGCATTGGTTGTGTCAGAGGGGAGGGTCGTAACAAGTTCGGCGAGAACGAGGGATTTCTTGCTCTTGGGTGTTGAGAATTCAAGATCGTACTCCTGAAGGATAATGATCCATCGAGCAAATTTTCCGTTAATTTTCCGACGACTGAGCAAGTATTGCATAGGGTTGTAATCTGCTACAACCTTGGTTGTGCGAAGAAGAATGTAGTGATGCAGTTTCTGGACTGCGAGGACGACTGCAAGAGCTAGTTTCTCTTCGTGTTTATACTTCAAGGGTGGCCCTTAGAGGTTTTTACTAACGTAATAAATGACATTCTCACGATTGTCATCACCTAGCTGAACAAGAACTCCTGCTACTGAAATAGTTGATGCTGATACGTAGAGGATATAGTCGCGATTGTAGTCAGGTGCACTAATTAAAGGGGCATTGGAGAGCACCATTTTAAGATCGTCAAATGACTGTTGGGCATGTTCATCCTAGGAAAATGGGATGTCGTGACGTAGTAAGCGAAGGAAACCATGTGCGCAAGTGGAGTAGTCTACGACAAATCGTCGTAGAAAGTTAGCCTGGCCTTGGAGGCTCTGGAGTTGAGGTAAATTTCGGGGAGGTGGAATTTTGATGATAGCTTGGACTTTGAGGGGGTCCATGGTAATACCGTTTGGGAAACGATGAATACGAGGAGGCACCTCGCGGCGACGCAGAAAACACATTCGAGGGGATTCAAGCAGATGTTTTACTGACGACACCGTTGGAAGATGATTCGTAAATCATCAATATGTTGGGTGTGTTTCTTGGATCAAGCTATGAGGTCGTCCAAGTATGTGAGGATGATATGAGCCAGATCATGAAAAATGTATGTCATAGCCTATTGGAAAGTTGTGCCAGCATTCTTTAAGCCAAAAGGCATGACACGATATGCAAAAGTACCCCAAGGGGTAGTGAATGTGGTTTTGTACTGATCGGCTAGGTGAATTTGAATTTGATTATAACCAGAGAAACTGTCCATGAAGGATAGAGTCTCATGGCCTACGCAGTCATTGATAATTTAATCGATGAAAGACATTGGAAAGTTGTCTTTGGGACATGCGTGATTGAGATCACGAAAGTTCGTGCAGACCTGGATAGTGCGTTGTTTTTTATTAATGGGTATAGGGTTGGAAACCCATGAGGTATAGGCGATGGGATAGATGAACCCAACCGCGCATAATTTGTCAATTTCAGCTTTGATGGCCACTGCTTTGGATGGGTGTAGCGGTCGTTGTTTTTGAAGAACTGGTGTAATGTCAAGCCAGGTGTCGATGCGATGTTCGACGATAGATGGATCGAGGCCAAGCATTTTCGTGTATGACCAGGCAAAAATATCCCGATATTCTTGGAAGAGGGCTTTATAGGTGGTGATTTCTTGAAGAGTGAAAGCAGCTCCAATGGTGATTTCCTCGACAACACCATGTTTGATGGAAATATCGATTTTAATGGTTGGGGAAATGTTGGCCATTTTTCCTTCTTCAAAAGCATCAGGGGAAGAAATGGGGTTTTTGAACCAGTCAATAGGCCCTGATGGGATAAAATCCTTGGTTTCGACCGCATATATGGGGTGTTGGTTAGGAGGCGTGGAGGCTTCCTATGGAAAGAAAAGTGCATGGTGGTGTAGCGCATCCCATGGGTAGTCAGGATTGTTTAACTCTTCTACTATTTCCTCGTCACAGTGGAATTGGCGGGAATACAAGGGGTCGTGAAGAGTTATATCGATGACTGTTGTCGTGTTGTTGCCCCCTGGTGATGAAGAAGCAGGGGGAACAACACAAGGAAATTGTGATGGTTTTCTTGACATAAACCAAATATCGAAGTACTAAGGAGTACCCGTGGTAGTTGGGTGTAAAATTTCCATAGGGAAATGAGCGGGAGAGTTGGGGGGATTGGGGGGTGAATCCTCAGATAAGTCATCCAAGAACCATGGAGGCGTTGGAAGGGCCTCAAGTTTGGGAGAAATGACATGAAGAACCTCTAGTGACGAGGTAAGGTCAACTATCGATGTTGTGGGTCTTTGAAGCAGGGTCAATTCATGTTTCCTGTATTCAATGATCATAGGACACTGGTATGTAAAATGATCTAAGGATTCACACAGAGAGCAAGGGAATCTCATACGTTCATTGACTGAAGTTGTGACATAATGGATGTCAGTGATTTTTGGTAGGGATGATGTAGCTGGACTGGGTTCGCTCTGGAAGCTTTGGCATACTACGACTAATGTCTGCCGAAAGCGTGGCAGTGTTGGGCAATGGTGGGTATAATGGCCATATTTTGAACATATAGAGCAAGCGAATTTGGTTCGCAACCCTTTAATACTTGAATGGGGGGTGGTAGCGGTAGTACTGGCTATAGTGGCGAGTGTTGAGGGAGTTTGATTGAGTGGAATCAAATTCCGTAACTCTGGTAGGGATGGGTAGTTGTGGGTTTGGTGTCCATCTTTCTCACATAGTGTGCAAGGGGGTTGAATGCGTTGGGGAAGTGGAGTTGTGGGCTCCTTCTTCTTTCTCCTGCCCCCAGCTGTGGTAGGGGGGGTAGTGAGTGGGTGTGTAGAGGGTATGGTGGGAGTAAGTATGGGAATCGTCATTGTGATTCCTTCCATTTGGGGGGGAAGGGATGGTCGAGGGACCATCTCGAGTGGATGTAAATACCAAACTGGAATTGATAACACCATATTAGGGAGCATAAGCATTGCGGCTACTTGGAAAGCTTTGACGCCAGGTGGAGGGTAAAATAAGGGGATTTGAGTGATGGCTTGGAGAACTGTCTCCCAAACTAGGATATGACCTTGGGGAGGGGTGAAATCGTGGACTGGCGGGATCGACGAGTTCGCAGGAGGCTCATGAGGGGGAAGTTTTGCGACTAGTGGGACGTCAGATATGATAGAAGCCTCCCTAGGAGGAACAGTATCCTATGTGTTAGTTCCATTAGATGATACGATGTATACTTGATTGGAAGGATGAAAAAGCGGTGGTGCTCCATGGTAAGTTCCTAACAATGATGGATCTTTGAAAATTCTGGGACCCATTTCGACGAGTGGGTATGCGTCATGACTTGTGTGGATGAGAGGAAGAATGTTATCGATGTTGGTAGATGGGTTAGGCTCATAATGTGAGACTTGGTCAATGGTAACGATCTTCCCGTTGTGGGGGAACATCATTGTTCGAAAGACGGAAGAGGCAATTTCCTTCATAGCGTACATGTAGCTACGATCGAACATGATATTATAATCGAGTGGGGCGTCGATAACTTCAATGTCGATGAGAATAGTCTTGCCCCCGAGTTCTACGGGGACATTTTGGAAGAGCCCTTCAGGAGATGATGGTTGTTCGTCATAAGCTCGTAAGGTAATGGCATAGGGTATGAGTTTAGGGGAACTAAGTTTTTGCCATACATATTTGGACATAATGCATGTAGATGCACCTTCATCGATGATACACCGATGAACTGTGATGTTCCGTATTTTTACTGGGATTTAAAAAGAGATCAAGGAGGGAAGGCGAGGTTCTCCACTGTCAAGATCAAATGTAATGAGTCGAGTATCTGCGGGGTCGACTTCCCCCAAGGCGGAAAGTAATGATTTTCGCTAAGTGGGACAAGTCTGAAGGACTTCTAAGACTGACATGGCAGCCGGGGATTGTGCTAAGTCATCAACCAAACTATAATTATGAGCAACCCTAGCCTGTGGGTTGTGGACATTCCTGCGTAATGGGATGCAAGGAATGCAAAGAGGTGGCTCTGTGTTAGGGCGAGGGATCACCAACGGGGGTCCCGTCAGTGCATGGTTTGTCTCTGGAGGGATGGGAGGAGACTTAGTGGGTGCATGATACTAACGATTACGTGTTTGCAAAAGGATTTATTCCTCACTAGTGAGGAGGATCATGCGATCTACTGGATTGTTTGGGTTGAGGTACTGCCCCACCTGAGGTGGGGGAGGTTGTGTGTCCTGTTGGGTGTTTATCACACCTTGGTGTGGAATAGAATTTTGCAGAACGACAGGGGGGGTTGTTGCACGTATTGTTGTGGGGCCTGTTGAGGGGCAAGCGGGGCTGGAGGATGGGATAGACTTCCTGAGTCTTTCAGCCATTTGAAATCAACGATTTGGGGGAAATGATGAGTATAATGACTGAACTCACCGCAAAGGGAACAAGGGAAGTTGGTTTTAACATTATTGTTATTTCTCCCTTGACGCCTATTATTATTGCCCCCCCTGGGGAATCTGATTCCCTTGGTTCTGGTTGCCCCCAATAGGTTGGTTATGCGGGGGTTGATTCCCACCTTGACCTGAGTTGTTGTTGTTCATGTTTCTTCCTTTCTTTTTGGCATTGTTTGACGGATGGGTCGGATTTTCCATATTCAGCTGTTCAAAATTTTGATATTGTTGAATGGGAGAGGATTGAACAAAATTCACCCCAGCATGAGGATGTGGGGGAGCGATGGGTTGTGAGGGACCAGGAAATGGAAAGTACGGATTCTGTGGGGGGTAACAATATGCAAGGTACATAGGAAGTTGTGGTGCTTTCGCTAGTACTATAAGTTGAGGTAGAGGGGGTACCAGAACTCATTTGAATAGGTGGGTGTATGGGGGGTGTCGGTGGTGGCCCACTGATGGGTGGAGGCATAGCAACAGGGTATGGTTCTTTATAAGGGGGTGGGGGGTAATAAGAAGTGCCCCCGTATGCCGACGGGTATTGAGGTGTTCCATACATTGGTGGTTATTTGGGTTGTGGACCGTGGTGAGTGGTATTACCAATCAGTCTGTCTGCTGAGTGAGACATCCCAGGTTTGTCTTGGCCAAACGGCACAGGTTTTGGGAGATCAGGAAGTACAGTGTATAAGTACCCTGACTGTGAATAGATGAGGTCGTATTGTTGAGCCTTACTGATGGATTCTTCTTCTGATTGAGGGAAGGTGGAAGATACATCCTTAACGAGGAGAGAAACTAGTCAAGACGTTGTTGTTTGGTGGTTTCTTCTTTGCAAAAACTACGTCACCTACACCACTCGTGAATGTGATCAGCGATATGTGTGGCTGAGGTTTGTTTGAAATTAGAGAGTAGTTCCATACCATTGTCATGGCAGATTGGTAATTGGAAGAAGGTCAAAAATGCTTTGGCCAAGGATTCAAAAGTCGCATGGGACTCTGATTTTTCATCTACATACCATTTGGTCGATGGGCTAGTGAGGGTGCATTGAAATAATTGCAGTCTGATGGAATCATCCATAATGTTGTTGGAAGAGCACCATAGGTGAAAATTCATGACATGGTTGGCAGGGTCATCTCCTGCCTTTCCTTCAAACTTGGGGATGTCTGAAAGTAGTTTGGTGGGCATTGCAGGCCATGTGGGGTCATGCAATATAGGATCATTAGTGAGTTTTCTTAGATCTGGTATGTTGAGAGAGGCCAAATATGGCATCTGTAGTGGGGGGGGGAGGATTAGCTCTAGCCATAGTGTAATTGTGTTGTGAACCTGGCCCTCGAGGGGGCCTAGGTGGGTTGGTACTTCCCCCTTCATACGAAGTTGGTCCTCCGCTTCCGTCTAAAGGAGAGCGAGTGGACGGCGGGACTTGGGAAGTGGACCCAAGTAATGTGGAACCAAGCAAAGTTGATCCTAAGACAATAGCACTCACAAGAGTGTGTGAAGGTGGTGTCGATGAGTGGGCAAGACCATACACTCCCCCTAAGATAGGAGGGAGGTTTAGCAAGCGTCGAGAATGACGGGGATTCTGTGGGTCCCCTATGATGTCCAACTAGTAGAGTGAATGTGTGCAAGTGGTGGTGAGAGTAATAAAGAAACAAGAGCCTTTGTGGCAAATTTTGAACTTTACACAATATATATATCCAAATCAAAATGTAGTCAGAAGTGCATCATACATAAAGTGGTTTGAAAAAGAAGCATATATGTGGATAAGTGGGTTTTGTTCGCATGGGAAATCAAAGAAAACAAATGCTCATGTCCTAGAAGACGTAACATCCTTCCCCTCAAATAGTACTGGACCTTCCAATAGTACTCAATAGTGGGGTCTGAAGTCACCAGAAGAGAAACTAGTGAAGGATGAAATAATTGGTTATAATGAGGGGTAAAGGGGGCATATCCCGAAAGAGTTGTCGATATTTCCCAATAGCTGCACAAAATCCAATCAAGGTGCAATTGCAGCCCACAATTGCCACCTGGGTAGATGTCCTAAAATTTGGTCACTAGGTACCTCGGTCAAAGTGCAACATTTAGATTTTCGGCCTCATAAATGGGTCACGGGATGGATCCCGTCCAAGAGGTGGGTGCCTCAAGGGGGGACGCATAGAACAATCGGACCTCGGCCTTCAACCCTTCATGGGTATCTCCCTGCCTTATGGTGTTAGGAACACTTGACTTGCAGGATTTTCAGTTCGCTATTTGACAACTTCTATGGTTTTGACAATGTGAGAACCAGATAACGGGGAGTTATTTGGATGCCTATCCCTGAAATCCTACCTAGACTAAAAAAATTATTTTGGCACCTCCTATGGAGGAAAACTTAGTGATTTTTTAGAAAGATTTTAGATGTAGTTGTTTTGAGAGGTTGGGGGTGTGAACCAACCTCGTTGAATTTAAATGGGAGTGGATAGTTTCATCAAGAAAAGGGTGGGGTGTTTCGGAATGCCTTTGGAGGAAACTTACTTTGACCTCCATGTTTCAAGAAGAAGCTATGTGAGTGATAAGTAACTTTTGTGTGTGAATGAGTGAAAGTGTGCCATTTTTTAATGAATTAGGTGTCACCTTGCTGCATGTGGACTTCGTTTGGTCCTTACAAGTGTTGATTACCTAATTAACTAAGTGTCTTTGGTACAACCTTGCGTAATTCAAAAGTCCCTAGGAAGCTAGCATGTGGACATGTGGGTCCGTTACTATTCCTTTAACTCCCTATTGTGATGTAATCTAAGAAAATCTTTGAAACTATCCTAGATTGTGATCATGTGGGCATGTATGGGTCCGTTACAAAACCTTTAAACTTCCCTAGTGATTTGATCTAAGAAAGTAAATTTCAACACTATCCTATCTTTGTAGCATGTGGGTATGTATGGGCCCGTTACAATATTAAGATGTGTTTGAAAAAATAAACTAAGAGGAGTCCCAAGAAGGGTTGTTGTCCTCTCCTAAAGGTTCTAATCTTCTTAAGGGATATGAAATTGTTTCACAATCTTTTTCTGATTCTCAAGGTCGCTTGGAGGTGCGAGAGAAGAGCATACTAAGCGATTGTTATCCAACTTCTAGTTCCAATGCAAGTTAAATGTGATTAAAAATGATTTCCAACTTATATTTTGAGTCAAAACAAGCCATCCATGTGGTAAAAATGAAAGAAAAAGAGGAAATAATGATTGTAAACCCCTAAGTGCCTATGTGTTTTGACTAACCCCTTTATATGAAGAGGGGACTAAGTGTGGTGCAGCTTTAAAACATGCTTGAAATCATTTTTAAGAAGGCTAAGGGCCTTCCCCACATCTCAAAAACTTTACAATGTGAATTTTTTGCACAGGTGTGTGAGTCTCAGTGGAGACAGAGGCGCACAACGCGCATGTGCGCAAACCAAAAAGAGTTAATGGGCACAGAACATAACTGTGACTTGGGTGCATGTGCACACGATGCGCGTCTGTGGGCCACAAAACCCACGCATAGGTGACACACGGCGGTGAATGAAAATTCTGAATGGAATTCTCTCAATTCACCTTGGAATTGGATGATTGGTAGGTTGGCTTAGGCCGGTTAGTGCACCTGCAAGTTAAATAAACCAAAAGAAGATCTAGAAAAACCCAAATGGGGTAGGAAATTGATACCTTTCCCCGATGGAGTCGCCAATCTGTTGTGCCTCTTTCGTCACCTTCGTGAGAAAAATAGAGGTGCTTGCAAGCTTAGTTGGGTTTTCTAAGTAGGACAGCTGCAAGGAAAAGGGTTAGAGAAAGAAACATAAAACAATAACTAAGAATTAAACTAAGAAATAAACAACAACTAAATTGATAAACATAGGGACATAAGGACAAAAGGAACAATGAGACCCATGTCACCAATGATAAGGCTGATATTAGTGAAATAAAATACCGAGAAGCAAGAGGACTATGAGTCCATTCTTCCTTCAAGGGAGGGCTCTTGGACCCCCACAAATAAGCTCTTCTTACAACTCTTGAAAATGAAAATGAAAATGGTCAAATAATTCTTTGCTAATCCACTCAAGGGGTGAGATAGATTGTCCAATGCAATGATGCAAGTATACTCTTGGTAAGGATAGAAGATTCCTCAAAAGAATAATGGTAGCATAACTTTTCTATGAATTCCTTGAAAAATTAAGCGTATCCATGGCCTTTTTATAGCATTCATTTGAGTTATTGTCCAACTAGTTTGTAGTGTGTAAAGAGGCTAATTAGGTCATTTCTAGGTCTTTGACCAGCCACCCAGTCGAATCCAATCCAGATTTGAGTGTCAAATCAACTTGGAAGCTGAACCAGAAGTAGGTGGGAGGCCGACCACTCTCATAAATGTGTTGTTTCTCAGGTGCATGGCTTTTTTAAACAACAATCGTGCATCGTGCACATTTGTATGATTTTTGCGTTTCTGTTTTGCGCATGTGCATGCGCGCCCAGTGTCTTCATAGCACCCTTTAATTTTTTCACTATTTGTATAGTTTTGACCCTTTGTGAATTCTTTTGTGTTAATTCAGGTCCATTGATGACCTCATAACTGTTTGACGATGTTGAATTCTTGTAACCATTTGCGGACGAAATTTCAGTGATAACAGAGTGGATCCACCTACCCTTGGCGGCATGGGCACGTTGGAGAGGTTGGATGACTGCATTGTCACACCCACAAAGAGTCACATCAGTCGGTTAAAGGAAATGCACAAACAAGGGCACACCAAAGAGGTTGGGGTGTGTTCAGTTCAAAAGGTTTTGATGGTTTATGAGTACTCAGGTTCGATGGGTGTGTCGATATACAAAGGGGCATGTTGAAGTTCGTTTGGGAACTTTGGTTTGTGAAGGGGCATGACACCCAAAGGACACGATGGTTTGTTAAGGTGAAGTTTGGAGTCCATATAAAGAACACAAGGCACATGAGTTAGAAAGATATCACATCATCACAAATCGAGTTGGAGAGTGAGGTATCTAGCTCGGGTTGAGGTGACGAAGATGAAGGCGAAGTGTGAAGGCTTTCCTTAGTCTCTTTTTGGAGTGTCTTGGGAAGGGTGCATGCCAGGGAGGTGTGAAGGTCAGGTAGGGAAGTGCACATGATAGGGATAATGTTGTGACAGTCAGGCTCAGGTTACGACAGGGAGACTTGGGTGTATGAGCAAGTAGGAAATTCAGGATGTGACTTAGCTAAATTCTTGTATATCTATGTATTGAGCTGCAATCTCCTCTTTGTAAGCATTGTAACAACATTTTTATAGTAGAATACTTATGTGGGTGTTAGGCACAGTTTTTTTCACCCAACTGTACTTGTCTCTTCTTGTGTTCAATGGTTGCATGTTATAGGTTGTGTAATTGGTGAAGTGTAAGATCTTTGTGATTATTTAAGAAAGGAACACAAGTGTATTTGGAACGATTGGCTCAAGGTAGAGTATGGGTGCGTCTTGACTGAGGTGTAGTCTAGACGAAGTAATTTCGGTTTAGTGAAGCTACAAAAACGAAACAAAACCTTACGATGCCGCATGACCCTAGGTGTCGAGCAACTTGGGTGCACCAAGTCAAGTTGGATCCTCGAGCAAACTGTGACCACGTGATAGATGGTATCAGAGCTGATTTTGGTGAAAAAATTGGCTATCTCTTTACCACTGTCTCAATGATAGATGGTATCATAGATTGTTTAAAGAAAATTTGTGTGCAGACTTGGTGATTATTTCAGTAAGGTGGACTAACCTTTCTCGTAGATAGTTTGGGTGCATACTTGGTTTGTTTTTTTGTGACGAAAGTAAGTCATAGACTTGTGTGCACATCTTGAGAAGACTAGGTGCATAGTTGGTGGGGTGAATCGAGCACTTGGGAAATGTGAATGATCACATGACTTATCACAGAGTTCGTTGCATAGCTAAACTTGAATGAATTCAAGGTTGTTGGCTCAACTCATTGGCAAGTTGGGAAATCTCCTGGATTGATATAACAACTCTTAATGTGACAACATGTTGTGCAAAGAGTTGTGAAGTAGTTGGGTGAGTTGGTGTGTCCACAAACATGTGAAGGTAGAGTTGGGGTAGTAGCATGCATGTATCTTGGTGGAGCAGGTGACCAAGGTGTTGGCCATCAAACAAGTGAAGAAGTTGTGTTGAGACAAGTTGGATGCATGGAAGAAGAGTTGTGCAATGCGATCCAAGGCTTGATTCAATCTAAGAGATGAAATTCATGCTTGAATGGCATGACAAGATGGATATTAGGAAGCGAAGATTGATGTAGTGTCATGAAGGCTCGAAGAGGATACTTGAGATTGCACAATCAAATCCAGTGATGACGAGACATGGAAAAACAAAATGGACGCTACAAATCCAAACTTGGCGCAATTATGAGAAGGATTGAAGAATATGTGCGAGATCGAGGATCAACCAAAATTCTACGATGATGAAATGAGGACCTTTTTGGATGGAACTGAGGCTAGGGAGATGTCGAGGTTGGGGTCTCTTAGAAAGGAGGATGCCCAAGGAAAAGGAGACATCACAATAAGGAAGAAGTTTCTTGATTGCAGAGGAAGACTTGTTCATTGTTTTCTTTGTGATGAAAACCACTTCGTAACATACTTTCTGATTAAGACTAAGTTGGAACGGTTGGAAGAAGACCAAGTGCAATAGGAAAATGAGAAGCTTTCCACCATGATGGAAGTATTCCAAATTCCCACACCTTCAAAGGACATGTTGGAAGTGATGGAAACTTTGGAAGAACGTCTAGAGGAGTTCAAAGATAGAGGTCGTGGACAACGTTCACATGGTGAAGGAGAAGGAATTTTCTTTTTGGATGCGATTGTGAGTGGGGTGAAAGTGGCTGCTTTGGTGGACACCACAGTGACCCACAAATTTCTGAGTGAGTGGACTGCAAAGTCGATCCATTGTAAGCATGAGAGTAGCATGACCATGTATAATGTGGTCAACTCAACAGTGAAACTGACAGTTGGGGAGGTTCTCTCTGCACCTTTGAGAGTTGGAAGTTGATTTGGTAATTAGGACTTGATGGTTTCTCCATTGGATGATCATGCATTGATCTTGTGGAAGTAATTTCTTAGATTTTCCAAGGAAGTTTCACTCCCGCACATAGGTTTCTCGGTGTTCTTGGACAAAGTCAAAGCACCAAGTATCCCCATGATGAAGAAGAGGAAGCTTGGATGAATACCCAGGATGTTTGTGATCAAGTTTATTGAGGGAGTCAGTAGAAGTGTGGATAAAAATAGTGACGCAATGTAGCAACAAGGGGTGAGTTCAACCATGGTGACCTTAGGAGGATTAGGCTAGATAGAATGAATTTTGACAGTAGTGGAGACATCAGTGAAGTATGTCTTAAAGAAGACAAATAGATTATGAAGCCTACAGTACCGTAAGAAAGAGCACAAGGATGAATTGAATTCGATTGTTGCAACACTTGCCAAGGTCATTTCACAAGAGATGCATCCTGAGTCACTTTTCTCTTAGCAGAGTTGCGAAGGGGTTGAGGCAGATTGGTTGGAAGAATCACTTTTGAAAAATAATCTAAGTGTTGAGATAGAGAAGTGAGTGGATGAACTCACTCAACTAGACTTTGAGTCAAACGCAAAAGAAGTGGGAATAGAGGACTGACACCCTGTAGCCATTGTGAAATTTTGTAGGAAATCCATGGGGATACATGATTTTCAACTTAGTGCAGAAAAACTTGAGGAGTTGGGATGCACGTCGAAGGAAGTCAAGTTGGTGTTGAGGTACTTGTGCACAAAGAATAAGTTCAACACTATGTACGCTAATAGCCTTGGTGGAAACTATTGGGTACACTCCATTCTCTAAGAAGATAGAGAGTTGGCACGCTACCAGGAAGCAAGTAGTGTGTCCTTGGGTTCCTTGCAAAGAGGTGCCATTGCATACTTGGAGATATGCATTGTCGTGAAAAAGGTAGTGTGGTGTGGGTGCTTGGAGGAAGGTGTCACAACTGATTTGTATGAGTGTGAATTAGCGAGTTGGAGCAGGGAGGTGACCTCACTTTGGCACAATGGAGACAATAGTTGGGGTGTTGGGAAGGGATGATTTTAGGGGCTAAATTTCACTCATGGGCTAATTTTCCATGGTTTTCCCAAAAAAAGATTCGTTATTCTAAAATTGATTCGCCCAACTTCTATAGGATAAAATTATTTTACCTTAAAAATCACCAAAATTTTATACAAACTAAATAAAATCCTTAGAAATTTGAATATTTTTACAAAAATATCACCAACATTTTATAGTTGGCATATGAATGATTAGTAAGATTTGCCAAGGTTTCTACATGTTAAAATAAATTTTCATCCTTAAAATCATCCCTGGTGTTGGGTTGCGAAGAGGCAGCTTAACAATAATTTGGTGCGCTGGTTTAATGAGATGACTTGGAAGCCAGGGAAAGGTGTAGGAATTTTCCTTCGTCTTTGAGGTTGGACAGAGTGATGGATGTGCATAAATAAGCGACTATTTGTGGGCATGGGGAGTACATTCTCATGAGTTGGGTGTGACAATTGGACTAGATACCAAATCAACCCAAGGAATGAGGGATGTCAATGTGCAGAAGAATGGCTAAGATGGTTGTAGTATGATCACAACAATGAGTCACAAGGAGTTCAACACTTAGGATAATTTTTAAATTGAAGTACGCAATAGTCGGTTGTACTAGGAAGCGAAATAAGCAACAAATCCAGACAATAACAAGGTAGCAACATCACAATAAGATAGTGCAAAAGATTTGGGTGAATTTCATCCTTGGATTTGGGTGAAGCAACCATATTGACTCAGGAAATAGATCATGTGGAGTTAGGTGTAGTGTAGTTGGGTTGATTTGTGGAAACTTGGGGTTTCCACTTCGCAGAAAATTTGGGGTTTCCATTTGGCATGAAACTTGGGGTTTCCATGACACTTGGTTGTGATGGAGGCAAGAGTTCAAGCAGAGTTGGAGATAAAAAAAAAATGAGGATGTTGTTGGGACGACAATGACTTTAGGTGGGGGAGGATGTAAATCCTTTCACGAAACCCACCGAGTGTAGACACTCCTTGGGTAGACTTGGTGGCAAGTTGTTCAAGAGAACACAAGGGGTATGTGATCAATAGGGAAAAATAAGTCTTATAGACATGGGAAATAACAACTTGGGTGAAAAATGGTGATGTGCAGACCTAAGGGGGAAGACGTGTCACTTGCCTTGCGACTTGCCTTCCCTTGAAAGTATGGGCACTCTGGAGAGGTTGGATGACCCCATAAATAGACCCGTGAAGAGTCACGTTAGCTAGTTCAATGAAACACACAAATCAAGGAAGCACCAAAGAGGTTTGGGTGTGTCAATTCGAAAGGATGTGATGGTTCATGAGGACACAGGTTCGATGGGCACGTCAATCTGCACAGGGGAACATTGATTCATTTGTGTGCATTGGTCCACAAAGGCACGCGACACTGAAATGACGTGAAAGTTTGCAAAGGTGACATTTGGATTCCATATAAAGAACACAAGGCACATGAGCTATAAACACATCACATCTTCACAACTAAAGTTGGAGAGTGAGGTCTATGTCTAAGGCTAAGGTGACGAAGTGTGATGAAGATGAAGTAAAAGTGAAAATACTTCGCTTAGTTTCTTATTGGAGTGTCTTGGGAAGGGCGCATGAAAAAGAGGTGTGAAGGTTAGGTAGAGTAGTGTGCATGACGGGGAGAAGGTTGCAATAGGTAGACTTGGGTGTATGAACAAGTAGGCAAGTTGGAATGTGACTTAGCCAAATTGTTTTATATCTATGTATTGAGCTTCTAGATCCACTTTGTAAGAATTGTAACAACACTTGTATAGTAGAAGACTTATATGGGTGTTAGGCACAATTTGTGCCGCCCAACCATACTTGTCTCTTCTTTTGTTGAATGGTTGCATGTTCTTGGTTGCGTAATTGGCTAAGTATAAGAACTATGTAATTGGTTAACTAAAGAATGCAAGTGTAGTTGGCATGATTAACTCAAGGAAGAGTATGGGTGCATCTTGAGTGAAGCATAGTTCAGACAAAATAATTTCGATTTATTCAAGTTGTCAAAACAAAACATTGTAGTGCCGCACAACCCCAAGCATCATACAACTTGAGTACACCAAATCAAGTTGAATCCCTAAAAAAAACTATGAATAAGTGACATATATGATAAATAATTAATCATAAAATAATTATCTATTAAACACTCCACCTTTATTAACTATTATTCATTTTCAAAGTTTATCAATCCTTTACTTAACCCTCATTTTACATAATCTACAACACAATTCATTATATAAGACATATTAATTATTTTTTGATATGTTCAATAATATATGTATGAAAATCATATAATATAATAATCATACTATACTTTATATTCGATGATATTAAATAAAAATCTATATGTTATATTAGAAGATATTAAATAAGAATTATACTTTATATTGGATGACATTAAATAAGAATTTATATGATAGTATCAATAGAAAATTAGTGTAAAGGTGATATCCATCATTTTCTTCACACTTCAATATACCAATTTGGGTCACACTTATTTACTAACTTGAGTTACACTTATTTACACTAAAAGTGTAGGATTAGAATTATCTTTTATTTAATTTTTTTTAATGTAATAAAGGAAGAGATTAAGTTTCATAATTGAGAGTTGTTTTTTTTTGTTTATATAATGTGAATGGACCTTATGGTTAAGAATACATGTTTCTTTCTAAAAGGTTACAAGTTCAAATTTTAAAAAGATAAGATATGTATACTTATGTAGATTGTACCAAAACAAAAAAATCTCTTGTTATATAAAAAAAAATCAAAAGAAATAAAAGGAATACACTAATTTTATGAATAATGAAAATTTCCAATATTTTCTCAAACTATCTCACTCAATTTGTACATCACAAATTGAAGCCATGCCACAACTAGAATATGGATCCAACTCCTTAGGCCAATCGACCATCTCCACAAATTTACTTCTTTATTTTTTCACACTATATTCAATTTTCAATTTCCTTCTAGAGTTATAGATTTGAAATTTTGGAACTGATAAGGAGGTTTCCCTTATAGAATATCCTAAGAGACTTAGATACCTTATAGAATATTCTAAGATACTTAGATACATTGAGAGTCGAAGCAGTATTGCATATTTCTTGCAGAAGATTTTGAAAAAAAAAATAAAAATAGATTATATGTCCATTCCGTTAACAATGAACTAAATATTAGCATCCCACTAAAATTTAGAGTTATTAATAATACAAAGATATTTAAAATGGATCACAATTAATTATTATTAATTATACAAAGATATTTAAAATGGATAACAATTATTTAAAATTATGGTAATAGTAGTTGTAACATCCATGTATTTCAGTATCTTACAATGTCTATTTACTAAAGCTAGTACCGTGAGTCACATATTTTCTCAACACCACTCACCATCACCCGCTGATTCGATTAATCTCATTATTACGTAGAATCGTTTCCAATATCACATTGTTAATTTTAATGTGTCACATTAAGAAGTAAAAAGAAGCATATAAATAAATAGATTAGTTCTTAATAACTTGCTGAAATCTATAGTCTAATACTAATTATGAATTAATATTATAGGATCAATCAGTTAAACTTAATTAGATGGCATGACTGTAGATATTTATATTCAGGACTGAAATATAATGGGCGTAATTGTGCGTTAAGGTCAAATTATAAATTCTATATTCAAATTCATAGATACAATAATTCGTAACTGTAAAATTAAGATATTTATTCACTGGTTCTATCCAAAATCGCAAATATGAAATTAAAATGATACAAATTGCAAAATCCCTTAATTCATAACTAAATTTGTAGATTAAAGCTTGTGAATTCCGTGATATTTCAACCTAGAATTGTTGCACATTTTTTATTTTTTTTAATAAGAAACTTTGCACTTATTTAAGTCACGCTTTTATATACACATTCACAAGATAAACTTTCCACGTATTTACTGCATGCATTTATATACACATTCACAAGATAAACTTTCCACTTATTTACAGCATGTTTTATATACACATTCACAAGATTTAGTATAGTAA
>ML778131.1:1071974-1090517 GCA_009831015.1 Picea engelmannii
AAATATTTTAGTACATATTCTTTAATATCTAGTGAAATTAGGAATTTTTTTAAATATACCATGAATGGATGTGCTATGTCATATGTCTATTGAGTGAACCCTTGTGATCCCCATACTACAATACACACTATATAATGCACTTATGAACAAAATAAACTTCCACTTTATATATTTATTTGTAGTCACAAAAATGTTATCTAATTTCAATAGCCACTCACTTTCTCTAAAATTTCTTCCCATCACATGACCCTCCATATCCACAACTAAAATATTTTGATTTAAGGTTAATAACGTACATGATAAATACTTACACATATAAGAAAACCATACATTTGGTTAAATTTTTCCTTAAGTCAATGTTTTTCAATTTCCTAAGCAATATCTATGAAAAAAATAAAAATGTGGTAATGGGATCCCCATTGTCACCTATAGTGGTTGATCTATACATGGAATGGTTTGAAAAATAATCTATTGAATCTCATCGTTTTAAACCCAAAATTTGGAAAATATTAATAGATGACTTACATAGTCTGGCCACATGGTAAAGAAATCCTACATAGGTTCAATGGTCATTTGAACGATGAAGCTGAGAGCATTGGATTTACAACAGGAATGGAAGATAGCAATAACATCTCATTCCTAGATATCCTCATCTATGAGAAAAATGAAGGTTCACTATCCCATCAATTATATTGAAAGAAGACTCATACAAAAATGTATCTCCATATTGATTCTCATCACCACCCATTCTTAGAAGCTTGACATCATCAATAAATTGGTGATTCGAGCAATCCATGTTTCAGAAAATGATCATGTAGAGAAGAAAATTAGAAAATTAGTAGATGTTTTAAAAAACAATTTCTATAAAGAACATTAATTCAAAAAGGTTGTATTAAAGTCTAGGAATAGACACCAAATCATTTGTGAAACAATCATGGTGATGGGAATATAATCTTGGTTATATCAAAGGAACCACATAAAAAATGATTAAAAAAAGAAGAAAGGTAATTTTAGGGTCACCTTTGCTCGTCTTAACACCCTCAAATGCATGTCAGATTGTGCTAAAGATTTCATTGATCAAAAACATCATAATAGTGTTTATACCATACCCTTCTCATGTGGAATATACCCCTTTTTGACACAAGGATTTGTATCAAAAAACCAGTCCATGTTTTCCTTTCCCTCCTCTTATAGACTTTTCATCTCCTAACGACCCTTTTCCGAAATTCCCTTCGCCACATCCCAAAGAAGTTGAAAGGTCACCACTTCGGTCCATAGAATTTTGTGAAAACCCTTTTTTTTCACAAAGTCCGTCCCCCATACTTTCAATGGTTGTTGTTGGAGGTGGAGGAGTAGGTGGATAAGGTCAAGGACCACCCCCACCACCTAGGATTTTTTCCAAAGTAGCAGCTAGATATGCTCCCTTGGTCCTTCCTCCCGTCCTTCATTATTTACCTGAAAATTATATGAATAACTTACCAAAAATTACGGGAGAAGTAGATTTAAGTGCAACAGAGCGCATAACCTTTTTCGATCAGTTCGTTGATATCCTTGGCATTGAGAATGAATATGTTTACTCAAGGATTTTAGTAAAAACTTTTGAAGGAAAAGTAAGAATCTAGTTTCTAGGACTCCCGATAAGATCCCTATGATCGTATGACGATTTAGAAAATGCATTTTTAAGACGGTGGGGAGAAAATAAAGACCATTTGTATTATCTGACTGAATTCGGGGATCTAAGAAAAAGGAATTATGAGTCAGTTCTTGAATTTACATAGAGATTTAACAAACTATATCATAAGATCCCAGGTGAAGTTAAACCCTCTCAACCTGCTCCAAAGGTAACTTTCGCAGGGTATTTTGAACCTGACTTTGCCCTACTTTTAAGAGAACGAAGATCTGCCACTCTGGTAGGAATGCAAGACGATTCCATAGAAATCGAATCAAACATGATGGCATCTGGTAAAATAAAATCCAAGGTTGAGACAGGAACCAAAGAACCTAAACGCTTCAGGGAACAAGCAGGAGCCTCCAGATTTGGGAAGTCTGTGGAAGAAAAAATGGATTACATGGCTAAGATAATCAAAGATTTGTCGAACAAAATATCTAGGATGGAACTAGACCAAGCGAAACCTAATCCATTCGCTAGAAATTAGTTCAGGAGAAATCCTAACCCCTGGACACAATAGAGACAAGTGAAAAATGAAGATCAAAAAATCCAAGCTCCGTTTAAAACGAAAATTTTTATGCAAAGAGATGATATGCAAAACTATGAGGGGTTAGAAGAGGATTTAAACAACCTTAGTGATGACGACCATGGAACTCATTTAACTAGACATGATTATGAAATATCCTTGGGCCTAGAACCCCTATTTAGTAATGAGGAAAGTATAAATAATCTAGGAGAGTATGCATATCAAGGAATTGTCGAATCCATAATGGTCGAACTTCAAAAGCAGTATAATTTAAGGCCTAGAGAAATAAATCCTACAAGTGTTCCACCGAAGAAGATTTTATCGAGAAATAAAGCAAACGAGGCAGTTGTGACTAAACCACTAGTTGAAACACAAGTTGCCCGAACAAAAAAAGTTGAAACAAGAGAAACACAAACTAAGAAGGTTGAGAATAGTGAAGCACAAGCTACAACCAAATAAATTGAAAAAACAACTTGAGGTTTCAGTTTATAAAATGAACTAAATAAAATTAAAATCCCCACGCCTCTGGTTGAGCTTGCCAAGAATCCAATTTATAAAAAACAGATTGCTAAAATGATAAATTTTTCCTATGTTGAATATCACGCATATGTGATCAATATAAAAGATGAAATACCTACAATTATGTTTGGTCCACACTGAAGAAAATACTAAGGATTGTGTTGCTCTGTTTTATATTACATTAACTATGCATGACCACTTACTTCATAATTGTATGTTAGATTCTGGGGCCTCTCACAATTTAATGCCTAAAGTTATCATGGAAACGTTGGGCATTGAAATCACTAGACCTTGTCAGGATTTATACTTGTTTGATTCAAGAAAAGTTAAGTGTCTTGGCATGATCAAAGATTTGGTAGTAAATCTTGCACAGATTCACGTAAAGAGTATCCTTATGGATGTAGTTGTTAATGACGTCCCTGCCAAGTATGGCATGCTTCTATCTAGGTCTTAGGGAACAAATTTAGGAGGGTCACTTCAACTAGACATGACTTACGCTACGATCCCGATTTTTGATGGTCAATTTACTCGACTATACAGAGAGACCAAACTAGAATATACTGTAAGTGACCCCCAAAACCCAAACAATTACCTAGTTTATGTCACAGATCAGGATTTAGGAAATTGTATTTTATCAATAGATGATGACTTTAAAGAATGTTCAGAAGAAGAAAACAAAAAAATAGAAAAAACAAAGAAAGGAGTAAATAGTAGAGAAGGAGTATGGAAAAAAAAAATTGATGGAGCTTCTTCCTACGAAGGGGCAGGGGATGGAGTGTTATTTGTTGCACCTGGAGATGGGTATGTCATTCCATTTTCATACAGACTATAGTGGGAAATTGATTATACAAATAATGTCTGAGTATGAAGATCTAGTCTTAGGATTAGAGGCTGCTAGGAAGCTAAAAATTGAACATCTAATAGTTTATGGTGATGCAGAGCTTATTGTGAAGCAAATAAAGAATAAATATCAAGCTAAACATCCAAGGCTAAGGTCATACATGAATTGCGCCTGGGATTTGATAGAGAATTTTTTCTTGTCATTTAACATTCACTACATTCCCATAATGGAAAATCAACAGGCAAACTCTTTAGCCAAAGCAGTTGCTACGTTTGTACCACCTACTATCCTAAAGCTGAAATATCATATCGAAATGAGACACAGACCTTCAATCCCAAATAATGTGCAACACTGGCAAGTCTTCGAAGATGACGAGAAGATTAAGCAGTTCCTAGAGATGGTTGATGAGTTCTCTGAGACTCATATAGATAAAGAAAATCAGAACGATCCTATCTGGATCATGAAAGAAGGTGAAGATCCTGAAAAGTTCTAGGATAAGATCGCAAATCACCAAATGCTTATGCTTAAGAACAATCAGATCCCCAGAGGTATGATACCTTTAGAAATATTGTTTGACCAAGATGATATAACCTTAAAATCTACCTTACGACCTCAGCCCGAAGAGGTTGAAGATTGCAATATAGGAACTAAAGAAGATCCTAAACTGGTCAAGATATCTAAGTACCTCCCATCCCAAGTAAAATATAAATATTTTGAATTTCTTAAACAATATAAAGATGTATTTGCATGGTCCTATGACGATTTAAGAACTTACGATAACTATGTAATTGAACATAAGATTCCTTTGAAGCATGGTATCAAACCTTTCAGGCAAAAGTTGAGATAGATAAATCCTATCCTCTTGCTAGTAATAGAAAAAGAATTCAAGAAGGTCCTCGATGTAAATATTATCGTCCCATTTGTTATTTTGAATGGGTAGAAATTTTGGTACCTATCAGGAATAAAAGTGGGGAAATAAGGCCTTGTGTATATTTTAGTAATTCAAACCGGTCATCCCTCAAGGAAAACTACCCACTGCAAAAAATGGATCATGTCTTGGAAAAAGTAGTTGGAGGTAACAAAATGTCTATGATCGATGGTTTTTCCGGATACAACTAAATTGTTGTCCACAAAGATGATAAATAAAAAATTGCATTCACCACTCCGTGGGGAACTTTCATATATGATAAAATGCCATTTGGTTTGATGAACGCAGGGGCCACTTTCAAAAGAGCGATGGATATAGCTTTCATCAGTGAGAGAGACAATTTTTTTGTTATTTACTAAGATGATCTAATAGTCTTCTCCAATTCTGATGCAAAACATCTGGTTCATCTCAAACAAACCTTCGAGAAATGCATAAAATTTGGTTTGTCTCTTAACCCTAAGAAATCTCATTTTTCTATGCAAAAAGGCAAGATTTTGGGTCATATAGTTTCGAAGGATGGAATCAAGGTTGACCCCAATCAAAGTGAGGTTATTGAAACAATAAACATTCCTATAAATAAGAAAGAAATACAGTCTTTTTTAGGGAAGATAATGTTTTTGAGAATATTTCTCCCTAACTTTGTTGAAATTGTCAAATTAATCACAGATATGATGAGGAAAGACAGTGAGATGAAATGGACTATCGAAGCTAAAGCATCGTTCAAGCAAGTTAAGAAAGCTATAAGCCAAGCTCCAGTGTTAGCTAGTCTGAACTATACCAAGGAATTCCTGATCTTTTATTTTGCATCTGAACATACTATCACAACGGCACTCCTACAAAAGAATGAAGAAGGTTTCGAGCAACCGATAGCCTTTTTTAGTAAAAGTATCAGGGACGCAAAATTAAGATATGATATACTGGAAAAACAAGCTTACGCAATGGTGAAATCTCTCAAAAATTTTAGGACCTATGTATTGCATTCCAAAATAATTGCTTATGTGCCAACAAGCTCAGTCAAATATAGCTTGGTACAATCAGACAGTGATAGTAGGAGAGGTCAGTGGTTAGCTAAAATTCAGGATTTTGATCTAGATGTAAAATCGACCAAGCTAGTTAAAGGTCAGGGCCTGGCCAAATTGTTAGCGGAATCAAATTTCAGGGCACTCGGGATAAACCACTTGGAATCACACGGATATATCCCATATATAAAGGAACTTGATGATCAAACCACTATAGTCCATATCAAAGATAAATTTTCTTCCTCTGATTGGTATCACGACATTGTTTCATACCTCCTTACCCTTCAGTGCCTGAGTGACATGACTCCATCCAAAGAGAGAACGTTGGAACTGCATGCAATCAAATAATGTATTATTGAAAGTCAGTTGTACTGGAAAGATCCGCTAGGTTTCTTGCTACGTTGTTTAATAGATTTTGAAACAGAGAATGTTATAAATGAATTTCATGAAGGAGTGTGTGGAGGGAATCACGCTTGGAGGGAAATGACCTACAAGATTATAAGAGATGGATATTATTGGCCAAAGCTACTGATGTGAATTCCAAGGTGAGAGCCTACAACCCTTTCCAATTGTTCTCTGGTAAGAAAAATCTCCTTGCATTACCTTTAGTCCCAGTCAAAACAGAGGCTCATTTTCAACAATGGGGTCTGGACTTCATCGGAGAAATCCACCCACAGTTGAGTGCCCAACAAAAATGGATTTTAACTACTACCGATTATTTCACGAAATGGGTTAAATCCATTCCAACTCGGAATGCCACTGATTCGGTAGTAATAAACTTCTTGGAGGAGAACATCCTATTAAGATTTGGTTGCCCTCAAAAAATAGTCACGGACAATGCCCAATCTTTCAAATCTATGGCAATGGTAAATTTTTGTCAAAAATATAACATTGTGCTAGAACATTCTACAACCTATTATCCTCAGGGAAATGGGTTGGTTGAATCATCCAACAAGAGTCTGATGAATATAATAAAAAAAGTGTTGACGGAGAATAAGAAGGCTTGGCACGTTCACCTGAAGTATGCCTTATGGGAAAACCATATCTGTACCAAGAAATCAATAGATATGTCTCCTTTTCAAATAGTTTATGGTACTGACATTGTCCTTCCCATCAATCTCACTCTTCATGTGATGAATTTGTGGAAAGACATGAAAGAGGATCCAAATGACGTTACAAGGAGGATAAACCAAATAATCGAAGTCCAACAAAACAGGGCTGAAGTAGATGACAAACTTCAAAAGTACCAAGACAATATGAAATCCCTCTTCGACAAAAAAGCTAAAGACAGGGAGTTTCTTCCTGGTAATCTAGTTTTAAAATGGGATGCTAGAAAAGAAGATGTGGGAAAACACAACAAGTTCGATCATCTCTGGTTTAGACCATTTAGGATTGCAGCTACGGAGGGGAAGAATTCCTTCCTATTGGAAAATCTTGACGGAAAAACTTTTGACGCCCCTATCAGCGGGCACTATCTAAATTTTTTTATGCAATAATCATGTTTTCACATTACCATTGTATATACCGGTTTTGGTTTCTTTTTTCAATTTGCAATTTCATTTCCCTTCATAAATTATCTAAATTTTACTTTTTCATTTTAAATAAACCTAGTCTTATTCGATATAATAAAAGCAAAAAATAAATATCTGCATATAATTTCTGGTCTGCGGAATTTTCTTATTTTTTATTTCTATTCTCTTGCAGAATACTTATTATCATATGAGAAATAAGGAGGTATTATAACTCAACACATATTTTTCAAAACATTTGTTTTCTCTCAAAACAGGTGATGAATTAATAATTGGTTTGATTGAAAATGTAAATAAAACCCCGAGGTATAAAATTCTATACTTATTGTTCAAGCTAAATTTCTAAAGAAATCATATCAGGTATAAACAAGGTTCTACTCATGTAAATATAATCACTTGATCAAAGACTAGAAAAGTATAAATCTGTGGATTTCTTAATTAAATGAAATTAAAATGAAAATGAAATAAAAAGAAAAGAAAATAAGAATAATAAAGGCTTAAAAAGAGAAGCTTAATAATCAAGAAGTGAACTAATGAGAAGATAAGATTCTTTTGTGGCAGACCCTCTGAGTCCTCGTTCTATTTCATTTTGCCTATCTTCGAGTTTTACCCTATTCTGATTTTCACTACCTAGCCTTAAATCTTAATAGAAAGAAAGAATTATGCCTTGGCTTTGAAAGCTTAAGAACATATCTTCAAAACAATATTATGCGAAAATATTTATGTTCCTCTGATTTTAACTGAAAGAAAATATGTCTAGGATAATCCTGATCACTTTATCTCTTCTAACTGATTTTAACTGATTAGTTCGCTCGAGGCAAATTCCTTGAAAATAAAAAATCCCCATATGATCTTCCCTATAGGAAAATGTGTATTGAATATCGGGAAAGAATTAGTTCAGGGTACGATAAAAAATTGTTGACAAAACTTCATTGTCAAATCTTAAGCAGTATGATACATGCAAATTGATTACCCCCACTTCAAAATTATAAAAAATATAAGACGGATGGTGAAAGAAAATTCATAGAATGATTTCCCCCATCTAGTCTAATATAAATGGTGAAAGGAATTTCATAATTCGATTGCCCCCATTTTGTCCAAAATAGATGATGAAAGGAAATTCATGTAATGATTGCCCTCATCTCAATAAAATGCAAAAATGCTAATTGAAGTGGTGAAAGGAAATTCAATGGGAGATGTAGATAACTTCACTGGGGTACTGAACAAGCTCACTGGCATTGAAGAAATATCTATGATATCTGTAAGGTTGTCATACATGTATAAACATACTCTGGCATCTAGTTCTCTTTCCGATAATATTTACATTCTAAACCGACAAGGGATTCCCTGAATAAATTGTTAATATTGCTTTGCGTTAATGCGAATGAAATCAACCAAAGTCTGATACTTCAGTTAAAGTTGTTTTGATTATCTTAAGAAAATCCAAATTCAGTTTCAAGAAAAGGAAACTATTAATAGCCTAACTTGAGATCAATAATTGATTGTGTTTTGAAGGTTTTTCGAGACTCAGCTGAAGTCTAATTTTTCTCTGTATGGTTTTTCCCCAAAGTCGTTTCCCAGAAATACAATGATGAATCCATTTACCCAATAAAGGCACTTGGTCTACTATTCTTCCATGCCTCGAAGGGATATTTGATCCCCAGATGGAGCCTATGTTGGAACACATATAATCCTAAACTTTGAGATTTACTTTCTCGAACTTCATCTTTACTAAACAATGAATCAGAAATCAGCTTTCGAATTTTTAAATCAAATTTACTTCTAGTCATAAGGCATGCATGATATCCGTCCTTGATAAAGTTCCCTTGTGGATCCAATGATCCCATTTTTCCATGAGTTTTGGAGCCGCCTGATTGTTAAAGAATCAAATCACTAAAGTTCACTTCGGAGCTTCGCGCTTCGGGTATTTCAACAGGTCTTCACGGTTAAAGTTCCGAAACCCGAAAGTGTCCGTTATCATTTTTCCACAAACCTTTAAAGGACACAAGTCATAGTACAAATGTATCTTTTGAGTATTCCCTGGGTTGACACATGGCACCCAATGGTCTCGACACATCATCTAAAATGATGTCATCTTCGACACGTCACTATGGGTAATGGCCTTTCGGAAATATAATAAAGAGCTAACTTGCAAATCCATGAAGCAATGAAATGCTGAAATCTTAAATCTTAATTGGTTAAGTTAATCTTGGTTAAAATATTGTTAACAACTTCTCACTTCGGAGTTCGGACATTTACCATCCATCACATCCTGAAATCTTCAAAGTCTGAACTTCCGAAACCCTTGGAACTTAAACAGGGTTAATTAAAACTTAAAAACAATTATCTGATAATTAATCATTTCATAGTTTTGGGTCTCAGGGATTCTATCTCGAGCTACTTCTAAAAATCCCAAAGTCCGAATAACCAAAAGCACTTAAAGTTAAACAAAATTAATTAATGTTTTAAAATAGATTTTCTCGTAATTAACCTTTCCCGGATTCACAATTTGGGAAATTTCAAGTCTTTTTCGTCCAAAACTCTTGATCGTGAACCATCGATATTAATGGTATTTATCATGAATCAACGGTAATCATTTCAACATAGATTGTGAATCACTGGGTATACTTTCCCATTAAGATCACTAAATTTGTCATCAGTAAGGGTATACTCGAATCAATGCACTTAAGGTGAATAAGAATGTTTGATTTTGAGTTTCATTTCCATCTTTCACAGAATAGTAAGTTTTATCCAACTGATAAACTCACACATTCCCCTACAACAGGTAGCCTCGTTCTGATTCTATCAATATCACGGCACCACAGAAGATGACTAAGAAGACTGATGTAGCCGGTGAAGTTTCAAACCTGAACACAGAAGTTTTGTTGGATACCACACCTCGAGCTATCGGTTATGTGATATCTTGGACACAAGTGTTCAATATTTTGGAACATGAGCTTATAAATTGCCCAGAAGATCCTAGCGACAAAGTAAATGAAACTCATGAAACTAAACTCAGGGATATAGCTTAGCCAAAACTTCACAAAATATATGCACGTCCGAGGCTCATGCTGTATAATGACATGATAGGTTGGGCCCTGGAAAACGTCAACATCCAAACCAGGAGAATTTTCAACTCTCAAAAGGTCAGTGTTGGGTCTTTTCGACCGGAACACATACAAGTAATGTATAAAATATCCCTCGATTTTAAGCATAATCACAATGTTGGGTTCATTCTAGATTTTGAACAATAGGAGTGTATACAATAAGACAAAAGATATCTTGATATAATCAAGTCTTGGTGGGGTCACCTAGAAAAATCCAGAGTCGACACTCACAGACTTTATGCCATAGCATCGTTAGAGGCTCATATGATTTATGTGGCTATGATGCTTTGTAGGCTATTCGGGAATAAAAGTCCCACCCATTTCCTGGTGGCATGGGTGTCAATTATGCACGAGGTGGCCGAGGGATACTCTTTCAACTGGGCCAAGATGTTGTCAGATAATCTGGCCAAAGAAATCACTGAATACCAGCTAGCTAAATCGAAGGGACAGTCTGCCCCTTTCTACATGTCTGCATATATTATGGATGCCATATGCTTCGTAACCCCTTTCCCACTAATGAATTGGAGCTGGATTCGAACCAGTGCATAACCTATACACTTTTACCATTCCAAACTATGGGAGGAAAAGGACGAATATTTATTTTACGAAATCTTCCATCATGTAGTGGTGCACATTCATATAGATTTATGGTTTCCCACCCCCTCAGATTTCAAATAGAATCATGGGAAACCTGGGCAAAATAATAGACTGGTTCATAGACGAAAACTTCTCCTACATCATGGTTTTCAAATTCTTAGTCCCCCCACATGCTCTCCCGAGGTTTTTACCAGACCGGCTAATATGTCGAGAGGTGGCTTATCAAATAGTGACAGAAGGCATCAACAAGGAGCTAAAAGCATCCCAAAAAACGGTATGGCATACCTTCCCTCTCCAAGTTGGTATGTTTTCATTGTTAGACTTCAACCACTCCAAAGTGGAAGCTGCATCTATGGAGGATGTCAAGTTGGTTGAAATCGAGTTTAAAAGGCATGACCCACAAAAAATCGTGGAAAACCACCTGGCCCAATATAGCTTGAAGAGATGTGTGCATGAGAACTCCCCATATGAGGAAATGTTCAGGGGAGTCTAGTCCTATGAAGAAGTACTGAACAGATTCCAAGCTCTGTCCCCAGATAAACAAGCCAATTTCTTTAGTTTTCAAAGACAAAGAAGAAACAACTTACCGAAAGTACTACAAGGATAATCGGTAGCCACATCGTCAACACAGGAAACTGTACCCCCGGGTTTTGAGAAAGAGAGCTCTGGAAAACAATATACTGAGGAAAACCCAAAGGGCGCCGAAGCTTTAACTCAGGAATTGGAAGCTTCAATATCAACTCCACTAGGCCCTCAGGAAAAGGCTAAGCTTGAAGCCTTTCTGAAGCAAGGACATGATACATCTCCTTCTACTCCAGCCACCTCTGTGGCCAACACTACTGAGAAACAACTATCTAAGGAGATAGGTACCCCTATAACTTCATTGACACCGTTACAGTCTAATTTCAGAAATATCGGTTCCGAAGTCATTTTTATAGGTGATCTCAGCCCAATTGGACCTGAAGATATGACTCCTTCAGATTTCTTCTTCAACAAAAAAGGAGGGCTATAGTCAAACGAGAAACACATTAGAGAGATGGAGCGATGGTCAAATGTAAAAAAAATGGTGTACGATGGACAGAACCGAGATGATACATAATTTTCCAAGGAAGTTGCAGGTTCGTTGGGTGCTTTCACCACTGCTAATCAATGGTCTGTAGAAAATTTGGCCGAGAAACTAAAACAGAGAGACATGTTGGTAGGGAAGTTGCAAAATTAGATAATGACTATGGAACATGATGTGAAGAATAAGATGAACCGAGATTTTGAACATGTCAGAGCTTATGACAGGAATAAAATTCAATAGCTACAAGCTAACCTTGAAGAGATCCATCAGAATTCATAGGCCAACAAAGGCTTGATCACTCAATAAGAAGGGTTAATAAAGAAATTGTAAGACATGTTAGACTTGACCGAAGGTACATCAATAGAGATATAATCTTTTCAGAATCAAGCACTGGAGATAAATGAAAAGTTATAAATAGCCCAACAATATCTCTTCATGAAGGTCGATGTCGTCCAGAAATGCTACCAGGCAGTAGACCTCGCTCTAAAAGATATCTATATCAAAGAAAGAGAATCTTTCTCAGCTCGATTTAAGTTTCAAGAGGTCATCTTATTGGTACCAAAGGATGATGTCTCAGATGTTCATCGACTTTTTCTTTCGGAACAAATAAGAGGTGATATGGCTTTAAAGGCCTGGGAAACAAATTTAGCAGAAAGCAGGAGACTAGCCAGAGATGTAAATGAATATTTTCTAGAAGCGTTGACATCACTAGACAGAGGACTGATTTATTTTGAAGGAAATTCTATTTTCGAAGCCTTGGGTCAAATCGATATAGCAAAGAATCAACATAATTCCAGAACAAGCAGAGAATAAGCTCTGACGACCATCCAGAATATGAATCAGATTGATATCCTTCAAATAAATAAATGGATAGTAAACCCAAGATTACAGTTATAGGTCACATATCAAGGAGCGAAAAGGATACAAGAAAGGTTGTCTCAGATAGAGAGGAAGCTATATACTTTCGAGGCGAAAGAAGCAATTGAGCCTTCAAGGTTAGTGGTGCAATTATTGAGTAAATGCATCCAATGTGTTGAATATGAGAAAACAAGCACATCCGGAAACAAGTAAGGAAACATGCACATACTACTCATACATGTGAAGATCAGACACCAGCTGTATCCAAGATAAAGAATGAGGAGAATAAACGTTTCTACCAACAGACAAAGATACAAAGGAGAATGCTAGTGGAACTCTTCAGTTTTTACATTTTGTTGCCTTATTCAAAAATATTTTCTATTTTAATTATGTGAAGTCCAACCATTTTAAGTTGAGACAGTTTGTATAAATAAATAGATTTAAGATCTATCAAAGGTTGTTTCTTGCCGATTGTAATAGAGAAAACTCTCCTTATTGAGTATTAATACAAGTGAAGACAAAGATTCCAAATTTTGTTTAGTTTGGGTTATGTGTTTCATATGTTTTTCCATCTCTCATCCTTTCTTTATGCATTCCTTGATAAATGTTGATTTCAATTTAGTACAACTACTACTGTAATCGTATTTCATCAGTGATTTATTAAGTAAGCATCTTTTCCTCTGCATTTACTATGAATAAATCAAGACCTGCGAGCTGTGTGGATTACTATATCTTACAGTTTATTCAAGGTTACACTATCTATTTTCTTCCACTGTAACAAGGTGAGACTCTTCAGCAATTGATGCCTCGCTTTGTTTTACAGTTTTTTAGTTTTCTCTCACATCATTCGATATTGCAATTTTGACTCAGACAAGAAATATGACCTCTGTGCTGCCATATTGTTAATTTCATTTAAGGAATTTTTATCATATAACTGAGGTAGAAAAATCACTTCTAAAATACACTCTATTTAAAACTTTCTTGATGCCTGACATTACTCTTTGAGCCTTAAGTTTAATCTCGGGAACAACAAGTGGAAAATTTCATGGTGAATGGGTTGAATATTTTTTTGTGTAATGTAGTTTAAAATCTGTGTTCCTCGGGATGAATCATCACGGGATATTTAAAGTAAATCCTCAAGTTCCAATTAGGAATGAAATTTCAAATTTACCTGCAATGTCAAGTCAAAATTTGACGGAAGTTAATTTATTTTCATATTTGTCACTTTGCATTTTATCCAAAATCATAAATGTCAAATTATTTTTTATGCTATGTGTAAAATTCACTGTCATAAATTTTATGCACAATAGACCCAAGCTCCGACGGTGAATAGCAGTAGCAGACTTAGAAATCGCATTGGTAGAGCAAAGTTGGAAGCTAGAGTGGAGAAGACCCAGGTTCCGGCGTTGGAATTTGGGTGTTCATTTACTCCCTCAACTAACACTGTCCAGGTGTCATCAACCGTAATTTCATGACTCTACCCCTACCGAGTGCCTTGTTCAAGGTTGAAGCCATAAATTATAGTTATTAACTTAGGCGATATATACTTATAAGCCTCTAACTTGTAAGTACCTACAACAAATTTTGACGTTTAATCTACATAGCTAAACGTCAAATTGACATGTTTGGTATTTTGATGTTTGTCAATAGTGATGTTTGGATTTCTTATCCACATGTAAAATATGAGTTCAAATAAAAAATATGTCTCGTGGGACGTCAAATTCTAGGCTTGGTCCCAATGTGGTATAAATGAGAGGATTGTGGGAGGAAGCTCTCGATCATTAACTGGCTACTCAAAGAGGGGCATGATGTGACAGTTAGCTATAAGAAGAATATATGGCAATAGGTGTAACATGAGTAGAAGATATAGATGCGAGACATAATACTGAGTTTTTTATTAATGAAAAACTTCGATGTATGTGAAGCTTATAATATGACATGAAACTTATGACCCAATCACATAAAATAATATGTTTTTTTATTGTATCAAATTTTTTATTTTATGTTTCCCATGTCTAACATTAGATTTTAGCCAAAATATTAAAATCAAAGCAAAAATAATGCAAATTCAAACAAAAGTCAATGCGTCAATAAGATTTATGATATGTGTAAGTAGAATCACAAGATCATTTCGTTTTAATATACATAATCTCCAAGCTTAAAAGGGTAAAAAATATTTATAAATGAAGACCTCATTCCCGAAGACCAAGTTGAATTAAGGAAGGACGTTCAAAAGGTAAAATAAGCCAGGAAAGAAGGAAAATGGGCAATAATTAGAAATCGAAAAACTATTGTTAGGGATAAAGACCAGAAGGATAATAATAAATAGGAATCAGGGACACTTGGGATCCTTTTTTGGAACTGTTGTGGATTTCCATGGCACAAAGGTCCTATGATAATTTAGATCATGAGTGATATTGATATTATCTATCTAGTTGAAACTTGGGAGAATGAGGAGTCTAAGGTCCCTAACATAGAAGGATTTGTCTTATGGTCGGTATAGAACAAAAAATCTCAGCGTAGAGGGATAGGAGGCATAGCTTGTTATATTAGAAAGAGCATTACTCCTCATATTCAACTTCATAATATTGACCCTCTCAATCAGTACATTTGGATAGAAATTTCACACACCAATGCTAAGAATATCCCGAGAACGGATCCTAGCCGTTGATCTTGGCGGGACACGTGTCAGCGTTCTGGGGAGACATCGGAATTTTACCATCGGAGATTTTAGAAGTATAGAATCGTTTCATAAGGAAATCGTGATTCGTGATTTTCCGATAGGATCGGAGCCGTCCAAATAGTGTGATGCGTGTCAGAAGATCCCTAAGAGTCACGAATCGGGGTTTCCAGAGACGTGAGACTTGCGCATATTGAAATTGCGATACGCGATTTCCCGATCGGATCCGGACCGTCCATCAGCGAGGAAATGTGGCATGAGATCCCGAAGAGTCATGAATCGGGGAATCGGAGTCCCTGAGAGCAAGGGAAACAGGACTTTGAAAGTCTCGAAATCCCGAGATCGTATCCTAGCCGTTGATCTCGGCAGGACACGTGTCGGCGTTCTGAGAGGCATCGGGATTTCACCCATCGGGGAATTTAGGAGTGTATAATCGTTGCAATAGGAAATCGCGATCCGCGATTTCCCAATAGGATCGAAGTCATCCAAACAGCAGGGACATGTGGCAGAGGATCCCGAAGAGTCGGGGATCGGGGATCGGGGTTTCCGGAGACAAGGGACTCGTGCATGGTAAAATCGCGAAACGCGATTTCCCAATCGGATCTGGACCATCCATCGACGTGGATGCATGGCGAGAGATCCCGGAGAGTCGGAGTTCGGGATATCGGGATTTCCGGAGTCGTGCAACTCGTGCACAAGGGAATCACGATACGCGATTTCCCGATACAATCAAGGCCGTCCATCTGGGGGACAGGTGGCAACCATCCAGAACCGTCGGCGGTAGGCCCCATCGGCATATCGAGAATCAGCGTATCGGGTATTTCAAGGACATGAAACCCTTGCATTATGAAACCGCGATATGCAAATTTTTGACACTATCATAAGCCGTTGATCCAAGGGACGCGTGTCGAGCATCCGGAGAGAATCGGGAATCGGGATATCGCGAGCCCTAGGTGTATGTTTTTTGTGTCATCGCAAATGCCGAAACCCCGATGGAAGGTTATACATCTGCAGTCATATGATAAGGGGTCATATGGACCATTGTATATCCAAGGGGGGGGGCTAGACAGTGTAAAGGTGCATCGAGAGTCCAGGGGACTTGAGCGTCATGACATTGAAAGGCGCCAAACCCTGACAGGAATTAATATTGTGGTCTTGTGAAGGTTGTGGTCGTATTGACCAGGACTTAGCCCGGAAAGCCAATATGTGAATAAGCGCATCAGGGATCGGAGAAACGCGAGTCTCATGGACATAAACACGGTGACATTGCAAACCCCGAAACCCCGACGGAACCATATGATTGCGGTCATATAGGAATCTAGTCACGTGGACTAGAGAGCCTATCTAGAGGGGCTAAGACCATGGAAAGAGCTCATCACGAGTCGGGGAATTGAGAGGACAAGGACTCTCGACAACGGAAATTCTGAAACCCCAAATCCCGATATTGAATCAGGGATTGGCAGTTCGCTAATGCAGGTTTCTGGAGATTTCTCATTTGTGGGAAATTACCCCAAATTTTTTTTTATTTATGTTAGTGGGTGTGTTACAAAGTGGTATCAAAGCATGGTCACAACACTCGGCCTGATTGGGCTCATGCACCAGTCGTACCAGTCGCACATAAACCCCATACAAAACACTCCTATAAGGAGTAACCCCCTGACTTAACTATCTTATCCAAGATTAAAAACTTGGAATATGAACACCCGACTGTGTATGCATGTGAAAGAATTATGAAATTATGCACAAATTATAAAATATATTTAACTCTTGACTAATATTTAGTGTTTGTCTTTTCACTCGAAGTGGACGATCAACCGCAGGAATCTACAAATGCAGAGTATGGTGACTCACCAAGAGGTGGGAGAAGGCTCCCACAACAGAGACAAGGAGTCTGATGAAAGAAGAGCAATAAGAACCCCTCTAGACTTAGCTGAGACGGTGAGGAGTCTCATGGTCGAATTACAAAGCTGCAAGGCTGATAATGAAAGGATGATGAAAGAACAAGAAAAGCAAATCGAGATTAATGCAGTTCTACTACAGAGCTTATCCGACCTACAGCAACAAATGCAGCATGAACCTGAGATGCAGGATCGTGGTTGTGTCAGTGGCCACACTGAAAGAAGCACATCCAGAAAGGTCCACCCTAGAGGTAAAGGAACAATGCCAGACGATTCCACTGAGAAGGAAGCTGGCGATTCGGAGGGCTCTTCCAGCAGTAGGACCAGTTCCTATTCTAAAAAGAAACAAAAGAAGCAAAAGACTTCTAAGAGTCATAACTTTGAGGAATTCAAAAAGGCCAAACCTCCCTCCTTCGATGGCGAGATAAAGAAGGGAGAGGAAGCTGAGGCTTGGCTACTCGGATTGAAGAAATATTTCAGAGTCCATGACTTTTCAGAGAATTTGAAGGCCTGAGTGGCCACTTTCAATCTGAATGGAAAAGCTTCCATATGGTGGGAAGACCTTAAGAATATGAAGGGGGTCCGCGAGGAGGACCTGTCTTGGAAACGGTTTGAGAAGTACTTCCGGAAGAAGTACTTGTCGGAAAGGTATTTCGACGAAAAGGATAAAGAGTTCTATGAACTCAAACTGGGACAGCTTACTATGGAAGAGTATGTCAACAAATTCCTTGACCTACTAAGATATGTACCCTACATCAAAGCAGAGAAGGCGAAGGCACAACGCTTCATCAGTGGGCTACCCAAGGAATACCGGAACCGAATTGAGTTTGATGAACCAAAGACCTTAGAAGATACTATACGAAAGGCAACTTATTGTCATGAGCAATATGGACATCAGGCAGAATCCCGTGGAGACTGGAAACAAAAGAATGGCTCAAAATTTCAGACGAAAGGGAGCAAATCCTCGGGATTTAAAAACTACAAGAAGAACCACAGAATGAACTTTCCAACCTGGAGTGTACTCCAGTAGAACTTTCCCTTGGCGGATGGAAATAAAACTTTTGGACCTATACCAGTAAAGATTGATAACCCAAAGAGAAAACCTTTGGAATGTTGGGATTGCAGAGGAGATCATCTCCGGAGGGACTGTCCACTCCGACAACAAAACAGTCGAAAAGTTTATAACATGCAAGAAGCTACCACGGTCAATGATGTGGCAAGGAGTATGCCACAGATCTATGCAGCCTTGGATAATAACCAAGCTGACCACCAAGCTTCAGTGGTGGAAATAGAAGGTATGATCTCC